>CM055960.1:92830720-93430720 GCA_029490685.1 Schizonepeta tenuifolia | reverse complement strand
ATCTCACTTCCCTTTAAAAAAAAAAAAAAAAAAAAAAAAAAAAAATGATACAAGCACAAGCACGAATGAAATTTTTAGGAGACCAGAGCGCAGTGAATGAGAGTTTCAAATACTCCCTCCGTTTTGCTACTTAAGTTTGTTCTGGTTGTTATTTGTTAAGCTCCACTCACATTTATTGTGAGACCATTACTCCACTCATAACAATACTCACTATAATTGACTACTACTTACCATTTTCATAAAATCCGTGTCGTTCACAATATGGCAAACATTTCGTGGACGGAGAGGGTAGGATAGAAGGCATACCTCAAATTACAACCGTTCACACAGTTCATTTCTGCAGTATAATGTAGGAACAAGCTAACTTTAATGACTATCCTATTCGCATGCCTCCTTTTATCTTCTCTCTCCCATTCTATTCTTCATAATCATCTTATTTCATATTCTATTAACATAAAAAGTATACAAAAATACATAATAAACTCTATTGCACCCAGAAAGTTGCATGTCAAACAAATAATTACATATATGCCAAACGTCTAGCTAGAATTCCGCAAATAGAAAAGGAGTACTAGTACGTTGCAGAAATTAACACATGTTATTAGCAAAACTAACTGACTCTTCAAAATGAAATTGTTCTACAATATGCATCAAGAAAGAGAATCCATACTGTAACATGTTACATTCTAACCGTTTCGAAATACAAAATGGCAACAACATCAATAAAGTGCAGCTCCAAGTGTGAAAGAAGTTGGCACGAGACATATGCCTTTGCCTCATAGACTGCATCACTACTTGCCGTGCAGTACGACAACACATGAAAACCGGAATAAATATGTATATACAACTTAAAGATGTTAAAGGTTGCCTTAAAATCAACCATGCTTTAAAAAATAAGACGACAAAAATTAAATAAAAATCTCTGAAGTTTTTATTTCTCGGAGCCCCAAACATGACATTCTACTTGAACAATATCTAAAATGCAGTAATGTATATGACTGTATTCGTGCCCGTGCCGAATTTAGACAATATAATGTACTCACATGAATTCTGAATCATAAATACTCACTTGCAACCGTAAAAAAGTATACATAGGCATTTTCAAGAATGGCGAAACATATATTGCTAAATCAAATCTGATATTATTGAAATGGAGAACATATAATCACAAAATTTAGTACCGCATTTGCTTATGACAAGCAGAGAGCAACTGGATAATGGAATTCATAATTTCACTGAACTATAGCTCACTAGAAACCCAAGCAGATCACTTCTCAATAAAAAAATAATAATAATAATAAAAAATAAAACATAAAAAATCGCAAGCAGATCAGCCTAAATTAGTTGACTCACCACAATTCCCTAGGAAAGACATTCTTCATCATTTTGAGAAGAAAATCATCATCACTCTGTCCCTCCACCAGATCGAGCAGCATCGAGAAAGTAGCATAATCTGATGAGAACCTCCTTTTATGCATTACTTCCAAAACTGGTATAGTCTTGTGAAGCGCATTATTCTTTAGCAAACCTCGAATGATAGTGTTGTAAGTCACACCATTGGGCGCACAACCACGGCTCTTCATCTCTACAAGCAAATGGTTTGCCTCCTCGACAGACCCTTGTCGACAGAGTGAACCAATGATCACCGTATATATCCAAACATTTGGCTGCAAACCTCTAGAAGGAAGTTGGTTGAATAGATTTCTTGCAACGTCCAATTTTCCATTTTTGCACAATCCATTTATCAGAGTACCGTAAGTGACTACAGTAGGACTAACCCCTGTCCCTTCAATCATGTGCAGTAACGACACAGCTTTATCAATCTCCCCATTCCGGCACAACCCATTCAACACTATGTTATAAGTGACAATGTTAGGACTTACTCCTCGAACCTCCATATCCTTGAGAAGCTTCCAACCATCAGCAACTCTTTTTTGACTCAATAACCCATGTAACATGGTACTATAAGTACGATTATCAGGCGTGAGGTCCGCGTCTGCTAAGGAATCAAATACTTGTGTTGCTTTATCCATATCTCCTAGCAAACAGTACCCATCAATAAGCGTGTTATAAGAGACAAGATTCGGACGAATACTTTGTTGCTTCATCTTTTGCAGCATATTCTCCGCTTCGTTCATTTGTCCTTTTTTGCAATAGGTATTGATCAATATATTAAAAGTAAAGACATCCAAAGGGATTTTAAGTTCAGCAATTTGATTCAATAAAGCTTTAACATCTTTCATTCTGCCAATATTGCACAATCCACTAATCACTGAATTATAAGAGACAACATCTGGTAAAACGCCCTTGACAACCATCTCGGATAGGAGCTCCAAAGCATCATCCACCATACCAGACTTGCAGAATCCGTGGAGTAGTGCATTATAAGCATAAACATCAGGCCTCCAACTAGTTTTTTCTGCTCCACGAATCAAATCATGAGCTGCAGTGATCTGTCCAGCTTTACAAAGCCCATATATGACAGTGAGAATAGTAACATCATCAGGCCCACATATTCCAAAATCCAAAAGCCTTCCAAACAATTTCAGAGCATCAGCGGCCTTATCATCTAAGAACAACCCTTTTACAAGAGTGGTGAAAGTTGTGACATCTGGTTCAAAACCGCTCTTAATGAACATGCTCAATACAGAAAAACCATAGCTTACACGTTTCTGTAGGCAATAACAATTTATCGCAATATTAAACGTGTAGTCATTCATAGGAATTCCCCTTTGACGCATTTCATCGAAAACGTAAAGGGCGAAGGAATACAGCTCCATCTTTGCAGTAACACTCATCAATTTGTTGTACACGAGAAAAGAAGGCTGCGGATTCATTCTCAGCATTTCATCAAACAATTGAACAGCATCATCTAATTTTTTAAGACGACTGAAATCTATTGTGGGCACCTTAGGCGAAAAGGTTTTGTCTTTGCGACTGAAATTATGGAAATTGGAACAGAAATAAGAGCATGGTCGAATGCAATTACCGATTTCAGCGGAAGATGCGAATCGACTCTTTCTAAGAATCAGATCGATTGCAGAAGCAGCTGTTTTTCGGCTCAACTTCATTGGTGGCGAGTATCTGCTCAAAAATGGGAAATTTTCAAAAATAGTAATGGGATTGAATTCAGAAATGGTGGTTTAAGGAGGAGAAAGTTGTGGATTGCAGAAAAGGATGAAAGTTAGGGTTCAATGCGTTGCGTTGTTAAAAGGAGAAGAAAGAAAGTTTTTAAGGGGAAGAGGTGAAGAAGATCAATACGGTACACGTGGCTAGATCGTGGCGGTTGAAGAAGGTGCTGTCAAAGATTGATTAAAAGAAGGGTAATGATATGACACAATATGACCAACCATACAAACTAAAAATGGTAATATATATGTTTTGAAAATGAAAATATACTTTAATTGAGAAGCATAAATTCTAGAGGTAAAATGTGATTATTTCCATTGTTACTGTCAACTTTCTTTTTTTTTACGCGTGTAAGTAGCCACAGTGTGTCCGAATATCATTACCCTTAAAAGAAATACATTGTAAATGTCCCATTTAAATCCTAAGCGATTCTCACTTTATAAAAATTAACATAAACTATTAATAACACACATTTAAATCATCAACAATCAATTTTATATCAAAAATAGTCCGAGCTCTATTTTCGACATTGAAAAGTCCAGTGGCACAGTACATGCTTGCGTGGCATTTTGGATTTTTATTTTGTAACTAAATCAAAACAATATAATTAATTGAATATTTAATCATGGGGATCGCTCTGCTACTCAAATAAAAAAATATATGCATATTCTCGAAAAATCGGTCAGCGGGAAATAATATATTTGACACGTATGTTGGAAATGAATTTATTTAAGGAAAATTTATTAATGTAATTATCTCATGGTGAAAGAACGAGCTCTCGGGTTTAAAATTGGGCTTTAAATTTTATTGTCTTGAGCTTGTTGATTATTGATCCAATGTCGAAGCTTTAATTGTTGGCTCGGCCCACTTGTTTAATTCACAAATAAATTAATTTTATATTCCCTCCGTCCCAAGTTAGTATGGTTACTTTCTCTTTTTAGCCGCCTAGGTTAGTATGATGTTTCATTTTTAAAATATGTCTTTTACTTTTTTACCCTTAAAAGTTCAATATATTTACTGTAATAAAGTTTCTTCATCCACTAAAAAATTAACAATACATCATAAGTGAGTCCGTTTCTCCACTTAAACTATCCCTACCAAACATTTATCTATTTTTTCTTAAAACTTGTGCACGGCCCCCGCACCATACTAACTGGGGACGGAGGGAGTATTATTTAATTGCAAATGGTTGTCCAATTGGCAATTGGGCAATCAATTGCAAATCAATTTTGTAGGGGCAATTTTGATAATTCGTCTTATGATCAAGGGTATTTGCAATCATATAGAGCACAGCCGTTTTTGCACATTGTTTTGTTATCGCAATTCCACAATTATACCGAGACATGAATATCATAATTTCATATCGACTGCTTCTCATGTATCATGGCACGCCAAATGCTTGCGGGACATTTTAGGTCTTTTTTTTAATAAATGATATGGTTCAAAACGACATAGTTTTTGTCAGATATATATAATGATTTTGATATTTGTGATGGTTAATCATTTAATTAATTTTAAAATTAATAATGGTGGATTACTCTACTAGTCAAATAAAAAATAGGGTTAATTGTCTCTAAATCCCAAAGGTTTTTTCAAATTCTGGAATTGCACCCGTTTTTAATATTTTGATTTTAAAAATCCAAACGTTTTAATTTTTTGCAGATTTGCCTCTCCAGTCATTTTTCATACTACGTGGCACTCGCCGGAGCCACGCTAGACATGCGGGATGGCTGGGCAGAAATAAAACGACGTCGTTTCAAACTTTGGTAAATAAGAAATGATTTATTTTAGTCGTATGTTAGAAATGAATTTATTGTACGGAAATTCATTAAATATGATTATCTCATGTTGAAGCAACGAGCTTGGGCTCGATTGTATAATTGGGTTTGAATGTTGTTGTCTTGAGCTTGGTGATTATTGATCCAATATCGAAGATTTAGCAGTTGGGCTTGGCCCACTGGTTAATTCACAAACCAATTCATTTGTTATTGTTTAATTGCAATTGGAATAAGTAGGGTTTATTTCATGTACGGAGGGAGTATAATTTAAGGAGTCATTAATTTCAAGTATAGTGATATTTATACTTCTTTTCACATACGGAAATATGAGATTTAATACCCTACAAATAAATAAATTCTCAAATATAATAAATTTTTCGATCCCAATTTGATTTTCAAGATTATTAATTGATAGAAGTTTTACCGAGTATTGTTGTCATTTCCGTGCAACAATACAAAGATGATGTTGAATAACAAATTTTAACTCTAAAATATTTCAGATGAGTTTTACTGAGTATTGTTGTCATTTCCGTGCAACAATCAATTTTTTTTACACGTCAAAAATATGATGTTGACTTAGAAAGATAAATTTAATATTTAAATTGTCATCAAATGTAGTATGTGACATTTGTTATTAAAAAAAATAAAAAGCTCAACATCTTCTTTATAATAGGATTAAAGATCCCTAAGCCCACAGCCATCCTCATGCTGATGTGGATTTTTTCTATTGTTGTTTACTTATTATCTAAATTATGAAGAAAAGCGTACAAATTAGGAAGAAACCGTGTGTTTCAGTAACGCTCCATGCCTTCCACCAAAAAATCAAAAGGTACAGATGGTTTAGTAACGCCTCATCCCTTCCACCGCAAAATCTGCTATTACATCCCTTCCCTTCAATCTCATAAGTAACGCCTCATCGCTTCCACAAAATCTGCTCTTCAATCCTGCGACCCTTAAATCCCTCTTCACTTTGACCTTAAATCTCTCTTCACTTTGAATTATAGCACATATTTTGCATTCGAATTTACTGAAATCAGGCAATTTTGCAATCGGATTGACTGAAACAGGCCGTCGCCGTCGGAATTTCTAATCTCTTATTCAACTCATAATTGGAAATATGAAATCATGTATCTTGAGAGTTGCATATCAAAATCATATAAGTAGGTAAGGTTGCTTCCATCTTCTTCTCTTACAACTTCACAAGTTTGATATTCTTCTTTGCAACATTCGATTGTTGCCCACCACTCACTGCGCATTGAGTTCATATTCTCGTGAGGAATTTTACAGCTTATTTATTGTATATAACATGTTTGATAGAATGTCTTAATGAACTACTATTGTCTTCTTCAAATACCTATTGTGATTTATGTAATTTTTTTGTAGTACATGTGAGTGACTTTTCTGATTGTAAGCTTTTGCATTCGCACAATCTGATTTTGGGGCATCGAACAGATTACTACCAACAAAATTGTCGTTGTGAGAATTTTATACAATTGTGGGTCCAAACTGTATATGGGTGAATATAATAATTATTTATAGATCTTAATTATTTATTCGATTATATAATATAATAATTATGTTTTTTATAAAATTCTTTAAAATTATACTCAGTCTGTCCCGCTCATATTGTATGTTACGTAGAAAGTGGTAGATCTATCACTATTGAATGGCTAATTTTTTTTTCTTATTTGAAATATGACAATATGAGCGAGTCACTTAAATAAGAAGATGATCACAATATAAAAGGAGCCGAGGAAGTAATAAAATTCATCATCCACATATATACTTGATAAATTAACGAAGCTAGATTGCATGCACTACATATTAGACTTAGGGTGGTAAACAAACAAGTTGTAAGTGTACAAAAAATTCATCAAAGAGAATTATGAAAACAAACTCCAGCCTCAATACCAATTTTTTCCTGTGTTTTAGACAATATGTTTCAAGTGCGAGACATTTGATAGACATCAATTGAATATCTACAAACTAAAATTATTGTTTTAATTAATTATAAAATCAGCCTAGCTAATAAATTTCAACTAATTAAAAGCTGAGAATAATTGTAGATCCTAATTAACAACAATATCAGCAAAACATTAGAAACTTGAATTGAGAAAAATCAATGACTCTAATAAATTAGATTAGTATTTGGAGCTAGCTAAAAGGGATTGCTCTAATGAAGCTCACACACCATAAATGAGTACTCATTTAGAGCCAGCCAAATTGAGAAGTAAAAAAAGAAGAATTGCAAGAGTAAATGGCAATGTTTGAGATATAACAAAACGAATAAAAAATAAAATAAGATGGATATACGCGGGCGAAATTTGTGTCTTGCATTTTTTTTTCCCTTCCTGAATAAGAGATCGATGAAGAAGGGGATATGGTAGCTGCAAATTAGGAATAATTTATAATAAAATAAATGAAAATATAAGGGAATGAAAATAAAATAAGATGGATATAAGCGGTAGCTGCAAATTAGGAATAATTTATAATAAAATAAACTTAGGACTATAAAGGTACGTATAATAGTTTTATTTTTTCCCTCCTAAGCTAGCATGAGTATGCTTCAAAATATTCAAATAAAAGTTTGCTAGATAAGCAAGAAAAATATATGTATTTTTCTTCTTCTTCCTTGTCTCAACTGGTTGCGAGCTTTGGCTTCTCCTTCCCCTTCCCCTTCGTCTTCTTCTTTCTCTTCTTTTCACCATTAGAAATACCAAACATGATCTTTGAACAGTTATAGATATCGAGTTTCTTCACCTAATTATATGCTTTTCATATACTACTATATCACATCCTTCTCCACAACTAATGACATCCTATAACCATGCTATGTTTTTTCTTTATATAGTCATGTCATGAATGCATGCTTTATTGTATAAACATATGTCGTTTTATATATGTACTGCACTTATCCTTCGATAAGTGACAATCGTACGTAGATCGTTAATGATTCAGATTGCTTCGTAGTTTTCACATGGGATCTAGCTAGCTAGGATCTACATGATCCGCAAATTGAAATTTGTCTCCGATTTCCAGTTTTCTTCTGAATTGTATGTTCAGCTTTTTGTGCGGAATGGGAAAGGAACGTCGTGGGACTTGTTATATGATGTCCGCGTTGCTGATGCCGAGAGACCATTGGGTTTAAAAGATGATCGCTTGTTGTTTCTTGTTGCAAGATCGAGTGGTGAGAATAATCAGCTAATGGTTTATTATTTGGCTTCGAAAACGGTGAAGAAACTCGATATCTATAACTGTTCAAAGATATTGTTTGGTATTTCTATTGGTGAAAAGAAGAGAAAGAAGAAGAAGAAGGGGAAGGGGAAGGAGAAGTCAAAGCTCGCAACAAGTTGAGACCGGATATATATTCATATTTTCTTGCTTATCTATCAAGCTTTTATTTGAATATTTTGAAGAATACTCATGCTAGCTTAGGAGGGAAAAAATAAAGGGAACCTATTATACGTACCTTTATAGTCTCCTAAGTTTATTTTATTATAAATTATTCCTAATTTGCAGCTACCGCTTATATCCATCTTATTTTATTTTCATTCGCTTATATTTTCATTTATTTTATTATAAACTATTCCTAATTTGCAGCTACCATATCCCCTTCTTCGTCGATCTAATTTATTCGAGTCATTGATTTTTCTCATTTCAAATTTCTAACAACTAGCGTATAACCCGTCGAAAATCGACGGGGAATTATATTTAATAAAATTATTAGATAATAATATGTGATAGGTTAAGAAAAATATTATTTGTTACTTATTTAAGGTTTTAATAATTCAATTACGCAATCTTCTAAACATGTTTAAAATTTCTATATATTCTGCTCTCAAAGAGATTGTTCCACATCGATTTTTTATGATTGAGATTGATGCTTTTTATTGCAAATACTCCTTGTCCCACATTAATTTAGAAAAGATAATTAACTTTGAAGATTGTCTATAAGAATAGAAGCGACCATATATACCTTACATTATGAGTTCAACATAGGATTAAAGAAAAAAAAAAGTTGAACCACCACTCCGCAACTATCCCGTCTACCCCTACGGTTTCGACACGGAACCATGAAGGTTACGCTAAAAAATCTTGAACCGATGGTTCAGAATCGGCCCGTCTTGGAATCTGCTCGTCCACCATTTTTGTGGTTTGGAACCAACCTGTTGACCACTACTCTGATTTATTAGTGCGTAGTTAAGGTATCCGTCGGTTAGGAATTGACTTGCCTATGGTCAGGTGGCAGGTCGGAATATGCCTGAGGACCACGGGTTTGATTTATAAGTGCATAATTTATGAAAACCCGTTTATGTAGATCCAAAATTTAATTAAAAAAAATTGATTATACTATTCGTTCTCGTCCTTAACTGTATAGTAATATTTATTAATTATAATTATGAACTATTTAAAGTTGAAAACTCAACTACAAATAACGTAAAAATCAATTCAAATATGACAATTCTAGATTTTAGAAAATACATGGAAAAAGATGAATAAAATATTTTTTTTAAAATAAATAAGAATAAAGAATAGAATTGTGTCACGTGGGATCCCGAGCTGAGGTACCCGTCTACCTAATTAATAGACAAATTAGAAATTAATTATTTTTATCAAATTAAATAAAAATTATTAAACTGTTTCAAAATTTAATTCGATGAACCAATAAATTAGCCAAATTATATTGGAACCATTTATTCGGCCACTAATAAATTTGTTCCCGACGAAAAATAATTATTTATTCGACCAGCTAACAAATTGGCCAAATTAAATTAAAATAAATTATAAAAATATTGTTATTTATTCAGCCAAATAAAATTGGTGGAGCAAAAGATGAAAAATACACATTGATTCTAGGTATTTATAGGTTTTTTAATAGGTGAAACTTCATTGAATAACCGATGTGGGACACAAGATTTTAGTAGATATTTAAAATTTATTATTTCACATTAAAAAATTCAAGAAATTTAGAATTTAGATAAATAGGAATGAAGGATTAAGAGGTAGGTTGACCCGTTGACTACTGTTCTAATTTATAAGTGCGTAGTTTATAAAATTTGTTTATAATTTACATAGACTCAAAACTTAAAAAAAGTTGATTGCATTATTTGTTCTCGTCTTAATTGTATGTAATATTTACTATTTAAAGTTATAAATTATGCAAAGTTGGAAACTTAACTACAAAGAACGTAAAAATCAATTCAAATATGACAATTCTAGATTTTAGAAAATATATGAAAAAATGAATAAAATAAATTTTTTAAAATATATAAGAATAAAGAATAGAACTGTGTCATGTGAGATCCCGAGTTGAGGTACCCGTCAGTTGAGAATTTGCCCGTCTACCTAATTAATTGACAAATTAGAAATTAATTATTTTTATTAAATTAAATAAAAAATTATTAGACTATTTCAAAATTTAATTCGTTCCACCAATATATTAGCCAAATTATTTTGGAACCATTCATTCGGCCACTAATAAATTTGTACCCTACAAAAAATAATTATTTATTTGGCCAGCTAATAAATTGGCCAAATTAAATTGAAACAAATTATAAAAATATAGTTATTTATTCGGCCGATTAATAAATAAATCGGCCAAATAAAACTGGTTGAGCAAAAGATGAAAAAATACACATTGATTCTAGGTATTTATAGGCTTTTGAATAGGTGGAGTTTAATTGAAAAACTGATGTGGGACATAAGATTTTAGTAGGTATTTAGAATCTATTATTTCACATTATAAAATTCAAATAATTGAGAAATTAGATAAATAGGAATGAAGGATTAAGAGGGGTGCCACGTAGGATCTTTTCAAAGCAAGAATCATTTTACTTTTAGTAATATAATAATATAATATAACGATGTTTTGCTGATATTGTTGTTAATTAGGATCTACAATTATTCTTAGCTTTTAAATTAGTTGAAATTTATTAGCTAGGCTGATTTTATAATTAACTAAAACAATAATTTTATAGTTTGTAGATATTAAATTGATGTATATCAAATGTCTCGCACTTGAAACATATTGTCTAAAACACTGAAAAAAATTGGTATTGAGGCTGGAGTTTGTTTTCATATTTCAGTTTGATATATTTTTTGTACAACTTGTTTGTTTACCACTAAATCAATTATATTTAAGTTGCTGCCTAAATATGTAGTGCGCAATCTTGCTTCGTTAATTTATCAAGTATATATGTGGATGATGAATTTTATTACTCCCTCGGCTCCGCTTATATTGTGATCTTCTTCTTTTTTTAAGTGACTCACTCATATTGTTATGTTTCAAATAAGAAAAAAAAAATTAACCATTCAATAGTGATGGGATCTATCCACATTCTATACATTCTATTTAACATACAATCGAATAATTATATGTACAATTATTCTATTATATAATCGAATAAATAATTAAGATCTATATGTACAATTAATGACTTACTAAACTATCATCGCAAGGACATAGTAAAGAATAAAGATCAAAATGTAAGAATAAACACTTCTATAATAGTGATAATATATCTATACTAATATACAAAGAGCCTTGTTTTACAAAATTTACATTGCCTATTATATTCCTATCATATAATTAAGTATAAGGGCATTATTGTAATATAATAAGATGCGCTCATTGTTAATTAACCCCCTCCGCTGTTTCCCCTCCGCTTTTTTATTATGAGAATTTTATTTTGTTCTGATGCTTGTCTTCTCAATAATCACGTGAAGAATAATATTTCTAAGAGATAGTTGCTTCTAGGATTTTGGACACTCACTAATTAATCTCTTAAATTCTCTCTGTTTTCTATAGCGTTTTTATATGGCGAACGTGATGGAAAAAGGAAGAATCGTGAAATCAAGGCAATCTTGCGAACTGCTGCGTGACTCTTTTTATGTAGAAGTTTATGTTTGCAACGTGAGATAATCTTCCTCTGATTTTCAATTATTAATTGTAAGATTTTTTTTCCACACTTGTTTGCTTCTTCGATTTCTCTCCAGTTCCGACGATGGTAAAGTCGTACGTAAAAAAAAAAATTGTTCCCGTTGAATTTTCACTTCTCTGTGATCTGTTATCTGTTATATGTGTCTTCGTATGAACAATTTCTATTGCTGCTGCTGCCCTATGGGGCCTTACTTTGTCTGAAGATGATTGCTTCAACTAGGAGATATACATATTAGTTCCGCTAAGTTCTTCACTTATATAACTCTTTTGAAGTAGCATACTTATAACACCTCTGTTATTGCTCTTTCTATATATCTTATTATTACTGTATCCTTTTCAATTGATTGATTGAATGATCTATCTAACCAAGGAATGATCTCTTTCTCTTCACTCTTAAAACTTCTAAATATTTATGATTTTTTTCTATTACTTTTAAGTTCCATCACAATGGCTATGTTTTGGAATTTTACAAAGCCTTAATCTACAGCATGTTTCATTTGTTACTTGGTTAACTTTTTAGTATTTAGGATGGAATAACCTCACTAATTCATGTATGCTTTATTTTGTTATAATGACATAGTGGGAAATTTGCCCATAGAAGGCAGGAAACCATGCAGAAAGCATCGTCTCAACATCTCAACTACTACAAAGATTGAAGTCTGTGTTGAGTGATATCTCTTGCTTCAATTTGGCTCCCAATTGTTGGAATTCAAGGTTTTTCAATTTTAAATTTTCTCACTTCATTCTCTCTGCATTATTACAATTTTTTGGATGGATCTTGGCTTCTAAATTTAGAATGTTCTGGTGCTACTTCTTTCTTTACACTTCTACATTATAATTGCATTCTACAAGTTTTGTCATTTGTTCTTACTATTTTCTTTTCATGACATAGGATGAATTTTATGAGAATGATGAAAGTTTGCAGTAAGCAAGATGATCACCATCACACACATTAGTTGCATCATTGTTGAGAAGAAAATAAAAATCTCAAATTTCATCAAGTAAGAAATCAATTTCTTGATTCATTACATTATATTTTTTAGTATTTTTAATGGTTTCATACTCTCTACTACATGATCACTTTAACAATATATATGCGTCATAATAAGATAGTAATATGTAGAGTAATGAATACGCGTACATTGGATGGTAACTACTGTAGAAGATTGTTTTTGCTTAATTAATTTTGTAGAACATTATCTAATATATTGTGAAGATGTATGTCACAAGAAAGGTAGTGTCACAAAGAATGAACTCCCTTTAACTGGTCATTACGTATTTATAATTTTATAGGATGAGCGCGATTTAATATATCACATCATTGAGTACATGCGCTTTTAGAGTTAAACATTAGATTCGCTTAAGTATAGATGCTTGAAGGGAAGCTAGATATGAATTAACTAACCTCCATCTGTCATGCAAAAAAAGAGATATCAAGATTTAAAATCAAAGTTCCACTAAAGAAGTTGGATGGCGAAATTATACCGAGATATGTGCAATATTGATGTTATCCCTTCCAATTGTAAGTGGACTAATTTGTTTACCTCGTGCCAAACATGACTACTTGAAGGTGCCATCAGCTTATCATATTTAATGTCAATTGTTTTGTGTGCACTATGTATGTATATGATATATCGGTGCTTTACCTGTCAAAAAATTATTGGTGTGGCAGAGTTAGGCTATAAAAAATCTGCAGAAGTATTTCAGCAAGCTAGAATCCATATATGTACAAAACGATTATTATTAGCATTGTATTCTTAAGCAGTCGATCATTTTTCTACCCAGATTTAAAGCGTTTCTCAAATATACTTGCCATTTCAATTAAATACAATAATCTTTTTATAAAGAATCTTCATGTCATTGTTTTCTCACAGCGCGCCTCTGCTTGGTTTACTTTTAATGTCTTCAAATTTTCATTCTATCTAAACGACACCGAGAGAAACATTAGAGTTCAAAGATGTTGGTTGCAACCTAGAGAAGAAATAATTTTCTTAAAGGAGTTCGGTTGAGATCCCAGAACATTGATGAAATTGAGATTTGAGTAAAGGATTTAAAGCCATTGAATGGTTAATTTGAACCTTTTTCCCTTTTCATGTTTTTTTTATATATATTTTTAATTTTAATATGCAATTTGATACAACTGCTAAGATTCTTAAATTCAATCTAGAAGGTGTATTCTTGCTTATTAAGTAAGTGAACAACTTTGTATTTGTTCATGTGGCTCTATGCTGGTGTAATCCGAAAATAAGAATCTTAATATTGTTATAATTATTCAAGAAAATATTGTTCTTCACTAAGCAGCATTTAGAATTTTTTTTTTCTGTTTTGTGATCGGAACATTGTGATGCTAATGTCATTAAAAAGCCGATTCTCAACAATAAAAGAATAACAAAGAATATTATATATTTTATGAATATCTAAATTGATTGAGTAGCACTTGGAATTTCTTTTCTTGTTCTTGATTGTGCAGTTGTAGTATTGGTTGGGCTGTGTACATGTAGGGTACTTGGACCATGCTGGAGCGCACTCTGTATTCCAAGTTGGAAAATGTGGGTATTTTTAATGTCTTTAGTTGTACTCTATATGAAAATTAGAGTATCATAAATATGTCATGTCTTTATTTTCAATAAAATGTTTTGCAATTGATTTCTGAATATAGGGATGGTATTTGTGATCAAAATTAGATAGCCTTAGTAACTGCAACTTCCTGAGCAATGACATTGTGAGGACCGGAGGCTCGTCAAAGGTGAGATCTTATCTTGATATATCTTTGTTTTCATCATGAGTGATCCTTATATATATGCATTTATTTAGAGTATTACTTTGTCTGGACCTTGTTTCTTGGAGAACATGGTTTATATCATTGTTTACACACAATGCTCTTACAAAAAATCCAAAACATTATTTGCATGATTACCCCTTCCTTGTTTTCCTTGATAGTATACAAAATCTCAGTGTGTGACTGCCCAGTTTTTGTATCGCTGATAAGACAAGGGCCTCCCTAATTTTCGTGAGTTTAGGATGCTTGTTTCCTTTTCTTGATTGGAACTTAAGCAAGTTGCATTCGTAACCCTCATTTGTTCGATGTGATCTTATTTACATGATACAATATTTCCTATCCCAATTTGCTATCCCAGTATTCAAATTTTTAATGATTAGAACTCTACTTTCTTGCATAGCACATGCTACTGAATTGTATTGGTTAATGTTGTACGAACGATGGAATGCTTACCATAGGATCTTTGAAATGTTGGATTATCTATCGTGCGAGTTTAATTTGGTGCAACAAATGGTGCAATTTAAGGGCAATATTGTATTTAATATTAAAATTATAAGATATGAATTTATCTATTTCTATTAGTTGAAGATTATCTATAATTATTAGTCTTTAATTATCATTTATCAGTTGGGTGCATTGGTTAGATATCATTCCCGGATAGAAACCCTTCCACTATGAAAATTTCATGTTCAATTATTTATGAACGAGCAACTTGTCTTTAATTATTAGTTGGGTGCATTAGTTATATTATTCCCGGCAGATAACTCTTCCACTATATATGATAATTTCATGTTCATTTGTTCATGAACAAGCAAGCTTGAAAGTGAGTTCATTATGTCTTAAGGTGTTAAATTTGATATATTATAATAATTATATGCTATTGTAATTATATATTAGGTGTTATTTTTTTCTTCTATATTCTGAATGAATTTGCCTCCATATGAAATAACTTAGGTAGACATCTTTGCAAGTTTAAGTGTTTTGATTGTTAAATTGATGCAAGCTTTTCAAGCAATCAAATACATATATATATGTTTAGGAGACATGGAATACCAAAACACAATTTTTTGGTAGTAATTGTTTTGTGTATGTTTGCTTTCACTATATTATATAATCACATATCAAGAAAAGTCTAAGAGTGTTCAATAAAATAGACTAATGACTAATTTAGACTTTAGAACCACTAACTAGCCTATAATTGGATTGTTAACAAAACTGAAATTTGTTTTTACAGTTAATTCACACATTAGCAATTATATTTCATTTTATTCACTTTTTTTCCTTTCTAAGTATGATTTACTTGCCTTCGTATGTTTGATTTTGTTTCTGGGATGCAAAGCATAAATAATTAATCTCATATCTAAACACTGTGTGAATAACTAGGATGCACTATGATATTGTGTGTATGGACATGTATGTGATGCACTTACAAAAATTGTGTTTTGGGAGGATTTGTGGTTTAATGAAGATACTGGTCTCACAAACAAATTTCCCTCTCTTTTGTTATCTTCTCAAAAATCTTGGTTAATTAAAGATATGGGTGGTGTACGTCAATGTTTTTAAACCCGGCCCGGACCGGCCGGTTCGACCGGAAAACCCGCGAACCGGTCATGTGGCCGGGTCGGTTTAGATAGAAACTAAAATGTGACCCAACCCGAAACGAACCGGTAAAAACCGGCGACCCGGTGACCCGGTGGCCCGAAAAAACCGGCCAATTAAAAAAAAATTAAAAAATGACTTTCTAACTTCCGACGTTCCGTTTCACTTTCACAAATTCACAAATTCACAATATATTTACTTTTGGAGTTTGGATTGCTATGATATAACTACTCCTTTTTGTTTTCAATTAACTTTTATCATTTAGTGTTTTTTTTTTTTTAAATTTACATATATATATGTATGTGTGTGTGTGTGTGAAAATATTAAATTTTAATTGATTAATGGGTTATCCGGGTTTTTTAGAACGGTTCAACCGGTCGAAGCGGTGACCCGGTGACCCGATTAGTTGACCGGTTCGCTTGCCGGGCCGGTTTTTAAAACATTGGTGTACGTGGTGATTCTTGTTCATGGTCCTTTAGATGGGGGTGGTGTTTTCTTGCTAATAAATTCCATGAGGTCATGAATTATTGGACTTGTGTTTGCAGGTTTTAAATCTCAACTCACAGGGACGATTTTTTCCCGATGGAAATGCTCAACGAATGAGATGTTTTTAACTGGTTTGATGTATGATTCTTTGACCTTACGTGATGTTTGTGATCCACTCTTCCCAAAGGTATGATGGAAATCAATTCCATTGAAGGTGTCAGCTTTTTGTTGGAAATTACTACAAGATAGAATCCTCACAAAACAAAACTTGAGCACAAGAAACATTTGACAAGCATTGATTCCTTATCATGTGTTTTCTAGTCTGTGACTTCCAAATCAACTCTCCACTTGATGATGGAGTGTCACTTTGTGAATCAAGTTTAGTCCCTGGTGAGTTGTTGGTTGAATTGTGCTCTAATTTTCTATCCGGATTTGTGTAACCACTTTAGTTACTTTATATCGGAAGGCCAATAAAAGGGGTGGGAATACTAAATTTTATTTGGCAACGCACTGTGTGGAGGATTTGGAAGGCGCGAAATGATTTCATTTTTAAGTATAGTGTGACGCAAACAAGCATCGTCAATCATCAAAAATTAAAAAAACTAAGGTTTACTTATTTATTCTTCAAGATTTTACTTCTAATAGAATAATATCTATACATATATAAATTCCAAAGTATGTTATTTAGAAGACCTATTCAATTTTAAGATATACGGAAAGCAATATATTTCTATACACTCATTATATGTACATGTTCAATTATTGGTATCTTGTAAGAACAAAATTGGCTAAAACGTGCAACGCACGTTGCTTTTGCTAGTTAGTATAAATTACTAATAGAAAACAAATTGAAAAAACATCATTCATCCAAGCTAAGAAGAAAACGAAACATAATTAGAACGTTAACACTAATTACAAAAGATCAAACCGTTACCTCTAATCTAGATGTGTTTTGCCTAATTAAAAAAGAATGCAAAATGCAATAATTGATTAAGAACATAAACATTGACCACTTGTTTTTCAAGATTAAAATTTTATATCATCGATGTTCAATTTTGGCAGCCTGTAAATTCACAATTTATATCTTCGATGTGTTGAATTGTTTTCCCTGCCGGAAGCTAAGTAACGATAAAAATGAGCTGGCTTAGATGCTAATATATTCCATATATCATAATCATGCCACCTTCTTTGGCCGATACACATTAATTAATCCAGAAATTTGAATAAAATATAAATAATCAACGCGCCAATCAAGATATCATACATGTTGTTCGATGCGTGTATATATATAAAATATATATGAATCCAGAAATTTGGATCAAAATAAAAATATTAAACGCTCCTATCAATATCACAAATGATAGCTGTTACAATTTTATTACATAAACAGTTGGTATTTATTTATTTATTTATTTATTATAGCTTACAGGCCAGCTGTGGAAAGTGTGAATATTGAAGAATTCTTCTGCTGCAGCTTATAACTGGTTGATGTTTATTAATTTGTTATTCATTACAGCTTTGTGAGTGAGATTAATTTGTGAGTGAGAATAATTTTGTGAGTGAGAAGAAATCAGAGAGAAAGTAATGGCCTACAATCTTCAACCCCTCATCACCATCCTCGAACAAATCTTGGATCCTCAACAAAAATACCGGATTCATGATGACAACAAACCACAACTCAAATCCCTCCTCGAAAAAGCTATTTCTCTGCAGCAGATTCTTGAAAAATCCCCTTCACTCCCCAATATAGAAAATTTGGAGAGACAAATCCGAGATGCAGCGCATAAAGCAGAAGATATCATAGAATCACACATGGTTTATCAAATGCTATCCGCAAGTTTGATCGAAGAACTATTGATCAGTTTCTCCTCAGCAGATCTGCAACAAGTTACGCGAGTGGTGAAGCTCATGCAGGTGGAAGCTGGAAAGAACATTATATCATCAACGTCGAGAGGCAGTAGTTCATCGAGTGGTGGTGGTAGTGGTGCTGGTGCTTTATTGAATCCCAAGAGTGCTAAAGCTAGCAGCACTGTGGTGGGATTTGATGAAGATCTGATGGAGTTGAAGGAACGACTGGTTGGGATGCCGACCAAGCTGGAGATCATCCCCATCGTCGGAATGGGTGGCGCTGGTAAGACCACTCTTGCTCGAAACCTTTATGAAGATCCTCTCATTGTTCCTCGCTTTATAGCTCGAGCTTGGACTACTGTTTCGCAAGAATACAATATGTCTACTATTCTATTAAGCCTTCTTTCTTGCATAATTGGAAAAGATCAACTTGATGAACTAACTAAACGAAAAGATCAACATGGCGAACTGAAAGATAGTTTGTACCAGAGTTTGTACGGTAGGAGATACCTGATTGTGCTAGATGATATCTGGAGCACCCGAGTATGGGATGAAATGAGGATGTACTTTCCAGAAAACAACAACGGGAGTCGTGTCGTGATAACCACTCGAGAATCAAATGTGGCCACGCATGCAAACTCACAAAGTCGGCAGCATGCGGTCCAGTTGCTAGACAAGTCTGCAAGTTGGGATCTACTTCGCCAAATTGTATTTGGAGAAGATGACTGCCCTACTGAATTAGAACCGCTCGGGGAAAAGATTGCGAGTGATTGCGGTGGGCTTCCACTTGCCATCACCGTGATTGGAGGGCTCTTGTCTAAGGTGAAAAGATCAAAATATGTTTGGGAGGATATTGGAGAGAATGTAAGAGGCTCAATTGCTAGATCAAGCGAGGATGAGCAATATTCTAGCATATTATCTTTAAGTTATAACTACTTGCCCAATTACTTGAAACCATGTTTCTTGTATATGGGAGGTTTCGCTGAAGATTATGAGATCAGAAGTTCCACACTCATATGTTACTAGATAGCTGAGGGATTTATCAAATCAAATAGAGATGAGAAGAGTTTGGAGGACGTGGCGGAGGAATACTTAAAGGGGTTGGTGGAGAGGAATCTACTTATGGTGAGACGAAACAAGTTGAATAGAAAGGCGAAGAGCTACGTTATCCATGATGTGTTGAGGGATCTATGCATCAGGAAGCGTGATGAGGACAACTTTCTACATGTCATGACACATGACCGTGGCCGTGGCATGATCTCTAAGTTGCGCCGTGTGAGTAGTGAACAAGAATACTCGGATGAAATGAAAGATACCCATGCTGAGTTGACGTCACTTGCTCGAAGTTTTATTTGGATAGGTAAAAGTTGGTCAGACGTGAGTGCAGTAGTAAGTTATATATCTTCCGTCTCAAACTTGCTTAGAGTGTTGGATATAATGTATGTCACGGAGTTAAGAGAATTCCCGCAAGAAATATTACAGCTTGTCAACCTACGCTACTTAGGTTTGAACTGTGAAAGGTTATCTGTGGGAATATCAAGATTGGTGAATTTGCAAATCTTGATTAATCGTTCCGACATTGGCTGCAAATATGTGCCATCTGAGATATGGAAGATGTCTGGGTTAAGATATATCAAGTTCAGTGCAGAATATTTTATGAGTGAAGATGACGACATTGAAATGCTTGTTGAGATGAATAAGCTGCAGAAGCTTTCATGTGTGGTGCTAACTGAATCACTACTTGAGAGGGGTTTACTTCAAGTCATCCCAAATATAAAAAACTTGGGAATCGCTTGGCCATCCGACCAAGTATTAAATTTGAGTCATCTGCATAAACTCGAAACATTAACATGCAAATATCTTTATGGTAAGGACTACGGATTTCCTTCTACTCTTAGAAAATTAACTTTGTACCGATGTTCAATATTTCCGCGCATAGCGACGACACTGTGTGGCCTACAGAATCTTGAGGTGCTCAAGTTAAGGGAATGTAGGTTTGACAAGGAGTGGGAATCAAGAGAAGGAGAAGAATTCAGGTCACTACAATTTCTACAACTGTATGGCTTGGATATAGTGCACTGGAGAGCTGATGAGACCAACTTCCCTAAACTCCGCCACTTGCTCGTACGAGCGTGTTATTACCTAGAGGAAATCCCCAGCGGCATTGGAGAAATCCCAACCCTCGAATTGATCGAGATGATAGGATGCAGTGCATCATCAGTGAAATCAGCAAAGCAGATCGTGGAGGAGCAACATTCTGAATACGACAACTATGCCCTCCAACTTCGTATAACATGAATGGTGATGCATGATTCGCTCGATCTCACTGCATTGTTAAATGGTAACCACCTCAACTAATTTTTTGTTTTTCATATACTAATGATAACCATTAACCATGCTATGCTTTTTCTTTATATATATAGTCATGTCAGGTATGCATTTTTCAATCATGCTTTAGGGTGTGTTCACTTGGAGTGAAAAGGAGGGAAAATGAGGTATAATATTATTTTATCACTTTATATATTGTTTGGTTTCATTTTTAAGAAAAATTCGGTGAGGAGGTATAAAAGTTTGGGTAACCCTTGAGAGTTGAGATAAATATGTTATCATTTCTACCAAACAAGATATAAAATTTGTGGAAGTAAAAATTTATACCTCATTATATTATCCATCCTTTTAGAGGTACAACTTTATAACAAGACACACCCTTATTGTATAAACATATTATGTACTCCACTTACGCTTCGATAAATGACAATCATAAGCAGGTTGGACAACAGATGCGGGCCAAGGCACAAGTCGGAGTGGAGTGGGATGCAATTCATTCATGACAACCAAATTTTCCCCGCTTTTATCCATCTTATTTTATTTTCATTCGTTTCTTATGTTTCAAACATTGCCATTTACTCTTGCAGTTCTTCTTTTTTCACTTTCAATGTGGCTGGCTCTAAATGAGTACTCATTATGGAGTGTGAGTTTGATTAAAGCAATCCCTTTTGGCTAGCTCAAAATACTAATCCAATTAGCAAGATTACAGAGGAATGATACGGGTGATAATGAAGTTTCTATAGGCACCGTGATTTCACTTCATAAACTTAAACAGTACTCTTTCAACTGGTGTGGATATGATTTTTCTGAAATGTGGTTGAAAATATTCATTTTAGAATGCAGAAATCTGAATGTGGCCTTTGGTTTCTTATTCTCCGAAATTATATATTATGCTTCTATCTTCGAGTGGCTTAGTGATACAATAGAATAGGCTAGAAACAGGTAGGTCTAAAGCATTCTTAAAGAGCAGAATTTGGTGCATCTATTATGCAATAAACTGTGATTGACCTGTTAGTCTCTCAATATCGTAGATAGTTATCATGTGGTTTGATTAGAAAAGGTCGACTAGGTTTAATCTGCGTAATTCAATAATCACTTCATGGAATAAACCATATTGTTGTCATGTAATTTACATGCATCAAGTAGACTCGTGTCTTTGACCAGTCTATATGTTGATAGGATGTTGTGCTCTCAAAATGATTGATTATTTTTGGAATGGTTCTTCATCAATTACTTGAAGTGTCCATACACATTCTAATGTTAAATTTCAAACACAATTTTGATTAAAATCACTAATCTCTGCAGTGATTTGATTCAATCCATATCCATACCATCTCAAGGGACATCTTATGAGGAATTAAGTACAAAAGTGACATTCTGCCAACAAATTTATCATTTGCATTAAATAATGTGTCATGAACTTAACAATGTGTTTGTAATACCTTTTCCAGAATTTCGTATCAGTAGGAATTATTTCTTTTGATGCACACATTTTAACTGTCTCATGATACGATATGTCAAAGAAACAAACCCTGGTTTTGAAAATTGAATTGTTCCCATATAATCTGCAACTGCATTTGACCACATCAACGAAGATGGTTCTAGTTAATAGTAATACTGACAATAAACATTTTTATCTGCTAATTTGTCTTAGTGGGTGTACTGATCTTCTTTTCATTACCACATTTTTATACTTGAAAATGGGCTTCTTAGCTTAAATTGATTTAGGAAGTTTACAATTCGGTTTATAATAGGCAAATGAAGTATAACATTATACTTGAAAACCGTAACTTTTACTCTTATTCGAGCTTAATTCTCATCTTCTTTATCTTTTGGGGAGCAGCATTGATGGCATGCGAGGAAAAGTCTCATCAAAACAGAGAATACAAAGAACAAATAGAGGAGGCTATTTCTTGCTATAACAGGGTCCTTGGTTTCCGTATTGAATGTGGACTAGGTATATAACTCTTGAGACTTGCTGAAACTCTTAGACATCATTTTCACCAAGATTATATTTCTTATCTATTATCTATCTCCTAGGTGTAAAATTCATATTCACAAATATTAGACCAGAGAACCCGAATGAAGAGTAGTACTCCTTTGTCGTCCGTCATGAGAATGAGACCTACAGCTGTAAGTAATCTGCTTTTGCTTTGATGTTATTTCTCTGGGAAAAATCTTATCGTTCTGTTTTTGGTGTTTCTCTTTAGTGCTGAAATGTAATCCACATCTGAGCAGGACAAAAGAGTTAGTTAACGAGCTAAATAAAAGCAACGGAATTTATGAGAGACAGATTTCAACAAGGTGCAGCACAGGGTAAGGTATCCTTGTACCATTCATTCATCTCTTATACACACATCTAATTGATTGACCCTATTTTGGTAATATGTTTTGGAGTATTTTTTATGGCATTGTGGCTCTTAAATTAGTACAAGAACATTGTATATTGTAGATGAGGCGTCCATATTCTTAGAAAGAGGTCTTCAACTTTTTTGCAAAAAGACCAAATTTCATGTTCTACTAATCAAATTCTACCATTATGTAGGGTCAAATATATTTCATGTTTTGTCGGGAGCAAGTGAGAGAATATAAATTGTGGTCCCCAACCAAAACGCGAAAAACGAGTACAACTAAGAAATGAAAAGAACAATTTTAAAAGCGCTAGTTAAAGTGGAGTGCCACTACCACTTTTAATCAAAAAAAGAGAAGCCAACATTCTTTCCCAACTACGCATTCAGCTTATTACTGTCATAGTTTACATGCTTTCCAGTTTTCATTTGTGAGTGAGAATCAGAAGAGATCAGAGAGAAAGTGTAATGAAGATTTCTTCTGCTGCAGCTTATAAGCGGTTGATATTTATTAATTTGTTATTCATTACAGCTTTGTGAGTGAGATTAATTTGTGAGTGACAAAAAAACAGAGAGAAATCAATGGCCTACAATCTTCAAACCCTCATCACCATCCTCGAACAAATCTTGGATCCTCAACAAAAATGCGGGATCCATGATGACAGCAAACCACAACTCGAATCCCTCCTAGAAAAAGCTGTTTCTCTGCAACTGATTCTTGAAAAATCCACTTTACTCCCTAATATAGAAAATTTGGAGAGAGAAATCCGAGATTCAGCACATAAAGCAGAAGATATCATAGAATCACGCATGGTTGATCGAATGCGATCCGCAAGTTTGATCGGAGAATGGTTGGTCAAATGGTGCAAATGCTTCACCTTTTTTTCGCCCGGTCTGCAATTAAAACAAGTAACGCAAGAACTTGATTCTGCAATGGAACAAGTGGTGAAGCTCGTGGAGGTGGAAGCTGAAAAAAAGATGATATCGTTGTCGTCGAGAGGCACTAGTTCATCGAGTGGTGGTGGTGCTGCTGCTGCTGCTTCTTTGAATCCCAAGAGTGCTAAAGCTAGCACTGTGGTGGGATTTGATGAAGATCTCATGGAGTTGAAGGAACAACTGGTCGGGATGTCGAGCAAGTTGGAGATCATCCCCATCGTCGGAATGGGTGGCGCTGGTAAGACCACTCTTGCTCGAAACCTTTATGAAGATCCCCTCATTGTTTCTCGCTTTCAATATGCTCGTGCTTCGGCTACTTTATACAAGAGTTTGTACGGTAGGAGATACCTGATTGTATTAATTGATATCTGGAGCACCCAAGTTTGGGATGAAATGAGGATGTACTTCCCATACAATAATAACGGGAGTCGAGTCGTGATAACCACTCGGGAATCAAATGTGGCCACGCATGCAAACTCACAGAGCCGCCATCATGTGGTGCAGCTGCTAAGCGAGCTTGCAAGCTGGAATCTACTCTGCCAAATTGTATTTGGAGAAGATGATTGCCCTTTCGAATTAGAATCGACCGGAATAAAGATTGCGAGTGATTGCGGTGGGCTTCCAGTTGCTATCACCGTGATTGGAGGGCTCTTGTCTAAGGCGGGAAGATCCAAAGATGTTTGGGAGGATATCGGAGTAAACATAAGAGGCGCAATTGCTAGATCAGAGTACGAGGAGCGATATTCTAGCATATTGTCTTTAAGTTATAACCACTTGCCCAATTACTTAAAACCATGTTTCCTCTATGTGGGAGCTTTCCCCGAAGATTATGAGATTAAAGGTTCCACACTCATATGTTACTGGATAGGCGAGGGATTTATCGAATCAAATAGAGACAAGAAGAGTTTGGAGGAGGTGGCGGAGGAATACTTAAAGGGACTGGTGGAGAGAAATCTACTTACGGTAAGACAAAAAAAGTCGAATAGAAAGGTGAAGAGCTACGTGATCCATGATGTGTTGAGGGATCTATGCATTAGGAAGGCTGATGAGGATAACTTTCTACATGTCATGACATATGACCGTGGCCGTAGCATGATCTCTAAGTTGCGCCGTGTGAGTACTGAACAAGAATACTCCGATCAAATGAAAGATATGCATGCTGAGTTGATGTCACTTGCTCGAAGCTTTCTTTATTGGTCAGACCCGAGTCTGGTAGTAAGTTAGATCTCTTCCATCACAAACTTGCTTAGAGTGTTGGATATAATGTATCACAAAGAGTTCAACGTGTTCTCGAAAAAAATACTACAGCTTGTCAACCTACGCTACTTAGGTTTGAGTTGTGAAAGGTATTGAGATGAATAAGCTGCACACGATTTCTTGTGTGCTGCTAACTGAATCACTACTTGAGAGGGGTTTCCTTCAAGCCATCCCAAATATAACTTTGTATCGGTGTTCAATATTTCCACGATTGGCGATGACTCTATGTGGCCTACCGAATCTCGAGGTGCTCAAGATAAGGATGTGTTACTTTTACCAAGATATGGCAGTAGAAGAGAAGGAGAGCTGGGAAGTAAGAGAAGGAGAGGAATTCACGTCACTGCAATATCTACGACTGGATTACTCGAGTCTAGTGCATTGGAGAGCTGATGAGACCAACTTCCCTAAACT
The DNA here is from genome assembly GCA_029490685.1 of Schizonepeta tenuifolia. Lineage (NCBI taxonomy): Eukaryota > Viridiplantae > Streptophyta > Magnoliopsida > Lamiales > Lamiaceae > Schizonepeta > Schizonepeta tenuifolia. The sequence continues at coordinate 93,404,881 of CM055960.1, read as the reverse complement.
CCGCCACTTGCTTGTACATGAATGTCGTCGCCTAGAGGAAATCCCCAGCGGCATTGGAGAAATCCCAACCCTCAAATTGATCGAGATGAAGGCATGCAGCGCTTCTTCTGTGGTATCAGCAAAGCAGATTGTGGAGGTGCAACATTCTGAATACAACAACTACGCCCTCCAACTTTGTATACATCATGATGATAATGACAACTAATTATATGCTTTTCATACACTACATCACATACTAGTCCTCAACTAATGACAACCTATGCTTTTTCCTTATATATATAGTCATTCATGAATGCATTTTCCAATTCATGCTTTATTGTATAAACATATGCCTTTTTATATATGTATTGAACTTATGCTTCGATAAATGACAATCGTTCCTACATCATTCGCTCGATCTCACTGCACTTCAAACAGGTAAACCACCTCAACTGATTATATGCTTTTCATATACTACTATATCACGTCCTTCACCACAACTAATGACAACCTATAACCATGCTTTATTGTATAAACATGTGCCTTTTTATGAACTGCACTTATGCTTCCATAAATGGCAATCGTTCGTAAATCATTAATGATTCACATTGCTTCATAGTTTTCACATGGGATCTAGCTAGCTAGGATCGACATGATATGCGAATTGAAAATTTTCCCGGTTTCCTAACGAATTACTTTGCAATAGGCTGGACAAGGCACAAGTCGGAGTGGAGTGGAACACAATTCATTCATGACAACCAAATTTCCCCTGCTTTTATTCATCCTATTTTATTTTTATTCGAATCTTATGTACAAACATTGCCATTTACGTTCTCTTGCAATTCTTCTTAATTTTTTTACTTCTCAATGTGGGTGGCTACAAAGAGTATTCGTTTGTGGAGTGTGAGTTTGATTAGAGCAATCCGCTTTGGCTAGCTCAAAAGATTATTGTATTTTATTCGAGTTAATGATTTTTGTCAATTAATTTCAGTTTCTAATGTTATGCTGATATTGCTGACATATACACAAGATCATAATACAATCATTAAGATTGGTATGAATATAAATTAGTATCTAACTTATATTCAACATTGTGATTATTTTTCTCTAATGTGCTTCAAAATAGCATTTATATAGTAAAGGATGAATTTGCTTGAATATAAATTAGTATCTAACTTACATTCAACATTGTGAATATTTTTCTCTAAAGTGCTTCAAAATAACATTTAGTAAAGGATGCATTTGCTTTTGTATCACTTCTAAATAGTGGGATAAAATAAAATCTCACCTTTTGCTTTCTTTATTCTTTCTCTTTTAAAAAAGGAAAATCTTTATTCTTTCTTAAATGTCTCATTTCGACCATATGGTATTCTTCATTTCCTCATAAGGAAGGATAATATAATCACGTTAAATTTAGAGAATCTCTTTATTTTATCCCTCCATTTTTCTTCAATTTTTTTTATCTCTTCATTTAGAAGGATAAAAAGAAAATGGTGCCTAAAATAGTCTAAGATAGACATGGTATCTCCCAAAACAATAGTTGATATTATTTATTGAATAATTAAATAAATTATATTCGTACAAATTAATTTATAAAAGATTTTTTTCTCAACTGGTGTAAATGAGTCTATATTAATTTTAGTATACAAATAGATAATCACATTGTTATATATTTACAATGAAATGATTAAAATATGCTCAATACTCTCAAGTTACTCTTCATCCAACAACCAACGGGAGATTATGTGTATATTAATTTTTTATTTCAATAAAAGAGTTTAAATTTTGTATTATTGTAAATTTACTGACTTAGATAATAATTTCTAAGGTATTAGAATAAAATATAATATAAAAAATTAAAGATGATGCTTATGTTGCCAAAACAAGAATGATACTCATGAATGGTGATCACGAAAAGTTATACTACATTAGAAACATAACTATCATATCCAATCATTATGTATAATACATGAAAAAAATTACTCCCTCCGTCCCGCTATTGATGGTCTGTTTTCCTTTTTTGGTGTCCCAGTATTGATGGCCTGTTTTCCTTTTTTGGTGTCCCGGTATTGATGGCATGTTTTCTTTTTTGGACTAAATTAGAATCTAATTAAATTTCTTAATCATCTATCATCATTACCTACTTTCTACACTATTCACTCTTTTTTCACTACAACCTACCTAAAATCACTTTATTGAACCTATAAAGTACTTTATTGCACCTACAAAGTACTTTATGAACCTATAAGACTATCTGCAGTGGTAGTGTCTCTAAGGGGTGTCTCTAAGGATTTTTTGGAGATAGAGACAGTGAGCTGCACTGGGCTGTCTCTAAGGGTGTCTCTAAGGACTTTCTGAATTTGTATTTTGTATTAATTTTAATAATTTAGAAAATTACATTACTAGACATAAAAAAATACATTACTAGAAATAAAAATAAATTACATTACTAGAAAAGAAAAATCAAAGAAGAAAAATGAAAACAAAAAAAATCATAGAAGAAGAAAAATTCAAAGAAGAAAAAAACTAAAAAATGAAAAAAAAAAACTTAAGAAGAAGAGAAAAATGAAGAAAAAAAAGAAAAGAATAAAAAAAACTGAAAAAGTAAAAAAAAAAAACTGAAACAAAAAAAAGAAAAAAAAAGTGAAAAAAAAAGCTGAATAAAAGTGTGAAAAAATGAAGAAGAAATAAAAAAAAAAAAATTTGCTGCCAAGGGGGATCGAACACCTACCCTTCACCATGGAGTTTAATGCCTAAACCACTAGGCCAAAGTCCACTATTTGTAAAACATCGCACATTTATATATTTAAAGAATTAACATTTCATTTTTTTTTTTAAGATGGCTCGAGACTGTCTCGTTCCGGCGAGACGGTCTCGAGCCGCCCGTCCCTGCACCGGTCTGTCTCGTCGCAGTGGGTGTCTCGAGCCCCCTTGGAGACACCCCACTGCGAGCCGTCTAAACTACTTTATTAAAAAAAATTAAATATTCTATAAATCTACACTAATTATGTGGGACACCACATTTTCATCTCTAACTCTCTTTTTCTTAGTCATCGTGCCAAGCCAAATTAGGTCATAAATGCCGGGACGGAGGGAGTAATTATTATAATGACACCTGTTATATAAATTTTTTAACTATAGTATATGTTAGGTGATCGATAAATGTAGCTCATATAAATTTTCTATACATTTAATAATATTAATATTATTTTGTGAAACACCTTAAAAATATAAAGAAAGAATAACCTATTTAAATGAATTAAAAAACTTTTCAAAATCAAATCTACACTGTGGACTTTATGATGGTAGAAAAGACCTTAATTCCATTTAAATCGTGTTTGAAGAGTTTATTCTCAAAAGAGTTGTAATTAGATTGCAATATTAATATGTTTATGATTTAAAGAATATTAATTACGTTTATCACATATATGACATTAAATTACATAATTACCTTTAAAATAGATTAATAATAGGGTTATATTAGGCAACTCAAATTTTGTAAGAATTCGCTCTTTTTTAATAGGTATAGATTTGTCATCCACATTTAATAGAGTCAGCATAAATTGAAAGCTTATCTAGTACTCCCTCCTTATCATTTCATTATATCCATTTTGCCTTATTTAGATATATCATTTCATTAAGCCAATTTTCTAAAATGGAAATACAACATATGATAATACCCTACTATAACTCATAAATTACTATATATGCCACTAAAAAGCTACTAACTCTCTTCTCTCTCCTATTTGATGTGACAAAAGTACCCCTAAAAAGTTAATTTCTTTTCAACTTTATTATAAACAACTCATTTTCTTAATATGTGTGCCCAACCAAATGTTAATAATGAAATGATACGGAGGGAGTAATTTTTTTGCAGGATAAAATTTGGTTTTAAAATTAAATTAAAACCTTGAATGTTACAAAATATAAATTGATATCCACTTTGGAACCAATTTAAGTTTAGTAATCATTTTTGGGACCATGCTCTTCTGAAATAAACTGCATTTGCCAAGATAAGTGAGGATAAACTGCATTAGATGGAAGGATATCTTTGATTAGCCCATTTGTTTCTTTGCTGCCCCACTCATTCACTTGATCAATTATCTCTCTAGCTTGTAATTGAAAACATTAATCCATTACTTTGCTACTAATTAATTAATCAGGAAACTAAATAAAAAACTCTCAGTTTTACATTTATGAGCGATTAGAAATGAAGGGAAAAGGATGATAACAAGAAAGTAACCTTGTGCAGAAAATCAACATGTTCGGGAATAGCTCTGGAGAGAAATTGGGCCTGTGTGCAGGGCCCATTATAATTAACACACATTTCTTTTTGGGCTATATTGGGCTCATCTTATTTTGGGCCTGTTTTGTCTAAGTTGTTGTGGACTTTGTGGGGTTTGAGACAGTGATTTCAGTTGAAATCAATTTCAAAATAATTCATTTTGTGTCTCCGTATTAGCCTTTTTTTTTTTTTTTTTTGAGTTTATACATATAATTTGGATTTCCGACCTTTTGGATGGAGGGGAAGCGTCTTAGCCTAGGTTGGTCTATGATGGAGAAAATACTTTTGTGACTAAGTATTACAAATTTAAATCTCACTAAATACAAGCTCGTAATTGATATCCGAGAGGGTGCTCAAGGTAAATCACGTTTATTGTTAATTACATATATGTGCTTTATGTGAAGCTCGTTCAAACCACGCACACAAAAAAAAAACTCTTACATTGTTAAATGTTGCTCTTGTATAGTACTTCCTCCGTCCCGTTCAATATGACTTAGTTTATTCGGCACAAATACTTAAAAAAGGTATTAGGTATAAAAAAAAGTGTAAACAAAGTATTTTTTAGTCAATAAAGTGTTTTTTTAATGAATATAGTGTTAATAAAATGTCTTTTTATAATTAGTTTTATAAATAGAAATAGGTTATATTGAACGAGACGGTACAAAAAGAAAAAGAAAAAAAAATATTGAACGGGACAAAGGGAGTTTTAGTTTGCAACCACACGGAAGAAAGAAATTTTTTTCTCAATTAATCTCTAGATAAAATTCACGGCATGATAAGATCAATGGGTAGATAAAACGAGAACGTGCAGAAATTGCTGAATTAAATTCCCTACAGTCTCCCTTTCAAAAAAAAAGAAAAAAAAAATCTCTTATGCCTCTTTTCATATATAGTGATTAATAGATTGAATGATAGTATTGAAAATCATGGGTCAGACGTTTGATTGTGCAATTCTTGTTTTCTTTACTTATTATTGCATTTTTCACCTTTGACACCTTAAATATATTCCTCTAGAAGAACGAAAAATACAATCGAAAATCATTCTTCTTTTTCTTTGTAGTCCACTAATATTTGTAATGTTTGGATGAGTGAATTCGGATTCGATACTTTATTTCTATTACCTAGGTAGTACGTCGACCCAAGCGATGCTTGGATATGTGATGTACTCCCTCCGTCCGGCCGAATACGGCCTAGTTCATATAGACACGGAAACTAAGAAGAAATGTATTGGGTATAAATAGAGTGTTTAGTGTAGTGTGAATGCATTATTATAATGGTAATAAATTAAGTTATAGATGAGATGATGGATAGTATGTAGTGGAGTAGGTTAGTAGGATTTAGATGGGATGGTGGACCACATGTAGTGTGAGCACAACATTTTATAATGCTAAATATTCACTAATTGTTTCCTTTAAAAGAAACAGGCCAAATATAGTGGGACGTGCCAAAATAGAAAATAGGATGTATTCGGTGGGATGGATGGAGTATAAAACTTCATTATTCTAATCATGCAAATGCAATGGCCTCCAGTGTGTGATGACCTCTCTAAAACACATTTAAACTGCGTTATTGAAACATTTTATGTAATGCTTTATTACTCATCATAAATGAAAAGGACACGATTTTTCGAGAAGATGCATAATGGCCTAATTTTTTTGGGAAGTCATTGAAATTTTAGACTAAAACCAATTACTAACATACATAAAATTGAGATGATTATTTTTATTTTTATTTTTAAAGGAAAAATGTATTCAAATTATGAAGAATCCGAACGTACAATCTCCTCCAGCCAAGCTGGGAAACAATTAGTCCAAGTAGTAGGACTTAAACAATGCACTGCATACTGCGCGAGAGCATGTGCTGCTTTATCGGCGGTTCTAAAAACATGAAATCATCTAAATAATACTACTCTATTTCTATAGCCCTAACAAAAATTAAATAGTAAATAAATGATAACTTAATTTTCATAGCCTTATGTCCGGGTTATTTCAGCCACTTTTTGAAATAATTATAAATAAAACTAGGGGTCCAAACCGATTCAAAGTTCCATTAATTTATACTCGTCTTTCAATAAATGAGAGTCGATAAATGAGAGTCGAATAAAGCTCATCAAAATTTAGTCTATTACTACATTAATATTAATTAATTAACACAACCTCTTAAATGCTACAATATGTTTCAATTGAGATCATTAAATGAACTTGAATTGAAAAACCTATATATGCTAGCTTCACCATGCACTGAAAAAGAATCAGATTATTTCAGAAAATAATAACAGAGAAAATATAAAAAATAAAATAAAAAATGAATTTGAGGCCCAATACATTTTTGTATAAAATCTTTTTGTAGAACAAGATAGAATTCAGGGGGAGAGAATTGGGAAAGGGAAATTGATAGTAATTCATTTATTCATGTTTTGTCGGCAGCAAGTGACAAAGAATTAAATTGTGGTCCCAACCAAAAGGCCAAAAAGGAGTACAGCTATAAGAAATAAAAATAACCACTCACTTTTAATCCTCCCTCCATCTCTGACTGAGTCAACAATGCTCACTTCCGCATTCAGCTTATTACTTTGTTATAGGTAATTTTGATTTGTGAGTGAGAATCAGCAGAGATCAGAGAGAAGTAATGGCCTACAATCTCCAAACCCTCATCTCCATCCTCCAACAAATCTTGGATCCTCAACAAACATGGCGGATTGATGATGAGAACAAACCACAACTCAATTCCCTCCTCCAAAAAGCTGTTTCTCTGCAGCTGATTCTTGAAAAATCCCCTTTACTCCCCAATATAGAAAATTTGGAGAGACAAATCCGAGATGCAGCACATGAAGCAGAAGATATCATAGAATCACGCATGGTTGATCGACTGCGATCTGCAAGTTTGACCGAAGAACTGTTGATCAGTTTTTCCTCAGCATATCTGCAACAAGTAACGCAACAACTTGATTCTGCAATGGAACTAGTGGTGAAGCTCGTGGAGGCGGAAGCTGGAAAGAAGATGATATCGTCGACGTCGAGAGGCACTAGTTCATCGAGTGGTGCTGCTGCTGCTGCTGCTTCAATGAATCCCAAGAGTGCTAAAACTATCACAATGGTAGGATTTGATGAAGATCTGATGGAGTTGAAGGAACGGCTGGTCGGGATGCCGAGCAAGCTGGAGATCATCCCCATCGTGGGCATGGGTGGCGCTGGTAAGACCACTCTTGCTCGAAACCTTTATGAAGATCCACTCATTGTTTCTCGCTTTCAATATGCTCATGCTTGGGCTACTGTGTCCCAAGATTACAAGATGCGTAGTATTCTATTAAGCCTTCTTTCTTGCATAACTGGAAAAGATGTAGTTGATGGAGATGTTAGCGAATTGAAAGATAGTTTGTATAAGAGTTTGTACGGTAGGAGATACCTGATTGTGCTAGATGATATCTGGAGCACCCAAGTATGGGATGAAATCAGTAGGTACTTCCCAGACACCAACAACGGGAGTCGAGTCATGATAACCACTCGGGAATCAAATGTGGCCACGCATGCAAACTCAAAGAGCAAGCAACATGCGGTGCAGTTGCTAAGCGAGTCTGCAAGCTGGAATCTACTTTGCCAAATTGTATTTGGAGAAGATGATTGCCCTTTCGAATTAGAATCGATCGGATTAAAGATTGCGAGTGATTGTGGTGGGCTTCCACTTGCCATCACTGTGATTGGAGGGCTCTTGTCTAAGGTGGAAAGATCACAAGATGTTTGGGAGGATATTGGAGAGAACGTAAGAGGCGCAATTGCTAGATCAGAGGACGAGGAGCGATATTCTAGCATACTGTCTTTAAGTTATAACCACTTGCCCAATTACTTGAAACCGTGTTTCCTTTATATGGGAGGTTTCCCCGAAGATTATGAGATGAAGGCTTCCAAACTCATATGTTACTGGATAGCTGAGGGATTTATCAAATCAAATAGAGACGAGAAGAGTTTGGAGGAGGTGGCGGAGGAATACTTAAAGGGACTGGTGGAGAGGAATCTAATTATGGCGAGACGAAACAAGTCGAATATTAGCAAACGGATGAGCTACGTGATCCATGATGTGCTGAGGGATCTATGTCTCAGGAAGGCTGATGAGGACAACTTTCTACATGTCATGACAGATGACCGTGGCTGTGGCATGATCTCTAAGTTACGCCGTGTGAGTAGTGAACTAGAATACTCAGAGGGAATGGAAGATAGGCATGGTGAGTTGATGTCATTTGCTCGAAGTTTTCGATGCACAGGTCGAGTTTGGTGGGAATCGAGTCCGGTAGTAAGTTATATATCTTCCGTCTCAAACTTGCTTAGAGTGTTGGATATAATGTATTTCGTAGAGTTCGAAAAGTTCCCAAAAGAAATTTTACAGCTTGTCAACCTACGCTACTTAGGTTTGAAGTGTGAAAGGTTTTGTGTGGGAATATCAAGATTAATAAATTTGCAAATCTTGATTAATCGTTGTGATATTAGTTGTTATGTGCCATCTGAGATATGGAAGATGCCTGGGTTAAGATATCTCAAGTTCACTGACGACATTGAAATGCTAGAAGATGACGACATTGAAATGCTAGTTGAGATGAATAAGTTGCACACGCTTTCATGTGTGGGGCTAACTGAATCACTACTTGAGAGGGGTTTCCTTCAAGCCATCCCAAATATAAAATACTTGGGAATCTCTTGGGAATCCGAACAAGTAATTGATTTCAGCCATCTACAAAAACTCGAAACATTAACATGCAAATGGTTTTATGCTGAGGATTGCGGATTTCCTCCTACTCTTAGAAAATTAACTTTGTACGAATGTGCAATATATCCGCGCATGGCGACTACTCTGTGTGGCTTACCAAAACTCGAGGTGCTCAAGATAAGGAGATGTGACTTTTATCTGGATACAGGAGTAGAAGCAAAGGAGTGGGAAGTAAGAGAAGGAGAGGAATTCAGGTCACTGCAGTTTCTACAACTAGAATGGTTGAAACTAGTGCATTGGAGAGCTGATGAGACCAACTTCCCTAAACTCCGCCACTTGTTTCTACAAAATTGTCAAGAGCTACAGGAAATCCCCAGCGGCATTGGAGAAATCCCAACCCTCGAATTGATCGAGATGACAGAATGCAGCGCTTCTGCTGTGGAATCAGCAAAGCAGATCGTGGAGGAGCAACATTCTGAATACGACAACTACGCCCTCCAACTTCGTGTAGATAATGTTGTCGTTGATGATGATGATGACGACGACGATGACACTCATGGTGACAGTGACAATGACGATGAGGATGAGGATGATGACGATGATGATGCATGATTCGCTTCATCTCACTGCACTGACAAAAGGTAAAGCTAGCTCAACTTATATAAATTCTTTTCATATACTACATGAGTTGACATCCTTCTCAACAACTAATGACAACCTATGACCATGCTATGCTTTTTCTTTATATATATAGTCATGTCGTGAATGCATTTTCTAATTCATGACAGCCAAATTTCCCCTGCTTTTATCAATCTTATCTTATTCTAATTCATGACAGCCAAATTCAACTAGGATTCTTCACTGATTAATTCAACCACAGTGAACGTTTTGAGAGATCCTTCACTCTGGTTTAATTCAACTAGGATTCTTCTATCATCTCCCCTACGCTTTTCATCAGAAAATCAGAAAACTTCGCACCATCATTTCGACGGTGAACATGGATACAGGTAATGCAATCTTCATGAATAATCTCTCTCTGATTTTACTTACGTTCTTATCGTCCTTGATCGAATATATGTATATTACGTTCTTACGTTTATATTAGTTTTTGTATTGGTTTCGTTTGATCGTGACCGTTGTTGTAATCTCTTCTCAAAAGAACAAGTGTTTTAATCTACAGAGGATTTGCTGCAGCATTTTCTGATGTTTTACTCACTTTCTCAAGAATTAAATAGCAAGTGATACAATTTTTTCTATAAATCTGTATCCCAAATATAAACTTATACAACGCATAATTAGATAGAACCGCATGCGCTTAGATTGGATGACAAAGCACTAGCAACTGGAGTAGGAGAGTAGAAGTGAAATGCAGAGGCACAGAAAAATAAAGTATGATCAAGTAAAGAAATTCACCAAGTTGTATCTTTTAAAATTTCACAGTAGATGTTAGTTGATCAGTTCTTCACAAGACAACTCACAAGACAACTAGGGCAAAGTGCAAACCATGAGGCATCTAATACCTTAATTTATAATGAATTAGTTATAAACTTAATGTTTTATATATGCATGTCGTATTTAATTAATGTTACTAGTAGAAGTGCACGTGCAAAGTGAATACCTTTTCTTTTATTTTGAAATAATATTACATATGTTATAAATATTCTTCATATTTTAAATAGTTGGTAATGTGATTTTCAATTGAGAAATTCATAATATTGGAAAAAAATAAAAGTAAAAAACTAAAACAAAAATTTGAAATGAAGGTGTCAAAACTAAAACTAAAATTTGAAGTAATATTAGGAGAAAAGAAAAAGGCAAAAAATAGAAATAATGTGTGAATATATGCACATTAAATCTTTTCTTTTTTGATCTTCAGAGAGCATTTATTCTTCTTTTTGATTTTTGAGAGCAGTTTATCCAATGGTAGATCGTCATCGCTACCGCTTGGTATGGTAATGCAATCTTCATTCTTTGCTTGATAATCTTGAAACTTCTTTGGGATTCTCTTTCCCTTTCCTTCGAATTCATGAACCTGCAATTCTACATTTAACTTGTCTTTTCTTCCACTTGTTGCTTGACACGTTTCTTTGATTTTTTCTTCTCCACCACGTTAACTGGCTAGACCCTCTCGATTATATTCCTCTTAACTTCTCCTTGATTTGTTTGTGGTTCTTGAGCTGGTTCAATTGAAACTTGTTCATTGCATCTTTTGGATTGTATTGGCTATAAGAGTGAAGTTTTCATTTCAATCAAATATTGCATACTTGGCCGTAGTCATGAAGCGTACTTCAGTATAATCTTGTGAGTTCAGACCTCTATAATATGGAGAATCACTTTCATCATGTACAAATAAATTTGTTAAAATAAAATAATCAGTACTTGAATTTATTATGTAATGAACTATCTATTTATTGTGGTCCTCTAAAGTAATTTTATGAAATCAATTCACTACGTGTCTAGGCCAAATAGATAACACGTAAAACATTTTTCACTAACTTAGTATAGAGAATTATTTTCACCATGTAAAAATAAGCTTTTTAATACAAAATAAAATAATTTTTTGGATTGTAAATAGTAAAAGTAAAAAAAAAAAATTCTTTCTAAAAATACATGATTGATTGATGAAATATATTCATCCACCAAGCATCCTACATATAATGTTACAATGTTGCACATTGTAGCCTCCTTGTACTACATTCAACGATGTACCTATAATAGAATAAAATTAAAGGTAATATATTCTATAATATAAAGTTTTATTTAATTGTATTTGTATCATTACATTGGCGTTGTCTCGACAACTTCTTCACTGCATTTTTTGCATATAATAGTTTCAACATTCTTTGGGCATGATGTCGAGCAGTTTTTACAAGAATCATACCATATTGTTGATTTGTTTTGAATCCCATGAACAATTCGATTAAAACATTAGTAATTTTCCTGTAATGTAAAATAGGAAATTCATAAAAATTATTTAATCATAATGAGGTTTAATTAAACTATGGGATGAATATGTTTGCTTTTTTTTTTCTTTGTTACAATGAATTTGCAAACATGACCAAATTGCTTCTAGTCATTGAATCGTTTTCGATTGAACGAAATATATATTTTTTACATGATATTGCATAATTATTTGTCATGTAATCTACTAAATGTGCATTTTTTGCCAAATTTGGAAAATGTCTTTGATCAGTCTCTTTATGGATTTTTCTTCATTATCATATTGAATGAGCATCTATTTTGGAATTCTAATATTCACTTCAGCATCAGTTGGTTCTTCACCATTTTCAAGTCTTAGTAAGAATTGACTGAAGTGCACATCATTTCTTGATCTCATATTTGTGGACAATTTGATTTTTTTTCTTCATTTTGTGCCATAAATAAGACTTAACCAAGCTTGCTGATATGGTTGGTAAACTATAGCTTTCGGCACAACTGGCAATACTTGTCTAAAATCTCCTCCAAAGACCATCACTTTTCCACCAAAGTCCTTTGCATACATCTTTCAATAATTTATCCACATTTTCAATAGCCCATTTTTTATCCTTAGGTGCTTCATCCCATAAAATTAATTGTGCTCTTCGCAACAATTCTGAAACTGCACTCTGCTTAGAAATTGAACATTCACTTGCTTCATCTGCATTTATTGAAATTTTGAAACGTGAATGTGTTGTTCTTCGTGCGGCAGAGTGCTATTAAATTTCTTAATCTTACTTTTGCTAATAATGCTCGGTATAGGAATATTTTTCCAGTACCGCCTGGTGCATCTTTGAAAAAGATTTTGCCTCCTTTCTCTACGCTGTCCAAGATCAATGAGAAAGCAATCTGTTGTTCAGCATTCAACTTTAGCTTTGCTTGCCGATCTTCTTGAGGTATACTTATTGACATTTTATCTTGAATTTCTCTAAAATAGTTTGCATCTACAACACGAAAATCTATTGGAATATCTGGAAGATCATAATTTCTTATGTTTTTCCCCATGCTCTCTTAGTAAATGCTCGAACTTTTCAGAGTTTTGGAAACTTTTAGTTCAGATGTAATGTTCGACAATGCATCAAAGTACGTGTTCCAAAGAATATTTACATGTGTTGGAGCACAATTCACCAAGAATATTGCGAACAACCTTTGTAATTCATTTGGCATTTGAAAAGTTAATCCCCTTTTTTGTGCTGCTTCTTTGAAAGTCAAATGTTGTACCATTGACAAGTAACAAATATTTGAAAGACTAACTTGATTCACGAGTATTTTTTTCATAATATCTTTCGCCTTCACTTGGATTTGCTGCACTAACACGCCCAATAACTTTACCCTTATTCCTTTTTGACCAATATTTGTCCTTTTTGTTCCATACATAGTGCTTAGGAATTTCCTAGTAAAGATACTTTATTTCCTCTTCACTTGTTGTGCATAGAGTTAAAAAATTCACTGAGCATTGTTTTACAAACGTGATCTAATACCATAAGCTTATCTAAATCTTGACTTTCATAATAAGCAACAAAATTGTTATTTGGTAGATGAAGTTGCAAGCTCATAACTATTGGATATATATTATTCAAACCAAATTTGAATATTCTGCCTAATGCTTCTTGAGATGATACCCCTCATGCATCTTGGAATTTGCTTGATTTCATTAACTTGGTTGTTGTCATCATTTTGTGTCATATTAATCGCCACTTTGTCATGTCCCTTGTAGATATATTTGTACAAATATTTCACCGCTGTGATTCTAGACCAAACCTCCACATTGATATGACAATTATATCTAGATAACAGGTGTGCATTATAAGGAACAACCCACTGATTATCAGTTCTGCATTGTGAACGCGAACTATTGATCCATTATTTCTTTTTCTATAAATTGGATAGCCATCTTTACCCTGAATAATACTTTCACAATGTGGTCATGGGTAATGACATTTACATTTTCCCTTTACCATGCAAGAATTTTTCAAATTCTACTTTCAACAAGGACCATGCATCATATGCTTCTTCACTAATTCATATAACTCGATATCTTTTTCTTGGTCAGGGAGTTCAGCACTAACCTACATACTTCTCAAATCTAGGTGATCTTGAGATGTTGACCAACATATAATCTTCATTGTATTTCCTTCCACTCTGGTTTACATGTCATTGTAATAAATAAATCTGGTTTCCCAATTTTTTGTACTAATGTTAATGCATCAAGATATATACGCCACATATCTCTTGGACCCCCAATAAAAGTTCCACTAATAATATTTCTTTTCCCAACTTCCTTACCTCTCAATTCTCCTTTAAAAACACTATACATGATTCATTGATACAACTCAGCCCTCATGGTTGATTGGTTGTTACGGAAAAAATCCAATCTTGTCGTCTCTAATTTGGATTTTCTGATTTGTACCTTGTAGCACGTATATTCTCTACACGAGATATATTTATCACTCGACTTTCTTCTACCCGTAACTTTTATACAACACAAAAATTCTTACGAGTTACAATATTTAATGATTTAAAATAGTAATATATGACTAAATAGAAATACTACTGAAAGTTTAAAGAGTAAATACTTAATACATGCATGTATTCTCTATAAAAATTTATAAAAATTATCGTACCTTCTTATGTAGAAATAATATTGGTTGCAATATTAATTCTTGTAGAGGTATTACCAATATCTCTGTTGTGAATTGAGACATCATGAACAAGTATAAAATTATGAAACATAAGTATATAAATATATTGAAAAAGTAATAAGTTAACATAGAATCTCTATTAATTGATATTTTCTTGGGATTTCCATTGAATACATGCAACACTCGCATTGACAACCATGTTTATAGAAATTATAGAAACAAACAAATAATTGTCTAATATTACTATATTAGTATTACAACATTAATAGATGCAATGTCTACTAAAATCAAGAGTAGTAAAAATAATCACTCCATTCATATCAAAATAATAATATATACCATTATATGATAGTAATAAATTAACAAAATAAATGTTGAATTTAAATTAATGAAACATGCCAATAAGCTGCACGGCACTATTTGATTAGATATATAAACACATGTCACGTATGAGAATTAGCAACATTTCATACTTTTACACTCTCATTAGAATGCAAGAAAAACAACATAGTAACTAACTATATCTGCATAAAATAACTTTTGAAAATGTTTTCTGAAAAAAGAAATAAGTTTTTATCAAATATATATATATGTATATATAATAACCCAAGTAATTATTTAAAAAGCTTACTATATGCTTCAATATCATTCGTGGTAGCCTTTGGAACGACATTATTCAAAATATTTGAATGCCATCCAATTTCGCCTGTTGGAAAAAGAAGTGGATATTGCAGTGGAGCATAGTATCAATTATAATGTTTTACTCGATGTCTTTCACCATGAACTATAATATCTCGCACCTATGACATATTGTCATTATTCCCTTCAACCCATATAGCAGCAACTTGATCCGCAGTTGGAGAGTTATATACTCGTTGATCTAGATTCATATTTTTAGAAATATTTAGCTCAATGCATGGTATCCATTGAAGACCAATCCTTCAATCTTCTAAAAACTTTGGCATATGAATTGACGTTCAAAATTTTTATAATTTTGTTTACTATCACTTCTAATCTTGCAGCACCGCAACGAATACAATCACATACTTTTTTCAATTCATGGAGTGTTGAACCTAAAATTATCAATGAGTTAAATAAAATAAAAATAATATTTATCAATATCGATAGATATATACATATATATATAAATAAATAAATAAATAAATATATATATATATATATATATATATATATATATATATATATATATATATATATATATAAGAAGAAGATGAGGTGAGAATACTATTTTAGATGAGAAATGAGAATAAATCTAGACCCTTGATCTTTCTAAATCAATAGCTCATATTTTACGATGCATTAAGTTGTTATAATTTATGCATTATGATGTTAATGCATTAAATTATTGTAGTTTATGCATTTGAATATGTATGCATTACATTTTTGCAATATATGCATTTCCAATGTGATAAAAATGCGTTAAAATTTATCATTCTCACGTTCTCACGTAAAATTTATTCTCATGAGATCCCTATACTGCGCGCGCGCGCGCATCTAAAAATAATACTTACCATTTGAATAAGATGAAGTAACATTTGCAATGCGTTTTTTATATTCCAAATATTTCCTTTTCATATGTAAAAGTCTTCTCTTTCGAAATACATCTGTAGCTATAATAAAGTCAAGGCGCTATAAACTTAGTTTATGGCTATTGGTTATGGCAATGCCTCGAGTACAATTTCTTATCATTGTTTAACCCTTGAATTTATTTAAATTGAGTTTAAATTTAGATTATTACGAAAAGGGTATAATTTAAGAAAAAAATTATTTAGTAAAAATAAATAAAATGCCACTTCAGCAATGAGTAAATGTCACATAAAAAATAGTTAAATGTCATGTCACTAAAAAATTACACGTCGCCTTTTCGATCACCGGAAGTTGAAAATATGCTCCGAATTAGAATGAGTTGAAAGGTCATGCCTAGAATTGCCAATAAAAAAAAAGTCATGCTAAAATTGCAAATTTGTGAAAAGGTTGTGCCTTTATAAACAATTAACCCTTATATGCTAAGATTCATAGACAACACAATAAGATAGATGAATATGTTATTTAATAAATAACTATTTTTTTTATTCCTAATATGATTAGGAATCAAAACAATATGTTATTTAATAGATAACTTTTTTTTATTCCTAATATGATTAGGAATCAAACCAGGCACAATGCTATGGAAGATTAGAAGCAGCATTGGCAACATAAAAAATAAATAAATAAAAATTGTACAGATAAGAAAAGTTGTGCCCTGGTGGCGGCGTTGACGTCGACGACAGCGGGGGAGCAACGGAGTCGTAGGAATTAAAACAGTTACAGTGCTATGAATATTCTTTTGCCCACACGCACAATGCTATGGAAGATCAGAAGGAGCATTGGCAGCATAAAAAAATAGTAGAGACAAGAGAAGTAGCGCCGGTGGCTGCGCAGCGGGGGAGCAATGAAATCGTAGGAATCAAAACACGCACAATGCTATGAATATTCTTTCGCCCACACGCACAGTGCTATGGAAGATGAGAATTAGCATTGGTAGCATAAAAAAAATAGTACGGATAAGAGAAGTTGCGCGCCGGTGGCTGCGGTGATGTCGTCAATGGCGGGGGAGCAACGAAATCGTAGTATGGCTGCGGCGGCGAGTAGTGCGATGGGGGAGATTGTTGTGGCATAAGGTGGTGATCTGCCTAAGTCTCCTTCATACATTATTGAGATGGATTAGATTACGTTATTGAGATGCATAATATATATTTGATAGATTATATTATGATTAGTACTTTTTTTTTAATAGATATTATGATTAGGACGTTATAGAGATGGATAATATATATTTGATGAAAATTACACTATTGCCCTTATAATAGTTATATTAAGAGGGATATATTAGGCAAATTAAATTTTGTAAGAATCCGCTCTTTTTTAATAGGTATAGATATTCTTGAACTTTTATTATATTTTCTTTGTGTGCAAGGTTGATGTTAATCTCTGTGTGACAAGCCTTTATTTTTTATTATCCTCTAGCACAGTTTAAATTAAATGAAGAAACTGATATTACATTTTTATGCTAGTTTGTTGATTGTCATTATACAATTTTGCTTAATTTCTTTTATTTTAACTGATTTAGATTTTACTGATATGAATAACACTTCACACCGCAAATTGAATTTTGGCGTCCATGATGAGAATAAAGATAGAGAACTCGACAGCACAACTCCAAAAAATTCAATTATTGAACGTCATTCAATCATGTCAGATGAAAAAGTTCCAAAGATTGACATGGAGTTTGAAACTCAAGAGTTGGCTTATAACTTTTATAAGCAATATGCTAAGATGTCACGATTTAGTATTAGAAGACACCACGTGCATAAGGATGCACGTGAACCCTTCACGAATTTTGTTGTTCTTGCGAAGGACAACGGAAAAAGGATAAAAGAGATGTGTGTAGTAAGAAACATCGTCCTGAGACAAGAACAAATTGTCGTGCTTCAATGACAGTTAATAGTCGTCGTAATGGTAGATACAAGATGGTAAGCTTTGTTGCCGAACATCATGGACATGATCTTCGTAAGCTATGGCTGTTGACTCTCAGCCACATGCACCAACTACTTTATTCACACACCACTTTTAAGATAACAATCTTTTTTTCCTTTATCTTCTATCAATCCACAAAGTATAAAAACTACAATGAAGATGAATCACCCTTTTGTTTCTTTGCTGCCCCATTCATTCACTTGATCAATTATCTCTCCAGCCTGAAATTGAAAACATTAATCCATAATTATGCTATTAATTAATCACGAAAGTAATAAAATTGTTACAGTTTTAAATTTATGAGCGATTAGATATGAAGGTACGTAAAAGGATAAACAAGAATGTAATCAATATAGAAAATATTCTCTTCTTTTTCTCTTTAAGTTATTTTATCCAACAGTTTGTGTGCATAACAAGAAACTAACCTCATGCAGAAAATCAACATGTTGGGGAACAGAGCTTTGTAGACATAGTGGAGTAAATCTCGGAAGGCAGAACAATTAGAATTTAGAAATGAAGAGAAATTGGGCCTGTGTGTAGGGCCCATTATAACATATGCATATTTCTTTTCGGGCCATATTGGGCTAATCTTATTTTGGGCCTGTTTTTCTAATTTGTTGTGGACTTTGTCGGGCTTAAGACAATGACTTTTCAGTCAATTTCAAAATAATCATTTTAATTTTTTAGTGTGTAGCCTTTTTTCTTTTTTCTTTTAAGTTATACACACGTACATGATTCAAAAAGGTTAGGAAAAAAAAACGTCTTACCATGAAATAGGCCTCGTATTAGCTTTAGGTTGGTCTATGATGAAGAAAATACATTTGTGACCAAGTATTAAAAATTTAAATCTCACCAAAATACAAGCTCGTGATCGATATCTGAGAGTGCGCTCTAAGTAAATCACGCTTATTGTTAATTACATATACGCACTTTATGTGAAGCTCGTTCAAACCACGCACAAGAAGAATACTCTTAAATTGTTAAATGTTGTTCGTGTGTAGTACTCCCTCCGTCGCGTTCAATATGACTTAGTTCATTTAAATACGGATACTAAAAAAAGGTATATAGGTCTAAAAATAGTGTAAATAAAGTATTTTTTTAGTCAATAGTGTTAATAAAGTTTCTTATATAATTAGTTTTATAAAAAGAAATAGGTCATATTGAGTAGGACGGTCCAAAAAGAAACAAGATTATATTGAATGAACACAGGGAGTTTTAGTTTGCAACCACACAGAGAATCATAAGACTTGCTATTTTCTTAGTCGTTTTTTCTCAATTAATCTTGTTAATTATTACTTCTAGATAAAATTCACGGCATGATAAGATCGATGCGTAGATAAAGCAATAATGAAGTTGTTTCTTGATGTTAGAGGTTAATGGTGCTTCACATGCAAGAACGTGCAGAAATTGCTGAATTAAATTCTCTACAGTCTCCCTTCAGGAAAAAAAAAAAAAAAAAAAACCTCTTATGCCTCTTTTCATATACTAGTATAAGTAAAGTGCACTCGCACCGTTATAAAAAATGATTCTACTAAATAAATATTAACGAGTTAATCTATATTTAGTTTATTTTTTATTGAATTTTTTGCAATTTCTCAAAATTTAATATTCGATCACTAATGAAAAAAAATAATGAATAATAATAATATTTTATTATAAAGAACACTCTCGTTATTTCTTGTATTATTGACCTTCCACGAATTACAGAAGTACCGTAAGTGACGTTCTATGTATGCCCAAATATAATAACTATTATTTACATTTTAATTCAATTATTCTTTTTAGTGTCATTAGAAAAGTGCCAATAAATTTTCATTATATGAAATAAGTGAATATAATTTTGTGTAGTCTCTTGAAAGTTAAAAACGAAATTAAAATATCAATAGTTTAATTTCAATAGGTTAAAAGATAAATTATATGAATATCTAAAAATGAAAAATATACTAATTATTTTAAGCAAAAATGTCAACTTGAAAAATTATACGTACTATTTTATTCTTTTAAAAGTGTACAGTCTTCAAAATTTTGATACACTTTTAATACTCTTATTAAGTTTATGTTTGTGCATCGCAGATACTATTTAGCTAGTTTAATAACTGAAAAAAAAAAGTTATGCATAAAATTAACACTCAAAGTATTAATTTTAATCGAACCTTGTAAATAAACAGAGATAATATATGAGTTATGCTCGAAGTTTATGATCTCTAGCTTAATTCGACTTCATTATCCCCATTTCTTTAAAATTAAGAACTAGTATACAGTTGAAATTATTATCAACAATAAGAATTCAAAAGTATATGAAAATTATTTAATTAAATGCTATATTTAGACTAATTAATTTATAATAAATTCTGTATTTTTTTTTTAAAGTAGAGGCGGGAAGGATAAAAATTTCCTAAAAAAGATTCAATTAGTTGAACATAGTTGAATCTAAAAAATATTTAAAAATTTTAAGAGGAATCTCTTGGAAGAGAAGACAACTTTGAGTTGAAAATATAGATAAAAAAGCACAATATACGTGAAAAAATTCACATATGAACTTGTAACCATATTGGTATAAAATATCAATAAGGTAAATCGCAAGATAGATATATCATTTAAATATTAATAAGGTAATTTTGATTTTCACTAAACTAAAATATTTCATATATAAGGTAAATAATAAACCATAACTAAGGTAAATTTGTATTTCTTGTAACTAATAATGTATTACAATATTAACATTATTGTATTACGCTATTGTCCTTAATTTTGATTTATAGTAAGGATATTTAAGGCGATTCAAATTTTGTAAAACAAAGCTCTTTTTATATAAGTATAGATATAGATATAGATAGATAGTCATTAATAGATTGAATGATAGTGTTGAAAATCATGGGTCAGACGTTTGATTTTTAATGAAAGGCAATTGCCTCCCCTTGATTTTTAATTTGAAGTACCTATATTATCCTTAATTAATTTTTTATTTACACATATATCCTTAAAAAATAGGCATGCTATATATTGTTTATCCTACTTCAACCTTAGAAATTGGGGAAGAACTAGTAGATTGTAGAACCGTGATTCGTGAACACTAGTCAATGTAGAGAAAAGAGAAAGAAGTCGAAGAAAATTGTGAAGAATCGAATGTGCAACCGAATGGGTGATGAATGGATGAATGATATTTTGATAGTCTATAATCTAAAGAAATGATTCAGTTGTGTTTCTAATGATGCTATTGTGCATAAGTTTCAAACCATGACAAAACCTCCGGTCAAATATAGATTAGATTTATGAGGATAATAGTATATTTACTTTAATTTATTATACTTTTGTCACCCCTTGATTTGAATCATGTGTCCGCCACTAACAATATGTGATGTTGAAGTTTCGATGGCGAATCTCACTGGTATTTGGTTGAGTTTCGGGATGCTGGGAAGAGATTCAGAAAGATTCATAATTTCATAATCCACTCACATAACAAATTCTAAATAAAGTTTATCTCTTCAATGAGCTCATGTAGTAAATACACATATACGTGGGGTAATTTGCACTCAAATTCAAATATCCAAAGTATACTATATATAGCAATAGGAGGGGGTACCTTGCTCCCAATTCATAATGCTCAAATTAAGTGTACGATAAATCATTTATTTTAATTGTGAAAAGACCAAATTTCATTATATATTTTATACTTCTACTAATAAAATTCTACCATTATGTAGTGGAAGCCCAATATATTTTTGTATAATTTTCCTGTAGAATTCAGGGGAGAGAGAGAACTCATTTCTTCATGTTTTGTCGGCAGCAAGTGAGAAAGAATATAAATAAGGCTGAAAAACTATGAAATAAAAATAACAATTAAAAAACCGCTAGTTAAAGTTGAGCGCCATTTCCACTTTTAATCAAAAAAGAGAAGCCTCAATCTGACTTCTTTCCTTCTTTCCAACTACACATTAAGCTTATTACATTGTTTTGATTTGTGAGTGAAATCAGAGAAAAATTAATCAATGGCCTACAATCTTCAAACCCTTATCACCGTCCTCGAACAGATCTTGGATCCTCAACACAAATATCGGATTCATGATGACAGCAAACCACGACTCAACTCCCTCCTCCAAAAAGCTATTTCTCTTGAAAAAAATCCTTCACGCCCCACATTAGAGTCACGCATGGTTGATCGAATGCAATCCCGAAACTTGATCCGACGGTCGATCAAGTGGTTCATCGGTTTTATCTCGCTGAAGATATCGTCAACGTCGAGAGGCCGGAGTTTGGAGCGACAAATCCAAGATGCAGAGCATAAAGCAGAAGATATCATAGAATCACGCATGGTTGATCGAATGCTATCCGCAAGTTTGACCGAAGAATTGTTGATCAGTTTTTCCTCGGCAGATCTCCGACAAGTAACGCAAAAACTTGATTCTGCAATGCAACTAGTGGTGAAGCTTGTGGAGGTGGAAGATAAGAAGATGATATCGTCGACGTCGAGAGGCACTAGTTCAGCGAGTGGTGCTGCTGCTGCTGCTGCTTCATTGAATCCCAAGAGTGCCAAAGCTAGCATTGTGGTGGGATTTGATGAAGATCTGATGGAGTTGAAGGAACGACGATCGAGCTGGAGATCATCCCCATCGTCGGAATGGGTGGCGCTGGTAAGACCACTCTTGCTCGAAATCTTTATGAAGATCTTCTCATTGTTTCTCACTTTGATACTTGTGCTTGGGCTACTGTTTCGCAAGATTATAATATGCGTAGTATTCTATTAAGCCTTCTCTCATGCATAATGGGAAAAGATCAACTTGATGAACTAATTAACCGACAAGTTATAGTTCACGAATTGAAAGAGAGTTTGTATAAGAGTTTGTACGGTAGGAGATACCTGATTGTGTTGGATGATATCTGGAGCACCCAAGTATGGGATGAAGTGAGGATGTACTTCCCAGACAACAACAACGGGAGTCGAGTTGTGATAACCACTCGGGAATCAAATGTGGCCACATATGCAAACTCACAAAGCTGGCAACATGCGGTGCAGTTGCTAAGCGAGTCTGCAAGTTGGAATCTACTCCACCAAATTGTATTTGGAGAAGATGATTGCCCTTGTGAATTAGAATGGATCGGAAGAACCATTGCGAGTGATTGTGGTGGGCTTCCACTTGCCATCACTGTGATTGGAGGGCTCTTGTCTAAGGTCGAAAGATCAGAAGATGTTTGGTGGAACATTGGAAAGAACGTAAGAGCTGTGATTGCTAAATCAGAGGAGGATAAGCGATATTCTAGCATACTATCATTAAGTTATAACCACTTGCCCAATTACTTGAAACCATGTTTCCTATATATGGGAGGTTTCCCTGAAGATTATAAGATAAAAGGTTCCGCACTCATATGTTACTGGATAGCTGAGGGATTTATCAAATCAAATAGAGACAATAAGAGTTTGGAGGAGGTGGCGCAGGAATACTTAACAGGACTAGTGGAGAGGAATCTAGTTATGGCGAGACGAAACAAGTCGATTTGCAAACCGATGAGGTACATCATCCATGATGTGTTGAGGGATCTATGCATCAAGAAGGCTAATGAGGACAACTTTCTGCATTTCGAGGACAACTTTCTGCATGTCAAGACAGATGACCGTGGCATGATCTCTAAGTTGCGCCGTATGAGTAGTGAACAAAGACACCCATGTATAATGCAAGATATGTGTGCTGCTTCAACGGAGTTGATGTCACTTGCTCGAAGTTTTCGATGCAAAGGTAGAAGCTGGTTCGAACCGAGTCCGATAGTAAATTATATCTCTTCCATATCAAACTTGCTTAGAGTGTTGGATATAATGTATGAGATCCTGTTCGAAGAGTTCCCGAAAGAAATATTACAGCTTGTCAACCTACGCTACTTAGGTTTGAACTGTTGGAAGTTATGTGTGGGAATATCAAGATTGGTGAATTTGCAAATCTTGATTAATCGTTCTCGAGTGGGGGATAATGTGCCGTCTGATATATGGAAGATGTCTGCGTTAAGACATATCAAGTTGAGTGGAATATATTTTATGATTGAAGATGACGACATTGAAGTGCTAGTTGAGATGAATAAGCTGCACACGATTAAATGTGTTCAACTAAGTGAATCACTACTTGAGAGGGGATTCCTTCAAGCCATCCCAAATGTAAAAAACTTGGGAATCTCTTGCGGATGTCGACGACAAGTAATTGATTTAAGCCATCTGCACAAACTCGAAACATTAACATACAAATTCTTTCGTGGTAAGGATTGGGGATTTCCTCTTTCTCTTAGAAAATTAACTTTGTTTCAATGTTCAATATTTCCACGCATGGCGACGACTCTGTGTGGCCTACCAAATCTCGAGGCGCTCAAGATAATTGCATGTAGCTTTGCCCTCCAACTTCGTATAGATGATGATGATGATGATGATGATGATGAATGATTCGCTCGATCACACTGCACTGCAAAAAGGTAAACCACCTCTCATCTCAATTAATTAATTATATGCTTTTCATATACTACTACATCGATCACATTCTTCACCACAAGTAATGACATCCTATAACCATGCTACGGCACTTATGCTTCAATAAATGACAATCGTAGATCATTAATGATTCAAATTGCTCCGTAGCTTTCACATGGGATCTAGCAACGTTCTCTTACGAATTACTCTGCAATAATAGGCTGGACCAACAGATGCAGGCATGCCAAGTGATAGATCTAGGGTTTGTAGAGATAGCAGAAAATAACAATGAGGCGACGACACAAGGATTTACGTGGTTCGATCAATGTGATCTACGTCCACGGGGGAGAATATAGAGAGCTTTTATTATTTGAGAGTACAATGAGTATTTTTAACGTGTCTACACCTCTAATCTAGCATCTATATATAGGCCTTGAATCGAGCCCTAATCCTACTAGGATTCTTCGTACATATCCGAATCTCCTTCATAATAGAATTTCTTCTCCTCTAGGATAAGACTTCATTATTTGGTCTTCAAGGCAATTAATAATTCGTCTGGGCCGAGGTCCTTGGGCCAAGCTCAACGTACAGGCCCAATTAGGTTGGGCCTCGGATCAGGCCCAAGAAGAGGCCGGTACTATCACATCCTCCCCCAAAAAGAGGAAAGAAGTTGAAATTCCGACCTGAACAATTGTACACATCAGCTCTGCCCCGACCTGGAATTGGTTCCATCACCCGAGCTCGAGCTGGGAATGGCTAAATCCTAAAAGTGAGTTTATTTGAGTACGCACGCGGATCCGGGTCATGATGTATTCAGGTGGATCCGGGTCCCGATGCAATTGGATTTGGAGGGAAAGTTTGGGGGCTTTTTTGAAAATACTTTTGAGGGGCGGTTCACATTCCGAAAAGGCTGCTACGTGACACGTGTGACACGTTCAGCGGCGGGATTCAATTAGTCCCTACGGGACTCCCCATAACTTTCATTCTCATTCACCATTGCAGCAAAGATTAACTTCCAGAAACCTGCTCTTGCCCCAATTTCCCGTCTAGAGATTTTTCAGTCGAACCGTACCGCCGCGCCGCCGGTTGCACATCTGTTCTTACTTTCATCTGTGAACTCTGTCCAGCCGACTACCTTAATTAACAAGTAAGTATGGCTTCCTATTCTTCCGTCTCTCATTCTAGTAGCGATAGCGAGTGCCCTCCGGCCAATTCCACCGGTGGAATGGTCAATTTTAGAATTTTTTCGTTAGGATCTCCTACCCCGACCGTCGCGGCTTTATCTGTACCCTGCCGCGTGGAGGGAAAAGTAGCTGAGTACTCTTCCATCCTAGACGAGTCTAGGATAAAATTTATCGCCAAATCTTACAATTTTCCCCTAGACGCTGACCTCATAGAGCCTCGTCCGGAGGATAGGGCGTTCTCGCCCCCTATGGGGTTTTGCACGATTTACGAGGACAGTCTGCATTCCGGTCTTCGTCTACCTCTTCCGGTGCCTTTTGTCGAACTTCAAAGGAAGCTCGGATTAGCTTTAGGGCAGATAACCCCGAACGCCTTTAGACAGTTTGCTGACCTAGGCGTAGTAGCTATCCGGCACAATTACCCGCTATCCGCCGAGCTCATCCACGAGCTCTTCGCCTTCAAAGCATCTGCGGGCTGGTACTATGCCACTGCTCGCACTGAGTTTAAGGGGAGAACCCTGAACAAGGTGGAGAAGTGGCATAGGAAGTTCTTTTTCTGTCGACATGATAGCCTAGTCAAGATGGTCTGGAGGTTGGGCAAGCCTCGCGCCTGGGTGACAAACGAGGTGGACGAGGGCTTAGGGAGTGTCGCTAGGGCGATAGCGAGCTGTGGGCCGTTCGAGGAGAGCTACCACGAAGACTCGCTAGCTGAAGCGGGGTTGAGCCCGTTTGAGCCCCAAAATATGGTGGATCCTGCAACGGGTGAGGCCCCGCTAGTGCTGTCAGGATTGGTTTGATTGTTGAAGCGTTGCCTAACCCTGTTACTTGTTTTGTCTTTGCAGTGAAGTTCGGGAAGCAGGGGCCTGATGCTAAGACCGCAGCTCGCGGGGGGAAGAGGCCAAGGTCGTCAGGACGATCTGCGTCTTCTGACCAGAGCCACCTCGGAAGAGCCTCCGACTTGGGCCGGCAACCCGAGGTGGCTGTGCCCGCAGCCACGGGGGCTCTCTCCCCTTCCGCCAGCCCATCCCGCAAAAGATCCAGGGTCAACGTGGAGATCGTTGACATTTCGGGCAGTGATGCGAGCCCGTCTACTCCAACTCAGCTGGGGAATTTACCCTTTCCCGAGGTAGAGATTTGTTAGCTATTTTTCTGTACTTCTTGCTTGCGTGTAGCTAACTGTATCCTTCTTGCAGAGCATCGATATGTTCACGGCCTGGCTGAAGAGTAGCGTCGGGGAGATGTCAGCGAAGCACGAGGACGAAAAGAGTCGGTACTCGGAAAAGCTGATGTCGACCGCAGCCCGGCTGAAGAAGGCTGGGGAAGAGTGGCCAAGTCCCGAGAGGAGGTAAAGGCCATCAAATCCGAGCTGGCAGAGGAAGCTCGGAAGAGATTTGACTCCGAGCTGAATGCCGAGGAAGCTCGCCGGAGGTTTGAGGCCGAGCTGAGTGTGGCCAAGGAGAGGGAGGCGAAGCTGGCGGCTTGTCAAGGCGAGGCCTTGCGGGCTTATACGAAGAGGTTGCTCTTGTCGGATAGCTTCTCCGGCCTGGCCAATGACTTGGCTGGGCTTATCAATGGAAGCCACGCCCTAAGTGCTTTGGAGGCCGCCGCCGGTGATTTCCCCGGCCTGGACGTCTCCAAGTATGGCTACGAGCGCCTGGAGGACGAGGCCCTCTTCTCCGAGTACGCCAAAGTGATCCGGCGTCACCTCGGCCAGCTGCCCATTTTGGACGCCCTTGCCAGCTCGTCCGTGCTTCTATTTGCCGAGCAGATTTCTGCCTGCTCGGCAGATCGGGACCCTGCCCTTGACGCAGCCTTCGACGCTCTTCCCGCCGAGGAAGGAGAGGACAAGGAGGCAGAGGAGCGCGAGGCTTCGGCTGGCGAGGAGGATCCCAAGGATGCAGGGGCTGACGGCTTCTCTCAGGGCCCCTCTCCCCCCCCCCCCCCCCCGGGCCGTCACCTCTTCAAGACAAGGAGGTGGACGCTCCTTAGAATTTTTTTTTTTTTTTTTTTTTGTAACTATGTACTTGGACCCCTTTTTTTTGAATAAATGAACTTTGCACTTTTTTCTGTGTAGATTTCTGATAACCCTGGTATAGCTTCTCTTCATAAGCAAATAAGTCTCATTTCTCAAGATTTATCTGAACAACAGTCTCTAGCTCGGTTATGGATGGATAAATGTCGCCGAGCTGAGGCGCTTTTTGATGAAAAGTGTGCGCTGTTGAGGTCCAAAGAATCCGAGCTGGAGGAATGGCAGGTTAAGTTCGAGTCGCTCTGCGCGGAGGCTGAGTTCAAGCAGGTCGCTTGTCGAGAGCACGCAGATTTACTTCAGGCCAAGTTGCTTCATGCGGAGAAAGAGTTGGAAGTAGCCCGAGGTAGGGCTGGGCGCGTGCTGGAGGACCACGAGAAGATCGTTGAGGAGCATGCCGAATACGAGGATATCATCCGCCGCAACGGTGGTATGACCATCTCCGAGGCGGAACTGAAGACGAAGGAGCTGCTGGAACAGTATCTTGAATTGAAAACAGCATGCGGTCCCGAGTCTTTTGAGCTTCAAGGGGCTTTTGAGATGCTCAAGGAAAGCGCGAGCTTGTATAAATGCGTGCTATCCCGCCGGCCGAAACTGCGTGCCTTCCTGTCCAACAGTGCGGATGAGTCTGCTCAGTCGTCTTCCCGGACTATGCCTGCTCGCGCGGCTAGAGCTGCTCCTCGTGGACGTCAGGCCGGACCGGGCCACGGTGGCCGATCCGTGGGACGGAGTTCAGCGACGTCGCGAGGTCGTGGTTTTTCCTCTGGAAGGAATCGAGGTCGGGGACGAGGTCGCATATCCATTGACGACCTTCTAGGATATACTTCCTTCGAAGACCGATGGCTCAACTTCAGTAGGCCAAATCCCCCTTCGTAGAGTAGCTTTTTCTTCCTGTAATTAATGTACATGTAATGTTGTAATTAGTCAATTACAAAGTAATATATATTGTTTATTACGATTTCATGTTTTTCGGGAAGAATGCTTCCTTGCGTTCGTGCTTTGCTTCTTTGTTTTTTTTTTTTTCTTTAGAGGGAGTGTACCTCGGACCTCTTTGTATGACAAGGGAACCTTGGTTCAGACCTCGTGTTATGAGTCTCTCGGGGGAACTTGGTTCTGACCCCGGTTGAGAATATTTTATCCTTTGGAGGGAGTTTAACTCGAACCTCGTCGGATCTTCCCTTTTGAGGGAGGCGAGCTCGGACCTCAAAAAGGGTTTCTTATGCGCATTTCTTAGAATATAATTACCCCATGTCGGATCATTATTGACCTCGGAAGTGAACCTTAGTTCATCCTTATGAGGGGATTTGTCTTTGGATACTTCGTATAAGCAAATTAAAAGACACGAGGATATGCAAAACGAAAAGAAACTTTATTAAAGGAAAAGCGAAACAAATAAAAATTTTGACGAGCTCGCAAAAACAAAACATTATTACTTAAAAAGAAAAGAAAAAAAGACGAAAAAACTTAAGACTCTAAATGCAAGATTCTGCTGCTTATACGAAGAACCTCTTTAGGTGGGCGATGTGCCACGTTCTGGGTATCAGTTCGCCCGAAAGGTAGGCGATTTTGTAGGCTCCTTTGCCAAGAACTTCGTGCACTTTGTAGGGCCCTTCCTATGTGGCTTCAAGTTTGCCGCGCTTCTCCGAATGGCTTACTTCGTTATTTCTAAGCACAAGATCACCGACCTGGAACTGCTGGGGTTTGATCCTTTGATTGTAATATCGGGTCATTTGCTGTTTATACCGAGCTTCTTTTATGCTGGCTAGTTCCCGCTTCTCCTCGAGTAAATCCAGGTCAGTTCGGCGTTGCTCTTCATTGGCTTCCGGTGAAAAGTTGATAGTGCGGGGGCTTGGAGCCCCGATCTCTACGGGTATGACCGCTTCTGTTCCGTACACTAAACGGTACGGAGTTTCTCCCGTTGGAGTTCTGGGTGTAGTCCTGTATGACCACAGGACGTTTTGGAGGTTGTAGATCCATTCCGTTTTGTCTTTCTCTAAGCGGGCCTTGAGTCCGTTCACTATTGTTCTGTTGGTGACCTCGGTCTGGCCATTGGTTTGAGGTCGGTTGACCGAGGTGAAATTTTGCTGGATATTGAGTCCTTCACAAAATTCTTGGAATGCTCTGCTCGTGAATTGCGTCCCGTTGTCTGAGATGAGGACTCTTGAAACTCCAAACCGGCACACGATGTTCTTCCAAACGAAGTCGACGGCTTTCTCACTTGTGACTTTTGTGGAGGGTTCGGCTTCGACCCACTTGGTGAAGTAGTCGACGGCGACTATTAAAAACCGTTTTTGTTTTGGGACCGGGTAGAACGGCCCCACGATGTCAATGCCCCACTCCACAAATGGCCACGGGCTCTGTATAGTGGAGAGGTCGGTCTGGGGTACCCTTGTCACCTTGGCATGCAGCTGGCATTTCAGGCATTTTTTTACGAATTCTTCCGCGTCTTTTACCATTGTTGGCCAATAGTACCCCCATCGCATGATTTTCTGAGCTAGCATCCGAGCTTCGATGTGGCTTCCGCACGACCCGGTGTGCACTTCATTTAGTGCGTAGTCCGCTTCCCTTGGTCCCACACACTTTAGGAGAGGTTGTAGGTATGACTTTCGATAAAGGATTCCTCCTTCGAGGACGTACTGCGTGGATTTAGCCAGGATTTTTCTGGCTTCCGCTTTGTCCTCATGAATCTCCCCGCTCTTCAAATACCTCTTTAGGGGGGTCATCCAATTCGGGTCGTCTTCCTCGATTGCGTTGACCTCCGCCTCTTCTATACTTCGATTCCGAACTTCTTCTATTAGAGTTGAGCCGGTTGAGTTCACCAGCTTGCTTAGCTCGTCAGCTCGGGTATTTTGGCTTCTGGGAATGCGAACTATCCTGAAGAACTGGAAGGATTGTTCTAGGAGCTTGACTTTCTCCAGGTATTTTTTCAGCTTCTCACTCCTTGCTTCATACTTTCCTAGCACGTGGTTGACCACTACTTGGGAATCACAATAGGTTTGGATAGCTCATACCTGGAGTGTTTGTGCAAGACGTAGTCCGGCAATGAGGGCTTCATATTCCACTTCGTTGTTCGTAGTGGGGAACTCGAATCGCAGCGAGTATGTTAACTCCCTTTTTTCCGGGCTGATCAGGAGTATGCCAGCTCCGCTCCCTTTCTTTCCCAAGGCTCCATCCACGTACATCTTCCAGCAGTCTGGGGGAGTCTTCTCTGGTATTTCTTGGAGTTTTGCTTTGGCCTCGGATTCTTTTGGTTTATTCACGACGTTGTACTGAGCTTCTACGAGGAAGTCTGCTAAAGCTTGGCCTTTTATAGCTCGGCGAGGGACGAATGATATGGAATGCTCTCCGAGCTCGATTGCCCATTTTGCGATCCTTCCTGAAGCTTCCGGTTTAGTAAGGACTTGCCGGAGTGGTAGGTCGGTCAAAACTTGTATTGGGTGAGTTTGGAAATAAGGTTTTAGGCGTCGAGCTGCATTTACCAGGGGTAGAGCGAACTTCTCGAGGGGCTGATATCTTGTCTTTGGATCTTTCAGGACTCTACTGACGAAGTACACCGGTAGCTGCCGATCTCCTTCATCTCGGACCAACACTGCGCTTATTGCTTCCTCCGACGCTGCGAGGTATAGGGATAGGGATTCTTCCTTTTTGGGGACTGACAAAGTTGGTAAGTCTCCAAGGTGGCGCTTTAGCTCGTCGAAGGCTAGTTCGTGCTCTGGTCCCCATCCAAACTCCGGTGCCTTCTTGAGGATTTTGAAGAACGGAAGTTGTTTTTCGGCAGCTTTTAAGAGGAAAAGGCTTAGCGCGGTTATGCAACCTGTCAACTTATGTACGTCGCGAATAGTTCGGGGTACCTTCATTTCCTGGACGGCTTTAATTTTCAACGGGTTGGCTTTGAGTCCTTCCGGCGAGATCCAGCACCCTAGGAATTTCCCAGATCGCACGTTGAAAGTGCACTTCTTGGGGTTCAGCTTGAGGTTTGCCTGCCTTAGCACGTCAAGTGTCGTTCGCAGATCGACCACCGCTGAAGCATTTTCCTTGCTTTTGACGACAATGTCGTCTACATACACTTCGACGATCTCGCCAATGTGATCTCGGAAGAGGAAGTCGACCATTCGTTGGTAAGTCGCTCCGGCGTTCTTCAACTCGAAGGGCATGTATTTGAATGCGAAGACCCCAAAGCTCGTGGCGAAAGCTGTCATGATCGCATCTTCCTCATCCATCAGGACTTGATAGTACCCCTTGTAAAGGTCAAGAAAGCTGAATACCTCGATCCCACTAAGGATTCAATCTTCTCGTCAATGTTGGGGAGGGGGTAGCAGTCCTTTGGGCAAGCTTTATTGAGGTCGGTATAATCCACACACATCCTCCACTCCCCTCCTTCTTTCTTGACTACCACCGGGTTAGATAGCCAAATTGGGTATTTTACCTCGAATAGTAGCCCTGCTTTCAGCCATTGCTGCACCTCATCATAGATGACCTGGTTCCGCTCGGCAGCAAATGTTCTTCTCTTCTGCTTTACTGGGGTGGAGCTCGGGTCGATGTTGAGCTTATGTGTAATGATGTCCGAGGACACCCCCGTCATGTCCGTTGGCGACCAAGCAAAGACGTCTTGATATTCCCTAAGGAGCTGGATTATATGCAGGCGGGTTTGGGGTCCCCCTGCAAAGCCGACCTTGACAAATTTGGTAGGGTCTTCTTCGGATAAGGGGACTTGTTCCGCCGAGGTGTCTGAAATCGTTGTCGCCTCTTCCAACTCCTCGAGATACTTTGATTGTTATGCTTGCGGTTGACCTCGAAGGGCAACTTGCATGCACTCTTTGGCCTTTTTCTGGTCACCTCGGATAGTTAGGATTCCACCCGAGGTCGGGATCTTCAGCAACAAGTGGTATGGCGAGATAATGGCTCGGACCGCATTCAACCAATCCCGACCCAATATGATGTTGTACGGGGAGTTCGCTTTGACCACGTAGAAGTGGATTAGCTTGTTGACGCTGGTTGGCGGGCTGCCAATGGCGACATCAAGCGCGATGATCTCTTCAGGTCGCGTTTCATGCTGCGTGAAACTTTTGAGGGGCAGGGGCGCGGAGTTAACCCGAGCTGGGTCGAGTCCTATCCTATCCAAGCAATGTTGGAAGATGATACTGACGCTGGCCCCACTATCAACAAATACGCGGTGGACAATCTTATTGGCCATCCCGACCTGTATTACCAGGGCGTCATTATGGGGCGTTGCTGTAGGTACAGGATCGTCCTCGGAAAAGGTGACTGTTTCACCTTTCTTGAACCTCTTTTTTGTCTGTTCCTCTTCCGATGGAATTGGTGGTCTGCGAGCTTCAGACCTCAGCTTAGTTTTTGTTGTGCCCGGGGTTAGCCCGGAGATGGTTGACACCACCCCGTCGTACTGTGGCACGCCGCTCTGAGGGTCGTCATCCTCCTCATCATGACTGGTTTTAGCTCGCTTATTATCAGGAGCGCAGCGGCCCTGTCCGCCCTTTCGCTTCCCCCTTCTGTTTTTCTTTCCCCCGGCCTCGTACTTCTACAGAGCTCCTTCTTGGGCTAACCTCTCTATTTCCACTGCGAGGTCGCGGCAGTCTTCTGTGTAGTGCCCGTGGTCGTCGTGGAAGGAGCAGTGTTTGTTTTTATCTCGAGGTTTTGACCCCGACATAGGGCGTGGTCTTGTGAACCAATCCTCATGAAGTGCGAAGATCTCCGCATTTGTTTTCACAAAGGGAGGTCGCTAAGGGAGCTCCGACCCCGGCCGTGGTCCGAGCCGAGACCGGATAGGTCCAGGTCCGAGCCGGGATTGGATAGGTCCCCGCTGAAGGCGTTCGTGGGCGCTTCTCCGATCACGATCATTCCGGCCCCGATCACCTTCAGGCCTCTTCTTCTCTGTTTCCTCCTGCTTCAACCGGTCCGCATCTTGGCCGTCCGCGAACTGGTACACGATTCTCCACATCTCC
The DNA here is from genome assembly GCA_029490685.1 of Schizonepeta tenuifolia. Classification (NCBI taxonomy): domain Eukaryota; kingdom Viridiplantae; phylum Streptophyta; class Magnoliopsida; order Lamiales; family Lamiaceae; genus Schizonepeta; species Schizonepeta tenuifolia. Next base: position 93,371,152 of record CM055960.1, on the reverse strand, counting down.
TGGGCCGTCTCGGGTTTCTGTTTAGCGAGCTTCTGGTTCAGGGACCCAGGATCGACCCCGTTTCGGAAAGCCGAGATGAGGAAAACATCGTCGATTTTATCGACTTTCAAGCTTTCTTGCATAAATCGGGAGGCGTACTCCCTTATGGTCTCTCTGTCCTTTTGCTTTACGGACAGGAGGTAGGCCGTATCTCGGCGAGCTTGGACTTTCATAAGGAATCTTTGTTTGAAGATTCCTTCGAGGTAGGCCCAGGACCCTACGCTGCCAGTCGGCAGGCCGTCGAACCAAGCTCGGGCGTAGTCGACCAGCATCTCTGGGAACAGCTTGCACATGTGCTCTTCTGTGAGGCCCTGATTGTGCATGCCGTACTTGAACCGCGTCAAGAAATTGAGGGGGTCCTCCAACCCATTGTAGGGTGGTATGTTGGGCAACTTGTACGTCGCGGGAAGCTTGGCATCAAGCAGCTCGTCGGTGAACGGGCTGACAAGTCGGGCTGATCTTCCCTCACGTCGGTCTCGGTTTACCTTGGGGCTATAACTTCTGGAATAGCTCGGACTTCGGTCCCTGCCTGGACTACGATGTCGCCTTGGGAGATGGTGTTGCTTGGGACTCCGATGTGGGCTGGAGCTCCGGCGGCGGAGTGGGCTTCGCCGAGTGTCGTGCTTTCTCCTCAGCTCGGGCTCCTGCGTTTTGGAATGATGTGGAGTTTTGGGTATAGACTTCCGTGTGGAACTCTCCCTAGCTTCGGATATTGGGGGCATCCTAGTTGTTGTGAGGAAGCGCTTGAAGCTCTCCCTATTCGCTCTAGCGAATTCAGTCGCGGCGTATGTAGTGGCGAGGTCGAAGTCGTCGAGAAAATCCTCTCCTTTCGATCCTGATTTCTGTGGACCCTTCTGAGGAATGTCTTCCAGTGCGGGCATTCCTTTGAACGGATCCTCTTCCATAGGGGTATTGCCTTACCCCTCCTTTGGGACCGAACTGTCTTTCTGGCGATTGCCCCTGTTTATGGGGCTACTTTCTGCTTCGTTGGGATTCCCACGTTGGCTTTGGTCCTCCCGCACGTTTTGTGATCGCGTTACCGTCATAGTTCTGCTACCAAAGAACTGTCGATCGAGTTCCCACAGACGGCGCCAATGATAGATCTAGGGTTTGTAGAGATAGCAGAAAATAACAATGAGGCGAAGACACAAGGATTTACGTGGTTCGATCAATGTGATCTACGTCCACGGGGGAGAATATAGAGAGCTTTTATTATTTGAGAGTACAATGAGTATTTTTAACGTGTCTACACCTCTAATCTAGCATCTATATATAGGCCTTGAATCGAGCCCTAATCCTACTAGGATTCTTCGTACATATCCGAATCTCCTTCATAATAGAATTCCTTCTCCTCTAGGATAAGACTTCATTACTTGGTCTTCAAGGCAATTAATAATTCTTCTGGGCCGAGGTCCTTGGGCCGAGCTCAACGTACAGGCCCAATTAGGTTGGGCCTCGGATCAGGCCCAAGAAGAGGCCGGTACTATCACCAAGGCACAAGTCGGAGTGGAGTGGGATGCAATTCATTCATGACAACCAAATTTTCCCTGCTTTTTGCCATCTTATTTTATTTTCATTTGTTTTGTTATATTTCAAACATTGCCATTTACGTACTCTTGTGATTCTTCTTTTTTTGCTTCTCAATGTGGAATGAGTACTCATTTATGGATTGGAGTGTGAGTTTGATTAGAGCAATGGCTAGCTCAAAATATTACCTATGTTATTTGAGTTATTGATTTTTCTCATTCCAGTTTCTAATGTTTTGCTCATATTGTTGTTAATTAGGATCTATAATTATTCTTACCTTTTAGTTAGCTGGAAATTTATTAGCTACTTTGCGGAAGTTTATAATTGATTAGATTACTGTCTAAAATCAGACAAAAAATTTGGGTGAATGGTCTGTTACAGAATTCTAGGCTTTTTTCAGTTTGCTCGATCTAGATAAAGAATGAGTTGATCTGAAATTAGCTAGGCATACATAAAAGAATATGGAGAAATTAATTGCCACTGGCTCTGTGTATGTTGGTCTATTGAAATGCATTATTGCAACATTACGTGTGATCATTTACAGTGCATGGCAAGAGAATATTTACACTGGTGAAATTTGTGAGCAGTAAAAATGACGAGACGAAATAGGAGGGTTTGGAATTTAGTAAGTCTATTAATTGACCCCCTTAAATGAAATGATCGATCATGAACTCTGCTTTTTAGTTTTTTTGATTGAACATTGGTATAATCAAGATTTTCTCGGAATAACATAGTTCAAATCATTTCATAGTCACTCAGTGTGATTTGTATTTGATATTGTAAAATAATTGACATAAACCTACAGATCTTAAATCTATACTACCATAAAAGCCAAGTTTTCAACTTATTAACATAAATGCCCTTCCAGCCTAAAACATAGTCGAACCCCACGGTAATATTTTTGTTGTAATTTGGAATCACGTTTGATTTATTATGGAAATGAAATAAACCATTTTAAATCTAGCTTCAAATTTTAGCCAGTTCTAAAATCCGTATGCCCAATCCGTTTGTTTGTTTGTTTTTTTTTTTTTTTTTTTGTGTCTTTTACTCTTTTAGTCAAATTTCGAAATATCTTCTTAGTTAAATAAATTATATAAACATTTAATGTTATGTAAAATTTGATTATTTTATTTTAATCATAGATATTCAATGGCATATAGCAATCAACCAATCAATATTGAACATTACAAAATCATACCAATTTGTTGCAAAAATCAACTATAAAAATAATTTTTCCATTTTTGTACTATTTTCCTACCTATAAATTCTAAAAATTTGTAACTAATTTCATCCACATTTTACATTCTTTCCGCTCATTTATTCTAATTTTTTTTACTAAAGGAGGCATATTGATAAAAAAAGAAAAAAAAAAAAGGTTACATTACTCCTTCAACTTTTTTGCAAAACACCAAAAGTTATTTTCTACTAATCAAATTCTACGATTATGTAGGGTCCAATATACCACTTTTAATCCAGCAAACTCTCAGCCACATGCACCAACTATGCATTGACACACCACTTTTAAGATAACAATCTTTTTTTCCTTTATCTTCTATCAATCCACAAAGTATAAAACTAATATGAAGATGAATCACCACATCACAACAGAAGTAAGCCAGAAAGCAAATGATTTATGGGATTACTCCAACATAATACATCACATCATCTCCTGCAAAAGCAAAAATCAATAATTTGCTTAAACCACAAAATCTTATCTGTGATAAAGTAAGATTATGCATTACATGTGTGTCCCAGTTAATCAAAATTGAATGTTGCAAAAAAAAAAAAAAAAAAAAAAAAAAAAAAAAAAGCTGACCTGCTGCACTGCCGGCAAACAATAATAAGCCTTAAAAATTGGTGCATTCACCCACCACCAACCACACGCATTCCGCTTATTACTTTGTAATTTTGATTTGTGAGTGAGAAACAGAAGAGATCAGAGAGAAATTAATGGCCTACAATCTCCAAACCCTCATCACCATCCTCGAACAAATCTTGGATCCTCAACAAATATGCCGGATTCATGATGACAGCAAACCACAACTCAATTCCCTCCTCGATAAAGCTATTTCTCTGCAGCAGATTCTTGAACAACACTCACTCACTCAACAAAGATGATCGCTTGTTGTTTCTTGTTGCAAGATCGAGTGGTGAGAATAATCAGCTAATGGTTTATTATTTGGCTTCGAAAACGGTGAAGAAACTCGATATCTATAACTGTTCGAAGATCATGTTTGGTATTTCCATTGGTGAAAAGAAGAGAAAGAAGAAGACGAAGGGGAAGGGGAAGGAGAAGCCAAAGCTCGCAACCAGTTGATGATCATCTTTTAAACCCAATGGTCTCTCGGCATCAGCAACGCGGACATCATATAACAAGTCCCACGACGTTCCTTTCCCATTCCACACAAAAGCTGAACATACAACTCAGAAGAAAACTGGTAAGGCTGAATAGAAAACTCATCAAGTGGAGTCCAATACACAAGAACACCTATCGAACCACGACACCCTACAAGTTCAAAATAAGGGCTATTGCCATTTTTGGGTAAAGGAAACTGATCGAAGCTTTCAGTAGCAAAATCGAACGACACAACATGTTTATGGGCTGCTAACCAATAACAACTCCCACTTCCATTTCCAGCCTCTCCAACATATATACTTCTCCCACCTATACGACTTTCCCGACTAGGTTTTATCTCCTTCGTTAAACCAGATTACACTGAATACATGTCAAACAATGTGCCTATGATGTAGCCCCCGGTGGACTGTTTGCTAGTGTCTATCTATTTGTCTTTTCTTTTGCTCTAGAGGGAATGCTCTTTCAATCGCTGCTTGTCCAAGAATCCAAATAAGTAGAAGTACCGAGTGAAACTGACTCTTGAAAGTAAGTAATTAGTTCCATTGATTAATCATCTATAACCTCTTTGTCTACTTGAATCGGATATTTTGAATACCAACTCCTATTTTGAATACTAACTAATCACATAATGTCTTCAGTTATTTTTATCTATTTTAAAAAATGCTTACCTAGCCAACGCTTGGATATGACTCTACCCAAACTTTTATGGTTCGCCCCAACATTCCCCACTTATCTGCTGAGCAGTTTTTGGATATCAACCGGACCTCCCCAGAAGGTAATTTTAATGTGGCCGATTTTCCGTCTTTTGCAATCAGTTTCGCTACAGCACCCGCTGGACTACCCTTCCTATGCCGCTACTGTAGCCTCTAGTAAACCAAAGTCATCGCAGAATAGCTATTTTGCTCCAATTTATTTTTTTAGAAAAAATGGAGGATTTAGTTACGATTAGAGAAATAAAGTGTAAGTTCCTTCATTTACATATATGGTGACAAGTCAGAGTGTAACTCAACTACAGAGGTTTTGACCTAAGAAATAACCTATCGATAAGTGCCCTTATATCGCCTAATGGTTAAATAAGGGTAATATCGATTGTAGCTTTGTTTTCTGTTGTTCTTTGCTTAGCAGGAAGAGAAAAGGGGATAGAGTTAGCTGGATAGAAAAGTTTTTCGAAGGGGTATCTCAAATCACAAAGCTTATCTTGAATTGGTCAAATTCTTGCTTGCAAGTGTCGTTAAACTAGGCGAAGCAGTTTGAATGTTGCACCCTAGATGGCGAAAGTCCAGTAGCCGAAAGCATCACTAGCTTACGCTGTGACCCGAGTAGCATGGGACATGTGGAATCCCGAGTGAATCAGCAAAGACCACCTTGCATCATTTATTAGTGGCTTTTTATTTTCCGCTTTTTGAATCATTTATTTTGAATCAAGTACTCGCCCACATGTTCATCTGCTTCATTCAAAAATAACTAAGAATAACTTCGTATCACCTTGTAATCTCTGGATTTAGCATCGTAGCTCACACCACAACTTATATACCGGCCATGATTTATATAATCGGCACAATTTATAGGGTTTAACTCTCCAGAAGTAGCATCGTAGCTGACACCACAACCTCTTACCGTGCCACATTTTATAGGGGTTATCACTTCGGGCAGAGGAACAACTATCGATTCATTATTTTCTAAGTTAATAACAACAGCTTTGCCCTTGAGATCATAGAAATACAGCACATCACCACAGTTACCACCATCAACTGACTCATCTTTTTCAAAGTGAAGGTCGAGATCTTTGAACTCAGACAAGTCCGGAGAAAGAAGTGAAAAATAATGCCTAGGATCATCATCGTCATAGCGTTTCACACCAAAGAAGCCCATTCCTCCTACTAAAACAACAAAAGACAAAATTATTATACAATCATGTTATGCATATAGACAAGTAGAAACGAAAAACCAAAAAAAAAAAAGAAAAGGAAAAACACAGATTTAAGTGGAAATCCAAAACGGGAGAAAACCATGGGCAGAGGAAAGGATTTACTATATATCAAAATAGGGTTACAATGTGTAACATAAACTGACCTACTAACCCTACATAATTAACATATTTCAACATTTTAAAACAGAAACAATTAATTACTGTTTTTCAGTTATACAAAATAATAATAATAATAATAATAATAATAATAATAATAATAATAATAATAATAATAATAATAATAATAATAATACCGTCATGTCAATTTATATAGATATGATCATCCTTGAAAGCGCACATAATTAACATATTTCCAGTTCAAAATTTAACTAGTAAAAGAAGAACAATTAAGGAATCAAATTAATTCGTAGATCCACTTACCTCGATCGTCTTGTACTCTGCAATCAAAGCGCAGCTAGCCCTAAGATTTCTCTTCTATTTCCCTTTTCTTTCAGTTATTGTACAATTTAACATAATTGAAATATTCTCTCTTCCCCTTCTCTTCTCTAATTTTTAACATTGAAATACTTTGAAACTATATAAATAGGGTCGTATAACGAAAAGAAAAAGAGAAGAAAGGTGATACGCTCTAAAAAAAGATCTCGGTAATTGCAATATATAAATATATAAATTAGAGAAGAGAAGAAAGGTGATACGCTCTATATTTTGGGACAAATATCGTAGTAAACTTTGTGAGAAATTTCAAGTATATCATAATCACCAAAACTCATAATTTGTTTCTTTATAGTTTATATGTGGTAAAACAAACCAGCTTATATTTTTCTTACAGGAAAAAAATATTTCACTGTAGTTTACTAGAATCCATGTGTAACAATTACCTATACAATTATCTGGAGAAAATAACACGAAACAAATTTTGAAGATTACCTCTTAAAGTTCAAAGCAAAGGCAAAAACTTCTTAGCTTTTTCGAATCTTGCCATCTCTATATATATTTTGAACGTATAATATCATCAATTTTTCGGTTATTAATTAATCTATGAATTGAAAAGTATAAACTAGATTTAGATAAATAGAAATACCGACCGAATAGAAAGAGTGTCACGTAGAACCTAAAATTAAGGTAAGACTTTAAATATGCTAAATTAAATTAGTTCTATTGATAATTTAACGATAATTGATAAATCAACTAAAATATTTAAAGAACATTGTACACAATTACTTATAAAAATATCCCTATGTGCCTGCCATAATATGGTCATTTAGCAAACTATGCTCAATCGTGTCGACATAGTTTTCTATCTCAACAGGAATAAATAACCTTGTCCTTAGAAAATCAATTACTACAAATATGTAAAATTGTAAATATCTGATATCTATTTTAATTTAACATAATAACAATAACAATTTGCGATAATATCATTTTTTTACACTAACTAATTCTGACTTAAATTAAACCCTAAACATTCTGAAAATCTTGATATTTACCACAAGTTACTACTAAACGCTCCCACCAGATCTCTTAAAACCATAATTTTTAATTCTAAATTTAGTGCTAAAACAACAAAAATGAGATAAAAAGTGAATAAGCAAATCTCTCAAATTAAGTGGACCCTACAAAAATATTTATATCTCGATACAACTTAAGGATGTTAAAACACATTAAAACGTTAAAAAAAGATGTATATTTGCTTTTGAAGACGAAGGCAGTATATACAACTTAAGGATGTTAAATGTTGCCTTGAAATCAACCGTACTACAACTTAGAGAATGAGACGATTAAGAATTCACTAGGCAGTTATCGATAAAAAAGAACACACCAAAACGTTAAACAAAGATGGAGCACTCGATACATGGAAATGCCAAACAAAGTAAGTTTCATCTATAATTCAACTTGACGCAAACAACCAATGGTTTACGAACTCATTCTTTACATTAAACAATACAATGTACTTACATGAATTCAAGAATCATATCGTGAGACCAGCTGTTGAAGATCGAACTGAAATACCTTCACTTGCCATCTCCTCTTTCTCATCCTGCAACCATACAAATTTTACATAGTACAAACATATATTGCTAAATCAATTCTAATATTATTATATTCTTCAAATAGAGAAGATATCATCACGAAAATTAGTAGCCCATTTCGACAAGTTAAACCCAAGCAAAAAGCATGTGGATTATGGAATATATAATTGTATTCAATTACAGATCATTAGAACCCATGCAGATCAGCCTCAATGTACAAGTTGACTCACCACAATTTCGCTCGGTAAAGCATTCTTCAATAATTTGAGAAGATAATCATCATCACTCTGTCCTCGCACTTGATCGAGCAGCATCGAGAAAGTAGCATAATCTGATGATAACCCATTTTCATGCATTACTTTCAATAATGGTATTGCCTTGTGAAGCACATTATTCTTTAGCAAACCTCGAACGATGGTATTGTAAGTCACACCATCGGGCACACAACCACGGCTCTTCATCTCTACAAGCAAATGGTTTGCCTCCTCGACGGACCCTTGTCGACAGAGTGAAGCCATGATCATGTTATATATCCGATAGTTGGTTGCAAACCCCTAGAAGGAAGTTGGTTGAATAGATCTCTCGCAACGCCGTATTTCCCATTTTTGCACAATCCATTGATCACAGTACCGTATGTCACTACATCAGGACTCACCCCTTTCCCTTCAATCATGTGTAGCAGCGAAAGAGTTTCATCAATCTCCCCATTCCGGCACAACCCATCCATTAATATGGTGTAAGTAAAGATGTCAGGACTTACTCCTTGAACTTCCATATCCTTGAAAAGCTTCCAACCCTCAGCAAATCTTTTTTTACTAAATAACCCATGCATCATGGTATTATAAGTATGACTGTCATGCTCCAAACCGTTGCAAGGAACTTCAAGGAAAAGAATCCAAGCTTCATCAACCAATCCCTTCTTACAATATCCATTTACTAGGCTGTTATAGCTGACAATATCAGGCTTGAGGCCCATCTCTTCTAAGGAATCAAATACTTGTTTTGCTTTATCCATATCCCCAGCAAACATTACCCATCAATCAGCATACTATAAGCAACAACATTCGGATGAATACTTTGTTGTGTCATCTTTTCCAGCATCTTCTCCGCTTCGTTCATGTGTCCTTTTTTGCAAAATGAATTAATCAATATATTAAAGGTAATGACATTCAAAGGGATTTTAAATTCAGCCATTTCATTCAATAAAGCTTCAACATCCTTCATTCTGCCAACATTGCACAATCCGCTAATCACCGAACTATAAGAGACAACGTTAGGTAAAACACCCTTGACAGCCATCTTGGATAGCAACTCCAAAGCATCATCCACCATACCAGCCTTGCAGAATCCGTCGAGTAATGCGCTATAAGCCTTAACATTCGGCCTCCATCTAGTTTTTTCTGCTCCACAAATCAAATCATGGGCTGCAATGATCTGTCCAGCTTTACAAAGCCCATCTATAATGGTGAGAATCGTAACATCATTTGGCACACATATTTCAAAATCCAAAAGTTTTTCAGGCAATTTCAGAGCATCAGCGGCCTTATCATCTAAGAACAACCCTTTTACAAGAGTGCTGAAAGTTGTGACATCTGGTTCAAAACCGCTCTTAATGAACATGATCAATACAGAAAAACCATAGCTTACACGTTTCTGCAGGCAATAACAGTTTATTGCAATATCAAACGTGTACTCATTCATAGGAATTCCCCTTTGACGCATTTCATCAAAAACATAAAGGGCGAAGGAATACAGCTCCATCTTTGCAGTAACACTCATCAATTTGTTTACAAGTCAGGTCAAAAACTATAATTAAACATACAATGACACCCAATATTTTGATGGTTTGAACAACTTTGAGCTTGCATAATCGTATAGCCGTTCAAATATTCATTTCTATGTAATAAAATCTAACATCCAAAGCAAATGCATGTAAATCATGTCAAATAAGAAGAGAGTTTAGAAGAAAGAGCTCAATGGGAAATTTTTCACCTCAATGTGAGATGTCATGTATATTGTATACCACTACTATAAGAGATTAGTGCTATTTAGACACACTGTGGTCTGCCACACAAGTTAAAAATGGTAATATAGGTTTTAAAAATAGAAATATACTCTAATTGGGAAGTATAAACCCTAGGGGGAAATGTGACTATTTCCACTTTTATAGTCAACTTTCCTTTTTTTTACGCGTGTGGCTAGCCACCATGTGACCGAATAGCTTTATTGTATTGCATAATAGCACAATACACAATCCGACTTAACAAAAACGTATACATAAATAAATCCTCTATATAAAGGAATTTACGTCACTTATCAAACCTCAACCAATGCATATGAAAAAATTACTCCAGATAAATAAATAATAATAATAAATAACGTGTACAATACACCTTTTGTTTCACGAAATTAGGTCATCTCTCATTAACACCCTGCTAAAAGTTCGAAAATTAAACTTTCTAATCTATACATCTAAGTCATTATTATTGATAATAATGGGAGAGATAATATAATTCATCAAGACTTTGGGCTCAACATTAACCCCCCGAACTAATTTCACTTTATAGTTTTGCTTTTGTTGGACTGCAATTCCGCAGTACAATCAACTATACTCAATCAGTTACCTTTATTGCTACCTGTGGCAATGGTTAAAATGGCTACCTTAGGCCGAATATTGGTATATTACGAACAATCACAGTAGCCTGAATCTCGCACCTTCAATCTTATCTAGGTTCTTCTAATCAGAAGCTAAGATACAATAGCCTAGAGGCAAGCTATGATAGCCTAGAGGCAAGCTACTTCGCGTATTCTGAAAAAATAAATTGATACAAACACAAGCACGAATGTAATTTTTAGCAGACGAGAGTGCAATGACAGAGAGTTTCAATTAGGAGAGAACGCATACCTCAAATTACAGCCATTCAGACAGAATTCATCTCTGCAGTATAATGTAGGAACAAGCTAACTTTAATGGATATCCTATTCGCCTCCTTTTATCTTCTATTGTTCTTCATAATCTTCTACTTAGTTTCTATTCTATTACATAAAAGTTATCCAAAACCACACCTTCATCATACAAACAAATTTCTACAAATTTTCCATAACATAACATCTTCTGGTCCGTTACAAAAACAGATGCACACTGACGTAGACCTTATTTTTTTATTCAAAACAAATAATAACGAAACAAAAAATTAGTATTCAAGCATCGGTGCTTCATTCAATTAAACATTCCCATATGATCGAAATAATACAATAATGTTATTAATTTAGGGATGGATAAATTAGTGAATTGAACAACAAAAAAGAAAAGCGATCAATAGAAACTAAAGTACCCAGTTCACCTCTATGATGAATCCGTTGTCCCACTGTCAGTTACATCATTTTGATATACACAAACAGAAGGCTGTGGATGCATTCACACAAATTCATGAAACAATTGAATAGCATCATCTAAGAAAGTTGCATGTCAAACAAATAATTATATATATGCCAAACGTCTAGCTAGAATTCTGCAAATAGAACAGGAGTACCAGTTGCAGAAATTAACACGAGTTACTAGCAAAACTATCTGACTATTCAAAATGAAATTGTTCTCATATGCATCAAGAAAGAGAATCCATACTGTAGCATGTTAAAATATTCTAACCGTTTCGAAATACAAAATGGCGACACCAATAAAGTGCAGCTCCAAGTGTGAAAGAAGTTGGCACGAGACATATGCCTTTGCCTCATAGACAGCATCACTACTTGCCCTGCAGTTTGACACGACATTAAAACCTAAACAAAGATGTATATACAACTTAAAGATATTAAAGGTTGCCGTAAAATCAACCATGCTAAAACTTATAGAACGAGACGATAAAGAATTCAAATAAAATCTCTGAAGTTTTTATTTCTTGGAGCCCCAAACATGACGTTCTACTTGAACAATATCTAAAATGCAGTAATGTATATGCAGTACTATTAATTGTATTAGTGCCAGTGCCGAATTGAGACAATATAATGTACTTGCATGAATTCTAAATCATAAATACTCACTTGCAACCATAAAAAAGTATACATAGCATTTTCAAGAATGGCGAAATATATATTGCTAAATCAAGTTGACTCACCACAATTTCCCTCGGAAAAGCGTTCTTCATCACTTCGAGAAGAAAATCATCATCACTCTGTCCCTCCACTAGATCGAGCAGCATCGAGAAAGTACCATAATATGATGAGAACCTCATTTCATGCATTACTTCCAAAACTGGTATTGCCTTGTGAAGCGCATTATTCTTTAGCAAACCTCGAACTATAGTGTTGTAAGTCACACCATTGGGCGCACAACCACGGCTCTTCATCTTTACAAGCAAACGGTTTGCTTCCTCGACAGACCCTTTTCGATAGAGTGAAGCCATGATCATGTTATATATCCAAATATTTGGTTGCAACCCTCTAGAAGGAAGTTGGTCAAATAGATCTCTAGCAACATCATACTTCCCATTTTTGCATAATCCATTGATCACAGTACCGTACGTTACTACATTAGGACCAACCCCTTTCCCTTCCATAATGTGCAATAACGACACAGCTTTATCAATCTCCCCATACCGGCACAACCCATCCAACACTATATTATAAGTGACAATGTCAGGTGTTACTCCTTGAACTTCCATATCCTTGAGAAGCTTCCAACCATCAGCAAATCTTTTTTTACTAAATAACGCATGCATCATGGAACAATAAGTATGACTATCATGCTCCAGACCTTTACAAGGAACTTCATGAAAAAGAATCCAAGCTTCATCTACTAATCCCTTCTTACAATATCCATTTATTAAGCTGCCATAGCACACAATATTTGGCTTGAGGTCCATGTCTGCCAAGGAATCAAATATTTTTTTTGCTTTATCCATATCCCCTTGCAAACAGTACCCATCAATAAGCGTAGTATAAGAGACAAGATTCGGACAAATACTTTGTTGCTTCATCTTTTCCAGCATCTTCTCCGCTTCCTTAATCTGTCCTTTTTTGCAATAAGTATTGATCAATATACTAAAAGTAACGACATTCAAAGGGATTTTAACTTCAGCCATTTCATTCAACAAAGCTTCGACATCCTTCATTCTGCCAACATTGCACAATCCACTAATCACCGAACTATAAGAGACAACATTAGGTAAAACACCCTTGACAGCCATCTTGGATAGGAGCTCCAAAGCATCATCCACCAAACCAGTCTTGCAGAATCCATCGATTAATGCGCTATAAGCCTTAACATTTGGCCTCCACCTAGTTTTTTCTACTCCAAGAATCAAATCATGTGCTGCAGTGATCTGTCCAGCTTTACAAAGCCCATCTATGACGGTGAGAATAGTAACATCATCAGGCTCACATATTCCAAAATCCAAAAGCCTTCCAAACAATTTCAGAGCATCAGAGGCCTTATCATCTAAAAACAGCCCTTTAACGAGAGTGTTGAAAGTTGTAACATCTGGTTCATAACCGCTCTTAAAGAACATGCCCAATACAGAAAAACCATAGCCTACACGTTTCTGCAGGCAATAACAATTTATTGCAATATTAAACGTGTACTCACTCATAGGAATTCCCCTTTGACGCATTTCATCAAAAACATAAAGGGCGAAGGAATACAGCTCCATCTTTGCAGTAACACTGATCAATTTGTTGTACACGAGAAAAGAAGGCTGCGGATGCATTCTCAGCATTTCATCAAACAATTGAACAGCATCATCTAATTTTTTAACACCACTGAAATCGATTGTGGGCACCTTCGGTGAAAAGGTTTTGTCTTTGCGACTGAAATTATGGAAATTGGAACAGAAATAAGAGAATGGTCGAATGCAAGTACCAATTTCAGCGGAAGATGCGACTCGACTCTTTCTAAGAATCAGATCGATTGCAGAAGCAGCTGTTTTTCGGCTCATCTTCGGCGGCGGCATGTATCTGCTCAAAAAGGGGAAATTTTCAAAAATGGCAAAAAATTATAATCCAGCAAATTTCGTTACAAATTTACTAGAGATGGGAATGGATTCAGAAATGGGGTTTAAATTTAGTAGGAGGCAGCGTGAATGGATTCGGAAATGGTGGTTTTAGGAGGAGAAAGTTGTGGTCTTTTGCAGAAAAAAGGGGGAGAGAGTTAGGGTTCAATGCGTTGTTAAGGGAAGAGGTGAAGAGGATCGATACGGTACACGTGGCAAGATCGTGGCGGTTGAAGAAGGTGCTGTCAAAGAGAAGAATCGCTACTCTTTTAGTAAGCGCCTTCTTCTAGTTTTTGCTTTGGCTGCTAGCTAGGTTGATTAAAAGAAACTAGCGTATAACCCGTCGATTTTTCGACGGGAAATTATAAAAATTAATAAAAATATTAAATAGTACTAATATTTGATAGATTAAAAAAAATATTATTTGTTAATTTTTATAGCGTTAAATAATTCGATTATACAATCTACTAAACTCGTTTATATTTTTACCACATGTTTGCGTCTCAAACCCATATAGTTATGTTTGTTAAAAATTATAACTAATATATTCTCATTAATTTCGATAATTATTAAAGTTCTGTTCTTCTACAAAATCGATGTGGGTAAAAATATATTTCTCTCTCAAAGAAAAACGACTTTTAAACTGAATTTTTTAGCTTTTTATGAAGAAAAAGAGTCAAGGGAAGGAGCGGGTAGTGAGAGAGAGATAAGAGATATATAGATAGCGAATAATACTACAGATGTTAAGATTATCTATAAGATGAAAGTGACCCTAAATACCACACATTATGAATTCAACACAAGATTAAGAAAAAAAATAAGTTAAATCACCGCTTCACAATCATCCCGTCTGCCCCGACGGTTCCGACCTGGAACCGGCCTATTGACTACAATACAATTTTTAAATTATATAAATAATCATCTTCCAAATATATTCACAACAAAATTAATGATGATATTTATTTATTTTTACCTGAAATTAATATATAACTATATTCCAAAAATATTTACACAATATTTAATAAATAAAATTTAATTATAAATTGTACTCCCTCCGTCCAATTTAAGTCTACCCATTTGGAGTGTGGCACGGGTTTTAAGAAAGCTGATAAAGTGGTAGTTAGTGGGATAAAAGTTAGGATGTAGGGGTAGTGAGATAATGACAAAAAAATAGTGGTAATGACAAGAATGAGGTGGTATTGATGAAAAAGTAAGAATACAGTTGTTGGATGATAAAAATGTAGAAATAAAGTTCATGTGAGGTGGAGTCCTAAATGATAAATGGTAGTAAATAGGGAGAGAGATGAGGGTATATGTGTAAAAAAATAAAGAAGGTAGTCTTAAATTGGACAAAAAAATTATGGTAAGTAGGTAGACTTAAATTGGACGGTGGAAGTAGAATTATATAAATAATTATCTTACAAATATATTCATAGAAAAATAAATGATGACATTCGTTTTCATTTTTACCAGCTTCGAAAATAACTTTTTTAATTGAGAATAGAACTTCAAGAATTATTTCACTATGTACTTGGTAGTTTTTCCTTTTTACAAAACTTTATGTGGAATGGTTGTGATTCATAAAATTATTTAGTCAATGATATAAAATAAAAGTTGACCATAAATATTCTTAATTTTATGAGTTCAAAATTATATAATATATTAAAAAAATAAGTTGTCCCGCAAGTACTGAATTAACCCATCTACGCACACAATTATTGGTCGGAATGAGTCGTTGATAAATCGTTAGTAAGTTTTTTGCCAGTTTTCCTACATATTCTACGTTTTCCAACGGAGACGATTAATCAAACAATTTGAAATGATGTGTTTAGGATTATTCAAACTTGTTTGAAATTTATATACTCTTGTTTAAAATCTGATTAAAAAATTAGTCATTTGTGTTCCTTTCTAAAAAAAATCCGTATATTAGTCTACCGCCACAGTTCTGCGTCGGAACTGGCCGTTGACCATGACTCTGATTTATAAGTGTGTAATTTATATAATTTATTTAAATTTTATATAGATCCAAAAATTTAATAAAAATAATGACTATACTATTCATTATCGTCCTTAATCGTATATATATATATTCGTTAATTAAAATTATATATTATGCAAAGCTGAAAACCCAACTACAAATAACGTAAAAATTATTTCATGGATGACGATTATAAATTTTAGAAAATACATGAGAAAAAAAGCATAAAATAAAAAATTTCTCGAGTGTCGGTTAGGAATTGGCTCGTCTACCGCCACGATTCTAGGTCAGAATTGACCCATTGACCATGATTTTGATTTATAAATGCACAATATATGACAATTCTAAATTTTGAAAAATACATGAAAAAAATGAATAAAATGAAAATTTTAAAATTAATAAGAATAAATAATGAAAATGTGTCACGTGGGATCCCGAGTTGAGGTACTCGTCAATTGGAAATCGGCATGTCTACCTAATTAATTGACACATTAGAAATTACTTATTTTTTATCAAATTAAATAAAAAATATTTGACTATTTCCAAATTTAATTCGGTCAACCAATAAATTATCTAAACTATTTTGGAACCATTTATTCTGTCAACTATAAATTGGTTCCCTAATAAAAATAATTATCTATTCGACCAATTAATAAATTGACCAAATTAAATTAAATTAAACTATAAAAATATAGCTCTTATTTATTCGACCGATTAATAAATAAATTAGCCAACTAAAACTCCTACAAAAATTAATTATCTATTCGGCCAATTAATAAATTGACCAAATTAAATTAAATTAAACTATAAAATATAGTTATTTATTCGGCCGATTAATAAATAAATTGACCAAATAAAACTGGTGCAGGAAAAGATGAGAAAATACACATTGATTCTAGGTATTTATGGGCTTTTCAATAGGTGAAGTTTTATTGAGAAACCGATGTGGGACACAAGATTTTAGTATAGATATTTAAAATCTATTATTTTACATTTAAAAATTCAAAAATTTGAGAATTTAAATAAATATGAATGGAGGAATATAAGGGGTGCCACGTAGGATTTTTTCAAAGTAAGAATCGTTGTCCTTTTAGTAATATAATGATGATGATTTATAAGTGCGTAATTTATAAAATTTATTTAGAATTTATATAGATCCAAAAATTTAATAAAAATAATGATTGTACTATTCATTATCGTCCTTAATCGTATAGTAATATTCGTTAATTGAAATTATAAATTATGCAATGTTGGAAACCCAACTAAAAATAACATAAAAATTATTTCATGGATGATGATTATAGATTTTAGAAAATACATGGGAAAAAAGCAAAACATGAAAAAATTTTCGAGTATCGGTTGGGAATTGGCTCGTCTATCGCCACGGTTCTAGATCAAAATTGACCGATTGACTACTATTTTGATTTATAAATGCACAATTTATGACTATTCTAGATTTTAGAAAATATATGAAAAAAATGAGTAGAATGAGAATTTTAAAATTAATAAGAATAAAGAATAAAAATGTGCCACGTGGGATCCCGAGTTGAGGTACCCGTCAATTAGGAATTGGTCCGTCTACCTAATTAATTGACAAATTAGAAATTACTTATTTTTTTATCAAATTAAATAAAAAAAATTAGACTATTTCCAAATTTAATTAGGTCAACCAATAAATTATCTAAATTATTTTTGAACCATTTATTTTGTCAACTATAAATTGGTTCCCTAATAAAATAATTATCTATTCGACCAATTAATAAATTGACCAAATTAAATTAAATTAAACTATAAAAATATAGTAATACTTTATTCGGCCGATTAATAAATAAATTGGCCAAATAAAACTCCTACAAAAAATAATTATCTATTCGGCTAATTAATAAATTGACCAAATTAAATTAAATTAAACTATAAAATATAGTTATTTATTCGGCTGATTAATAAATAAATTGGCCAAATAAAACTGGTGGAACAAAAGATGAGAAAATACACATTGATTCTAGGTATTTATAAGCTTTTCAATATGTGAAGTTTCATTGAGAAACCGATGTGGGATACAAAATTTTAGTATAGATATTGAAAATCTATTATTTTACATTTAAAAATTCAAAAATTTAAGAATTTAAATAAATATGAATGGAGGAATATAAAGGGTGCCACGTAGGATTTGTACAGTACATTGTAAATGTCCATTTAATTCCTAAGCTATTCTCACTTCATTAAAATTAACATAAACTATTAATAACACACATTTAAATCATCAACAATCAATTTTATATAAAAAATAGTCCGAGCTCTATTTTCGACATTGAAAAGTCAAGTGGCATGGTACATGCTTGCATCGCATTTTAGATTTTTATTTTGTAACTGATGTAGATCAAAACGACATAATTAATTGAATATTTAATAATGGGGATTACTCTGATAGTCAAATCAAAAATTATATGCATATTTTCGAAAAATCAATCAGCGAGAAATAATATGTTTGACTCGTATGTGGGAAATGAATTTATTTTAAGGAAAATTTATTAATGTAATTATCTCATGGTGAAAGAACGAGCTCGAGCTCGGGTTTAAAATTGGGCTTTAAATTTAATTGTCTTGAGCTTGTTGATTATTGATCCAATGTCGAAGATTTAACAGTTGGCTCGGCCCACTTGTTTAATTCACAAACAAATTCATTTTATATTATTTAATTGCAATTATATAATTGGGCAAATTGGTTGTCTAATTGGCAATTGGGCAATCAATTGCAAATCAATTTTGTAGGGGCAATTTTGATCATTCGTCTTATGATCAAGGGTATTTGCAATCATATACGGCAGAGCCATTTTTGCGAGAAATTCTTAAATGTGTGTACATATAGTACACTCATCCCTCACATGAAATTATTTCAGTAATTTATTTTATATTATTAAAATAATCCCATATAAGGAATTAGTGTAGTACATGTACACCCTTGTAAAAATTTCCGTGTTTTTGCACATTATTTTGTTATCGCAATTCCACAATTATACCGAGACATGAATATCATAATTTCATATCGACTGCTTCTCATGTATCATGGTACGCCAAATGCTTGCTGGACATTTTAGGTCTTTTTTTTAATAAATGATATGGTTCAAAACGACATAATTTTTGTCGGATATATATATGATTTTAATATTTGAGATGATTAATCATTTAATTAATTAAAAATTTAATAATGGTGAATTACTCTACTAGTCAAATAAAAATATATACATGTTCTCAAAATTATTTGGTGAGTGAAAAATAGTTTATTTGAGTCGTATGTTATAAATGAATTTATTGTACGGAAATTCATTAAATGTTATCATCTCGATGTTGAAGCAACGAGCTTGGGCTCGATTGTATAATTGGGTTTGAATTTTGTTGTCTTGAGCTTGGTGATTATTGATCCAATATCAAAGATTTAGCAGTTGGGCTTGGCCTACTAGTTAATTCACAAACCAATTTATTTGATATTGTTTAATTGTAATCGATGTAATTAGTCCAATTGGTTGTCCAAAATGCAAACCAATTAACCATTGTAAGTGTTCAACTGCTTCGGGATAAGAAACAACAATGAATATTCATCTCCTTGAAACAGAACTAAAACTATTTAACTGTTAAACAACTCTTTGCTTTCTACTGCAGAAAATTGATGGCGACTTTGTCAATGATAGTCCCTCATGAATTGCTATATATGTGTGTGTTATTTTGAGAGGCTGAGGTACACCACCATTGCTCTCCACGCTCATAGCATTACAAGCATCTCATGTACCTGCATTTTAGAGTTTTATGGCTCGATAATCAATTAATGTTCCGTTCGTTAGAGCTCTTTCCTGCTTCGGTCTTGACTACAAAATACACGTCACCGTTTTTTCTTTGAAAGACGATATGATGTACCATGATCAGGAGGTTTTCCTCAACTCGATGTTGAAACAAGTTTGTTGGTTTGTTGCTTTTTTTTTCTTTTCTTTTGTAGTCTAGTAGTTTCTTGCTATTGTTGAGTTTATTATTATTATTATTATTATTATTATTATTATTATTATTATTATTATTATTATTATTTCCAAGCTTCTTCCATTATTCAGTTACACAATTATCTAACAGCTTTGATCCATGTCATCTAAAAAGTTAAAAGAATTTTCTAATTTTCGTCAAAAGTTTTGTAGATGTCCAAAAAAAAAAAAAAAATTAAGAAACTCCTCTGATGGCTTCTTCACATCCATCGGATTTAGAAATGTAACCAACAAATGTACGTACGTACAAACAAATCGTGCGAAAGTCCGATGAGGCGAGTAGTTTTTTCGAAGAAACAAAAATTACTCAATAGGGCCATATTGAAATCTTTTTTAAATTTATAATATAAAAAAGAGTATAATCATGATCTTTGTATGAAACCAACATATTATGGTGCATCCATTTCATCATCCTTATCTATTGGGATATTGAGATTATTTTTTTGGAATTAATTCATTCATCCACCGCAAAATAAAGGGAAAATGAAAAGGTAAAGATGAAAAGACCTTTTTAGGTGTACAAACAGTGAATAGGTGAAACGACTACATCCCAGATACAAACTAGGGATGCCTTAATTCAAATTTTACTTTATTTTTTGCGGCTATAAATTTATTTACACGTGTCAGCAGATCCTGTTGTGGATGTTGTGCATATGGTGCTAGCAGGAGCATCCAATTTTCTCGTCCTTGTCGTGTGGTCAGATAAAAAATGATAAAAGCACCAGGAGCATCCAATTTTCTCGTCCTTGTCGTGTGGTCAGATAAAAAATGATAATCACAATAACTTGTATGCAACCCGTCGCATGCTATGCGGCAGGTGCGTGGCACGTGTAATACACGCGTCAGCCGTCCACGCGCAGCACGTGTATTACACGTGCCTTTTTTTTTTTTCTTTTTCCTATTTCTGCCTTTACCCTTTTTTATTTTTTTTTATTTTCAGCTTTTATTTTAATTTTTTTTTTAAATCTACTTTTTTTTGTTTGCATCTTCGTTTTTTTGTTTGGCGTTTCGTTTTTTGTTTGTCGCTTCTTCTTTGGTCAAGATTCGAGCGAGAGGAACCGAAGGCCTCGGAGCGAGCCGAAAAAGTCCAAAATGTTGCCCGCCGATTATTCTTATATTTGTAATCGGAACAAAGGCGGAGAAAAAAGAAACTGAAATAAAAAAAAATAAATAAAAAAAAATAAAAAAAAAAAACTCAAAGTTGACCGAGTCAACGTGTCAACCCGAGTTGACCGGGTGACCCGGATCCGGTCTCTTGGCATGAGACCTGCTGCATGCAAGTCTTCCTCGATGATAATTGAAGAAAAGTGACAACTATCTTCTACCCTAACTAGTTAAAACACTACTATCATGAAAAAAAAAAAAAAAAAGGTCACATTTCGTCCACCTTAAAATATGATGATTGACACAAACACTACAAACTAAACTGGTGAAGGAATAAGGAAGCAGGTAAAGTAACTTCACCTTCCACATGCAAATCTTCCACCTATGGTTTTTAATGTTTGAGATCATGGAAATGAAAGAAGATACTATTTCTTATCATCTAGATCTTGTTCATCTATCGGTAGAAATTTATTTAATTTTTGTTGTACGCTAAATAATTGTATGAGCAATAGGAATTTACACCATCTTTTAATGGCCAGAGCAAAAGCAAATAGAAAAGATGAAATTCTAGAAAGAGAAATTCTAAATAATAGTGCAAGTTGTTGAAGAGTAAAGTAAGCTTAGATTGGAGTACTAGAAATAGTATTAAAAGAAATTGAGTTATATCAAAACTAATAGAGGATAAGGTGTGGGGGATAAGGTGTTGGTGCCATTATATCAAAACTAATAGAGGATGAAATTAATTATAAACACAAGTTACTTGCAAAACCAACTGATTCTTCAAAATGAAATTGTTCTACAACAACATGCATCAAGGAAGAGAAAATCCATACCCTCAAATGTTAAATCTAACCGTTTTGAGATACAAAATGGCAACAACATATCATCAACAAATTGCAGCTCCAAGTGTGAAAGAAGTTAGCACGAGGCATATGCCTTTGCCTCCTAGGCTGCATCACTACTCGCTCTCACCCTGCAGTATGATGTATGAAAACACATTAAAACGTAAAATAAAGATGTATATATATGCTTTTCAAGACGAAGGCAGTATATACAACTTAAAGATGTTCAATGTTGCCTTGAAATCAACTGTACTACAACTTAGAGAATGAGAGGATTAAGAATTCAGTACCAGTTTCCGATTAAAAAGAACACACCAAAACGTCAAATAAAGATGGAGTACTCGATACATGGAAACACCAAACAGAGTAAGTTTCATCTGTAATTCAATTTGACGCCAAATACCAATTGTTTACGACCTGATTCTTTACATTTAGACTCTATAAGGTACGTACACGAATTCTAGAATCATATCGTGAGACCAGCTGTAGAAGATCAAACTCAAATACTTTCACTTGCCATCTCCTCTTTCTTCTCCTGCAACCATACAAAGTATACATAGTACAAACATATATTGCTAAATCAATTCTAATATTATATTCATCAAATAGAGCAGATATCATCACGAATATTACTAGCCCATTTCGACTAGTTAAACCCAAGCAGAAAGCACGTGGGTTATGGAATATATAATTGTATTCAATTACAGATCATTAGAACCCATGCAGATCAGCCTCAGTGTACAAGTTGACTCGCCACAATTTCCCTCGGAAAGACATTCTTCATCATTTTGAGAAGAAAATCATCATCACTCTGTCCCTCCACTAGATCGAGCAGCATCGAGAAAGTAGCATAATCTGATGAGAACCTCCTTTCATGCATTACTTCCAAAACTGGTATAGTCTTGTGAAGCGCATTATTCTTTAGCAAACCTCGAATGATGGTGTTGTAAGTCACACCATCGGGCACACGACCACAGCTCTTCATCTCTACAAGCAAATGGTTTGCCTCCTCGACGGACCCTTGTCGACAGAGTGAACCAATGATCATCGTATATATCCAAACATTTGGCTGCAAACCTCTAGAAGGAAGTTGGTTGAATAGATCTCTTGCAACATCCAATTTTCCATTTTTGCACAATCCATTTATCAGAGTACCGTAAGTGACTACATCAGGACTCACCCCTTTCCCTTCAATCATGTGTAGCAGCGAAAGAGCTTTATCAATCTCCCCATTCCGGCACAACCCATCCAACACTATAGTATAAGTGACGATGTTAGGACTTACTCCTCGAACCTCCATATCCTTGAGAAGCTTCCAACCATCAGCAAATCTTTTTTGACTCAATAACCCATGTAACAGGGTACTATAAGTATGACTATCAGGCCTGAGGTCCGCGTCTGCTAAGGAATCAAATACTTGTGTTGCTTTATCCATATCTCCTAGCAAACAGTACCCATCAATAAGCGTATTATAAGAGACAAGATTCGGACGAATACTTTGTTGCTTCATCTTTTGCAGCATATTCTCCGCTTCGTTCATCTGTCCTTTTTTGCAATAGGTATTGATCAATATATTAAAAGTAAAGACATCCAAAGGGATTTTAAATTCAGCCATTTCATTCAACAAAACTTGAACATCCTTCATTCTGCCAACATTGCACAATCCACTAATCACCGAACTATAAGAGACGACATCTGGTAAAACACCTTTGCCAACCATCTCGGATAGGAGCTCCAAAGCATCATCCACCATACCAGCCTTGCAGAATCCGTCAAGTAATGCGCTATAAGCCTTAACATTCGGCCTCCACCTAGTTTTTTCTACTCCACGAATCAAATCATGGGCTGCAATGATCTGTCCAGCTTTACAAAGCCCATCTATAACGGGAGAATCGTAACATCATTTGGCTCACATGTTCCAAAATCCAAAAGTTTTTCAAGCAATTTCAGAGCATCAGCGGCCATATCATCTAAGAACAGCCCTTTTATGAGAGTGTTGAACGTTGTGACATTGGGTTCAAAACCGCTCTTGAAGAACAAGCCCAATACAGATAAACCATAGCTTACACGTTTCTGCAAGCAATAGCAATTTATCGCAATAGTAAACGTGTACTCATTCATAGGAATTCCCCTTTGACGCATTTCATCGAAAACATAAAGGGCGAAGGAATACAGCTCCATCTTTGCAGTAACACTCATCAATTTGTTGTACACGAGAAAAGAAGGCTGCGGATTCATTCTCAGCATTTCATCAAACAATTGAACAGCATCATCTAATTTTTTAACACGACAGAAATCTATTGCGGGCACCTTAGGCGAAAAGGTTTTGTCTTTGCGACTGAAATTATGGAAATCCGAACAGAAATAAGAAAATGGTCGAATGCAATTACCGAATTCAGCAGAAGATCCAACCGCAATTCGACTTCGTCTAAGAATCAGATCGATTGCAGAAGCAGCTGTTTTTCGGCTCATCTTTGGCGGCGGCGTGTATCTGCTCAAAAAAAATGGGAAATTTCAAAAACAGTAAAGGGATTGGATTCAGAAATGGGTTTAAATTTACTAGTAGGTAATGGGATTGGATTCGGAAATGGCAGTTTAAGGAGGAGAAATTTGTGGTTTGCAGAAAAGGAAGAAAGTTAGGGTTTCAATGCGTTGCGTTGTTGTTAAAGGGGAAGGAAGAGTAAGGGAAGAGGTCGATCAATACGGTACACGTGGCTAGATCGTGGCGGTTGAAGAATTTCAAGATGGGCGATGTGGAAGAAGAGAAGGAAATCACTACTCTTTTACTACTTCTATCTTAATTTTGTAAGGAGACTAATTTCAAGTACAGTAAAACATCTACTCCTACCATTTAATACTCTACAAATTAATAAATTATCTAACATAATAAATTTCATCTATCCCGAATCGGTTTCAAGATTATGACAAAGTCTTGCGTGACACCGGTTTTTAACTAGAGATTGGCGCGTTCGGCGCGTGCATCCCATGCGCCCCTTTTTTTCTGATTTTTTTTTTAGTTTTAGATTTTTTTTACCTCTGTTTTTTTTTTTAGCTCTTCGTTTTTTGTTTGTCGTCAAGATTCGAGCGAGGAGAGCCGAAGGTCTCAGAGCGAGCCGAAAATATTCAAATTGTTGTCCAACGATTATTCTTATATTAGTAATCGGAGCCAAAGGCGGAAAGAAAATTTGAAAAAAAATAGAAATTAAAAAAAAAAATTGGGTCAACGGAGACCCGGATTTGACCAGGTCAACCCTATCTCTAGTAAAGACCGGTCTCACACGAGACCATCTCCAAGATTATTAATTTATAAAAGTTTTACTGAGTATTGTTGTTATTTCCGTGCAACCATACAAAGATGTTGTTGAGTTACAAAATTTTAACTCTTAAAATATTTCAGATGAGTTTAATTATTGACTTCGTTTGCTAATCAATTTTTTTTACATGTCAAAAAGATGATGTTGACTTAGAAAGATCAAGTTAATATTTAAATTGTCATCAAATGAAGTATGTGACATTTGTTAAAAAGGTAAAAAATAAAAAATAAGTTCAACATTTTTTTAGAAGTAATTACAAGAACTGTTACATACTTCATTTTACCGAGCCGATTAATCGCAAAGTTGGCAGAGTTAAACAGCTCATGGCTCGTAATTGTATTAGTAAATCTCCAATTTAATCACATGTTAAATACTAATCATCCCAGAATTATATATCAGTTAATTAAATGAACCAAAATTAACATAACTCAAACAAAAATGACACAAAGACTAAAGTTGTGTTTATTTTGATGAAAAAGAGAGAAAATGAGGGATAGTTAGAGAATTTTTTTAGTCATCAATAAATTTAAATTTATTTTTTAGTTGAAGATGGCATCGGTAGTGAAATCCGAGCATAATGTTTTGAATGACCACTAATTTATAGCGGGTTGCATTTTCGGGCCACTTATTTTTCGCGATGATAATTATACAACGCTTTTCTAAAAAGTTCAACATTTATAAGACAAAATTCTGTAAAACTCACATGCCACCATTATTTAAGCCCAAAGCTTATATGGCTGCCACTTAACTCGCCTAATCAACAAAAATGCTTCGCCTAATCAACAAAAATGCTTCAGTAGTAAATAGCGTTGCTCCGTTTCACACTTCACTTCCCTAAAATGCACAAATGCAACTTACAATATTGTGATATAATCAAATTAAAGTTAAAGCTTTGATATAATTAAATAGAACCTAATAAAAAAAAAGGCTAAATATGAACTCAGCAAGTCAGCACCCATATCTATTTCATCCACTACGAATAATTCATAAAAGAAACGTGAAAAACACTATACAATGAACACTAAAAGTTGGCCAAACAAGATGCATATCATTTTATAGAAAAACATTTCAATGTCATTCACATCAGCATGGCAAAAAACTGGCCGACATTAACAAAGTGTGTGGGCAAAATAACTGGCCAAATCATAATTGTTTTGTCATCCATAAAAAAGGAGATAGTTCTACAAAAGGAGAGACCATTGTACTACAACGTCACCCATATTCACTTCTATTGTTTTGTCATCCATAAAAAAGGAGATAGTTCTACAAAAGGAGAGACCATTGTACTACAACGTCACCCATATTCACTTCTTCCTACATTTATCCTGATGAAGGTGCTCGAACATTGATGGAGCTGGAACAAGAGGTGTGGTTAGTGGATCTTGCTTGAGACTGCTGCGTAGCATCATCTTGTAGATGTTGCGCTTGATCTTCATCGTGAAGCTCACTTTTCTGAGGTGGGAGCATTGAACCACCTACTGCTCACTTTTCGGAACTCGAGGGTCCATCATCACTGAGAAGAGGATAAACAAGTATTAATAATATATACATAAACAGACCGACCAAATAAACTTAACAGCTAACTTCAAGAAAAAAAATGATGAAGAAAATTTCGGGCATATTTCATAAGCTATTGAAAAGAGGTAATCCCAAAGCAGTATATATATATAATCTGCATGCACAAACATAAGACATGCATATAGTTATCAATTTAATAGAGAGAGCTAGCATATTATAAACTAGCTAGAGAAGTTTAAACAACATAATAATGACTACATTTGATTTGACTTTGGAAAGATATAATATAAAGAGAATTCCAATTAAATGAGATTGATATATCTCTTGTTGGCTAATTATCAATAAGAAGTAAATAGCTAGGTTTCAATTAAATGTAATCTGCTTCCATCTCCTGTCTGCAATCCAATCAATCCCATCATATAATCAGCTAGATTATTTTGAGACAGACAGAGAGAAACAGAGTAATAGAAAAAAAAGGGGAGATGAATGATTTTGCCTGAAGAAAATATGCTAGAGGCCGAGGAAGACTGAGGAAGAGATCTGACTTCGTCTTGAAAAAAAAAAACAGCAAAGAATTATGCGGAGACAGAGACCTGACTTTGTCTTTGATGCCAATCCTCACTCTCCACGCAAGGACGCAGAAGCTTAAAAAAAAGTGACTAACACAGCTTACTTGATAACACAAAATCTTCATATCATCTAGTTATTGCTAACGTCTTAGCTACTAAACAAAGTTAAATTCTTAACTCTCCACACAAAGATGCAAACAAAGTTAAACAAACAAACTACTGAGCTTTAATTGATTGGCATTTAGCATTGAGATTTTATTATTTTCATCTAGTTATTGCTAATTTCTTAGCTAAACAAAGCCTTATAGCCTTCTTCTAGTTCGCCATGAAATTCTCAGCATAGTAATAAGGCATCCAAAGCAAGCAGGTAAAACGCAGAAATCAACTGCAAAAGAATTTTCATCAACCGAATTCCAGCCCCATCATCTCTCATGTCAGGAGGAAACGTGAAACAAGTAACAACAAATAAATAAATAAATAATAAATAAAAACAGTTGATTGAATATGAACATCTACTGACTTTAATTATAGCATTTCAAAAAAATCATAATACGGTTCACAGAAAGTTTATCTTATAAAGAACAGACCACCGTCTCTACACATAGAAATACCAGATCTCGAAGAGATTAATAGATTAAACTTAAAAATATGAAATTTCAAAGGTGAAAAGAAACATACACCAGATAACGAGACCACCGCAGAGGAGGAAACACGAAGTTGAGGGGGGGGGAGAGAGAGAGAGAGAGCTCGGCTGCATAAAAACAGGGCATCGACACACCATATTACTCAAGCAATCAGGTAAAATGCAGAAATCATCTGCAAAAATAATTCAGTAACCTGATTTCCAACTTATGTCTCTCGTTACGATTAGAGGAAACAACAGACAAGAATCAACAACAACAAAATTTACAGGGGATAATAGAAAGGGAAAAAAACCAAAAAAAAAAAAAAAAAAAAAACATCATCCATGAACAAATGGGAACACAGCCTAAAAAACATATGATTGCACAGAACAACCACAAACTTTTATCAAAGCACTTCAAAAAATAAAATAAAAAACATAGTTCGAACAGAAGATTTTTCTTTGTACAGAATGAGCAGGGCATCATTGTTGAAACACCAGATTTCGAAGAGATTTCAAAGAATATCAAAACTTTCCAAGTGGTCACATCAAGAACATATCGAAAATCATGGACCGCTTGAAGCCTTCCAAGTTGAATGAGTTGCCATCCTACAATTGACAAAAAGATATTAATTTAGAATATATAAAAGAGGATTAAGAGTACCAAAAACTCTTATATTGACTGAAATGAAAATGATTCGGTACAAAACATTAATTAATTCATAAAAAAACACACTCAATTTCAAGAACCTCGATCATCATAAATGACAAAAATTGAAGGAAAGGCGATCTGCATTGACCATGGCACCCGTACAGCCGTGTCTTATTAGCAGAACGACCACGTGGAAATCCGGAGGTCAACACAAACTAGTTATTTAAAGAACTTATGTCAATTATAGAAACGTGAAAATACTAAACAAGATAAACTAATTTATATGAATACCTGCAATGTCAATTGTGGTCTGTAATCTGCATGGCTGTGAAAATTAACACAAAATTAACAAACTGAGAAGGCTCAATTGAAACACCAATGCAGCAGATCAGTCATGATGCTCGAATTGACTCACCACAATTTCAGTGGGAAAAAACATCCTTCGTCAATTTGGCAAGAAAATGATCTTCACCCAGTCCTCGCACTTGATCGAGTAGCATCGAGAAAGTATCAAAATCTGATGAGAACCCCCTTTCATGCATTACTTTCGCAAATAGTATTGCCTTATGAAGCTCATTTCTATTTACCAAACGTCGAAGAATAATGTTATATGTCACGCCATCGGGTGCACAACCATGGTTCTCCATCTCTACAAACAAACGGTTTGCCTCCTCCATAAACCCTTGTCGACAAAGTGAACCAATGATCATGTTATATATGAAGGCATTTGGTTGCAAACCTCTAGAAAGAAGTTGGTTGAATAGATCTCTTGCAAGATCATGTTTCCCATCTTTGCATAATCCATTTATCAGAGTACCGTATGTGACCAAATCAGGACTAACCCCTTTACCTTCAATATGGTGCAGTAACGACACAGATTTATCAATATCCCCATCTCGGCACAAGCCATCCAATAAAATATTATAAGTAAAGATGTTAGGACTTACTCCTCGAACTACCATATGGTTGAGAAGCTTCCAACCATCAGCAGATCTATTTTTACTGAATAACCCATGTATCATGGTACTATAAGTAATTGAATCATGTCCCAAACCTTTATAGGTGACTTCTTGGAAAAGATGCCAAGCTTCGATCAAGCTTCCCTGATTGCAATATCCATTTATTAGGATGTTATAGCACACAATATCAGGCTTAAGATTGTTGAAAATATATCTTGCAATATCAAGTTTACCATGTTTGCATAATCCATTGATGAGAGTACGGTACGTGACCATATCAGGATTAACACCTTTCCCTTCAATCCTGTGCAGTAACGACACAGCTTCATCAATATCCCTATTCCTGCACAGCCCCTCCAACAATATATTATAAGTAAAGATGTCTGGACTTACTCCTCGAGCTTCCATATCCTTGAAGAGCTTCCACACGTCAGCAAATCTATCTTTACTAAATAATCCATGAATCAACGTATTATAAGTGCCAGCATTTGGACAAATATTCCGTTGCTTCATCTTTTCCATCATATCCTCCGCCTCGTGCATCTTTCCTTCTTTGCAATACGCATTGATCAATATATTACAAGTAATGACATCCAAAGGGATATTTGAATCAGCCATTTCAGTTAACAGAGCTTCAACATCCTTCATTCTGCCAACATTGCACAATCCACTAATCACCGAATTATAAGAGACAACATTAGGTAAAACACCCTTGCCAACCATCTCAGATAGGAGCTCCAAAGCATCATCCACCATTCCACTCTTACAGAACCGGTCGAGTAACGCACTATAAGCCTTCACATCCGGCTTCCACGCACTTCTATCATCTAACCTACGAAGCAAATCATGCGCCGCAATGATCTGTCCAGCTTCACAAAGCCCATATATCACGGTGATAATGGTAACATCATTAAGCTCACATATTCCAAAATCCAAAACCTTTTCGAACAATTTCACAGCATCAGCAGCCTTATCATCTAAAAACGACCCTTTAATCAGCGTGCATAATGTGGCAACACTTGGTTCATAACCGCTCTTGATGGAGATGCTCAATACAGAAAATCCATAGCCTACGCATTTCTGCTGGCAATAACAATTAATCGCAATATTAAACGTGTACTCATTCATAGGGACACCCATTTCACGCATTTCATCGAACATGTGAAGGGCAAAGGAATACTGCTCCATCTTTGCAGTAATACTCAAGAGATTATTGTACACAAGAACTGAAGGCTGCGGCTCCCTTCTCACAAGCTCATCAAACAATTGAACAGCATCATCTAATTTTTTAACACGACTGAAATCTATTCTCTTCCACTTAGTTGACAAGGGTTCATTTTTGCGATCGAAATTATGGAATTCCGAATAAGAGAATTTTTTAAGGTAATTACCGATTTCAGCAAAAGAACTAACCGCAATTCGACTTTTTCTAAGAATCAAATCGATCGCAGAAGCAGCTGTTTTTAAACTCATCATCGTCGGCGGCGAGAATCTGCTCAAAAAGGGGGAATTTTTCGAAATCAAATAACGAAATTCGGATTCAGAAATGAGGTTTTGGTTGATAAAGTCTTAAGTGTGGGCGAAGAGGATCAGGACGGTACACGTGGCTCGATCGTGCGGCTGAAGACTTTCAGAAAGGCGCTGCTGTGGAAAGAGGATAACCGCTACTCTATATTAAGCACTTTTCTTCTTTCTTCTTTTTGAAGGATTAATAATTAATTTTACGATAATATGCATAAAATAAAAACACAATAATAATTGTTCTTGATCGCATAACTTATTACAAAATGAAACAAAATAATAATAATGTGATAATATAGATAAAATATAAACACAACTATTTAAAAAATTGAATTTCAATATTGAAAAATAGAATAACAAATTTTATTGGTGGTTCCATTTGAATGCATAAATTTATTATTGAAAGGGCATTATGGGAACACATTTCATTCCAAAACTATTTCAATTTTAGTCATACTTTATCATCAAATTTAGTGACGACATGGTATTGAGATTATTCTTAGGGGTGGAAATCGGTTCGGTTATGGAATAAACCGCACGGATAACCGATTAATCAATAACTTATTAAGGGTAAATATTGTTACCATATATCAAACCAATTTGATTAATTGATAATCAATTTTGTTAGTCGATTTGGTTATCGGTTAACTCAAATAACCAAAAAGTATTTAAAAATTAGGCATCATTTTTGCATAATGTTAATTGTTCGTGTTCATTAACACGTCACATTTTCAAACTCCGTGAAATCATAAATAATATCCAAACTTCAGACTACAAGTTCAATCCTATAAACTAATTCAAAAATAATTCCGTACTATGTTTTCGGTGCTGCAAGACACTTATATATATACATATATATATATATATATATATATATATATATATTATATATTAATTCGGTTAATCAGTTATTATGGTTTGTTTTGTTATAACTAATAACCGATTGACTTAACAAATTTGAACCGATAAGTGCACAATAGCTAATAAATCGGTTTTCGATTACCAATAACCAATTGATTATTGTGTATTTTGGTTAAAACCTACAAACTGGAACCCAACCCTAATTATTCTATATCTCAATAAGATTTAGTGATGACAGATATGTGACATGATACTATTCAAGAAAGAGACAACAGATTCGAATCATTAACATTTACAATAATTTTATTCAGGCATATTATGTCTGGACATACGTGCTTAAAATATGAAAAAAATTGTCCGATTGCGTTCAAAATTTCTTTCCTACTCAAACCCCCTTCCGAAATATCGATTTCATGCACACCCGCTCCCAAATTTTACTCTCATCCACACCCAAAACTAAACTTGTGACTTTAAATAGGGATGAAATTTTATAATTAAAATTTAATAAGTGTATTTTTATGAATAATCAAATTCTCGAAACTATGAAATTAAATTATTTGTTAAAAATTCCGTCAAATTCCTATTTTTACCATCATATGTCCGGACCTTACAAAAAAATATTTAAAATTGAGGTTTTTCATAAATAGAGGTGTAAAATATTTTTTTATTTTTTATTTTGAAGTGAAATACAATAATACTATAATTATCAAATACACGTGTAACTCAAATTTTGATCTTTTTATATTATTTTGAATTAATGTTAGAAGCTACAATACCTTTATGAATGGGTACCTCAAAATGGGGCAAGTGAAGTTTCGCACATTTCTATTAAAATTTATTCAGAATGATTAGAGCAAGATGTAGTTTCTTATAACATAATGCTGCAAGCCCTTAGTAAAGCCAGAGTTGAAGATGCCCTGAATTTGTTCAAAGAGATGGAAGCTCTAAGACTAAGGATTTGCTCTTGCAAATGATAAAGAATGGTCGTTTGCCTAATCGGGTAGCGTACAATATTTTTGTTGAGAGACTTCTCAAAATGAACAAGATTAAAGAGGCAATGCATTTCATGGAAGAGATGAATTCAAAGGGATTATGCCACTACTTTTTCATTGACAGTAGCCAGAATTTTTTTTTACCCGGGGCTAATTCTTTTACTTCTTCTAAATATTTACTTTTTCATACGATTCAAGTCGGGAACGGGGGCATATGCTACAAAATTTCGCATAAAATAAAAATAATTTGAAATTTTTTTATAATAAAAAAATCTAATTTTTTTGGTTTGCTAGGGCCTTCAAGCTTCTTAGTAGCTCCGCCACTGTTCATTGATGACTCGACCTCTGAAAATGAAAAAGGAAGGTATAGATAGAGTTCTTTTCGACGAGCTTATTAAGGAACTCGTCCCAATTTTAGGTAATCTTGCAAACTCTTATCTCTAAATAAGTGTTTGTGTGTTTTCTTGCCAATTTGGTTAGTTCTAGGTAGTAAGGAAGTTAGTGGTTGATTTGAGTCAAGGTGACTTGTACTTGTTGCAGAGGCCGTAACTTAAGTGCTATTGTGCTTTAATAAATACAGAATTAATGCTTTTTTTGCAGCTTTCAGTGCAATTGACGGCTGCTTATAAATTGCAATTTTTTATGACTGTTAAATTGAGTGACATAATATCAAAAATCTTGTTTTTTCACTGTATTGAATGAGTAGATATTCTTTCTGTATGGTTGCATGACTTAGCTGTGGAATGATCACCTGTATAGAAATTGTGAAGGTCGTTGTAGAACACGGTCAATTGAGGCGAAAAAAGTGTTATTGTGGTATCATCTTCTTGCTTAGATATCAAGCTTTAATTTGGCTTTCTTTTATGCTTAGCGCAGCATTTTGTTTCGAGAAATTATCATGATATTAGTTTTGAATAGTCTTAGGAAACCATCTAGATGTTCATCTTGATTCGTGATGTTGATTCACTGTAATAATATAATTTGGATATTTCTCGATAAAGCGATGTAATTGTGAGAAGTGGCTCTTGCATGCATACAATTTGAATTTGGAATTATAACTCATTGCCAGTTTTGGACATATATAATTTGCTTATTTCTTTATTGACACTATTTTTGTTGAATTTTGTTGTTCTTACTAGATTTGCTATCGATGAGTTCCTAGATGATGAACTTGCTATTGATTATGATGTGAAATTCTGCAGAATGACTGTGTTTGTAATTAGCATATCATGAATATGTGTTGGTGTCATTCTGTAGAATGACCCGTGTTGACTAAGGCTATCCACAACCCTTAGAGCACCCTATCCCTGCAACGCAAGAGTGCTCTATCTTTAATATTAAAAAATTCCCCATTTTCATTTATTAAATTAATTCATTAATTTGTAAATAAATTAAAATACACTAATAAATAAATAATACGAATTTTCCATTAATATTTGAAAATTGAAAAATTACATGCCGTTGGAAATAAAAAAAAAACACTACATAATTAAAAAAAAATAATACATAAAACTAAAAATTACTTAAAAAAACTACGCCCACCCCCGACGTGCCTTCACCTCCTCCACCATCTTCCGGTGAACTTCCTGCTGCTCCGGCGTCATATATCTCGTGTCCCTGGAGACAATATCCAGGTCCATCTGATCACGTCGCTGCTGAAGATACTCGGACTTGAGGCGTGCACTTTCCATCTTCGCCCGAGCTGATTCCCGCATCGCCACCGCGATCTCATGCTTGGCCTCGGCGAACTGGGTAAGTCGGGAGCTAACTCGATCCATGACGGAATCGTACTGGGACGACCCTTCGACCGACTTCTTTCCTTTGCCCCTTGCCCTGACCCTTGCCGCATCTCGACCCTCTGGTCGGGAAGGCGCGCTTTCTCCTTCGGTGGACTGGGCCTCCTCTGCCGACGGCTGGGATTGAGAGGATGTGTAGTTGCCCTCCGCCGTAGTCTTCGTCCTCTTCATGGACTGTACGTCTGGGAAATTGGCTAGGTGGAACTTGGGATTTTCCCTGAGGATCTCCCACGCCATGAAATAGCGGAAGGCAGGCGCATGAGCATTTGCCTGATAGATCTGTTGGGCCTGGTTTTTTACAAACTCGTCATCGACGCCGCTTGGCCGGCGAGCATTTGCCTGCTGCCAAGCCGACATCCAGTGTTTCACGGCGGTCTGGATGCGGCCGAAGAAGCTCCTCACGGCTTTCTTGTTGAGAGCCAAGTTGAACCTCCGGTTGAAGCGCTCTTGGATAGCGCCCCAATATCTCTCGCCGGACTGGTCGCATCCGACAATGGAGTTGTTGGTCTCCTCCACCCAAATCTGTGCAATGTAGGTGGCTTGCTCGTCCGTGTAGTTGTGTCGCTTGGACCGGACGGGTTCCTCGTCATCTTCGGCGGTAGCGGCGGCAGAGGTGTCAACGACTTTGCCCTTCCCCTTCTTCTTCCTTCCTCTGGCAGCAGGCTGGGACGGCGGCGGGGCCAAAATGATGCGATCCTCGGTGTTTGTCGCCGGGTTGTCGTCGTCTGGGGAGAACGGCGGGTAGGATTCGGCGGAGGCGGCGGTGTTGAGGTTGATTGAATCAAGCCCCGCCCCCGTCTAGAAATTCGCGTCGTCGGACATGTCGGGATACCACGCCGACGAATATGGGTTGTTGGGATCCATAATTATTTTTTGAGAAGGTTTGCTTGAAGAATTGTGGAAGAGGAAAGATTGTGAGAGATGAAAATATAATGAGAGGTGTGAAAATGAGAGAGATGAAGATAGTATTTATAGGTGGTAAAATGAAAAAAAAAAAAAAAAAAAAAAAAAAAAAAAAATTGGCTGTAAATTCAAGCCGTTGCCGGCTTCAAAATCGAACCGTTGGATTTTCAATTTTTTTTAACGTTGGCGCGTGCAATGCACGCGCCTAACGTTTTTTTTTTTTTTTTTTTTTAAATTCGTAAGCGCGTGTGCAACACGCGCGTGCTCGAGCTCGTCTCCTCCGCCACGCGATGGTCTCGAGCACCCCCCTGCTCGAAAGCGGCTCGAGCACCCTTGCTCGAGCCGCGTTGTGTATAGCCTAAGAGAGTATGTGACTGAGCTTAGAAACTCCTTAAAACAGGTTATGAGCTCCTGAATCTTTAATAATGAACGGCTTTTAAGCTGTTTTAAGGAGCTTAAAAGCTCAACCAAACAACCTCTGAATCATATAGCATAATTGCTGCATTACGTAAAGTAAAATATTGGGACAACTAAGTGCCTTTGTGCTTAGCCACAATGCACAATGCCCCTTTGGAACATCGTTGAATGTTGTTACAAGAAGTCACAAGGGCCATGGTGTTGTTTATGTTGTTCCATTATTGTACTTGAACCACTCCTCGTTTCAAGAATTGTTGTTTCAATGGGGGACCTCACCATTCCTTGTAGAGAGGACTTCTTTGTAGATGTCGTCTCTTTCTTGAACATGATTATTTTTCGATATGTTACCATCAGTTTTAAGTACACCGTCACTGCTTAAAAGACAAAATCATGTGTTCTCTCCATCCACGAAAAAGAGTCTTGGTTACAATATTTTTCTTGTCCATGAAAAAATAGTCTTGCTTCACTTTTTTCACTCACATCAAGTGGGACCTACAACAACTTCCACTCTCATTTTATTTTTTCACTCACAATAAGTGATACCCTTATTCCACTCACAACAATTTTAACTTTTTTTTTTTACATTTTCCACTCACCATAATTTAACTCTAATCTCACTCCCAATAAGTGGGTCACGTATTCCACTCATGACAACTTTACCAATTTTCTTAAAACACGTGCGATACCCAAATGAGACATTTCTTTGTGGACGGAGGGAGTACATTCTTGATGTCTTAAAATTCTAGTCTCCCACTTGAACGACTCTTCGATGAACTTCAGAAGTCGAGTATGTCACGCTTTCGTCTCTCTTATCTATCTAGATCAAATAGAATTAATAATTACTATACATTATAAAGTAAGGTAAATTTCCCTTAAAAATAATCAGCTTATCAAATTATCAATAAAGTTGTAATTTTCAGTTGGTTAAATTACTAAATAGTTTGACTCAACAAGCCTCAGTTGATAAATTGTACTAATTTAGGTAGTATTCAACAGATAAAGGTAACAAAGTTTCTCACTAATGTTTCATTTCAGTTCAGCAGAGATACTACTGTTTATGTAGGAGTGAATGAGAAGAAGAGGTTCATTGTTCCAATACCGTATTTAAATCACTCTTTGTTTCACAAATTGGTGTTTCAAACAAAGGAAGAATTCGGGTTCCATCATCCAATAAGAGGGCACGCCATTCATATTGCAGTGAGGACTTATTCATTGACATCGTCTCTCGCTTGAGCAGAAAACATGATGTAGAAGATGTGTTTACAATTTCGTAGATTAAAGGCCCATATAAAATGTATGTTACTCCTATTAGGGATGAGCAAAACAACCGAAAATCCGAAAATTCAAACCGAAATATGAAATTTGGTTCCGATTTTTTCCGATTTAGGATCGGATCGTTTCCAATTTTTTGGAAATTTTGGATTTCGGAATCGGATGAGATTGGTGCTTTAAAAACCCGAAGAAATCCGAAATCCGAATTATATATGTAATATATTATTATTTTTATTATGAATAATTAATATTTTAATATATATATATATTCAATTTATTATTAATATTTTTATTGTGAATTATTAATAATTTAATATGTTTGTTCAATTTATTATTAATTATTTTAAATTTAATATATTTTGAATTTTGAAATTGTTTAATCTTTTTTCTCTAGAATTTCGGATTGAATCAAATTTAGTGTTCAAATTTTGAATTTTCCTGTTCGAATTTGTTCGGATTTCGGATTAAATTTGATCCATTCTTTTCAAAAATTCGATTGTATTTAAGCAAATATCCGATCCGTAATCCGAATGTCCACCCCTAATTCCTATGATGAATGTGAATTTACACGGGTGTAGAATAATATACATGAGCAACTTTTTGTTACCTCAATCTCCAAGAGAAGGTGGTGTTACTAAAATATATTACTCCATCCGGTTTCAAATATAAGAAGTTTTTGCGCTTTTTATTTGTTTTTTATAAGACAAGTTAACGAGAGTGTTCTCTCTCTCCCTTCCATCAATTTATTTACTTTTTCAACTCATTATTAATGATGTACTCGATTTTCAATTAGTTTGTTGAGTTCATTTCATTAACTTGGACAATATATTACCCTATGACATTATCATGAATTGCGAAAAAAAACTCAAAATGCAACAATACAATTGACCAAATAAATTTCTTGCATTAAAGTTTAGAAAGAACAAGAATAATGATTTATTAAAGTTTGTGTTAATTAATACTCCCTCCGTCCGCAAATTAAGTCCCCATTTGGGGTGCGGCACGGAGTTTAAAAAAAGCTGAAAAGTGGTTGTGAGTAGGTGTAAAAAGACATGTAGGGGTAGTGTTAATTGTTTACTTACTTTTACTAATCTTTGTACTTTTTTTTATTATTTACATTGTGGGAGTGGATTCTTTTTATTTTATTGGATTCATTATATTTTTGCTTTCATTTAATTTATCAAGTCATACGAGTTTAATTAAATTGCATAATGTTTGTGTGTGTGATTTAAATGTGTGTGTGCGTGTGTGGTTTTAATGTGTGCGTGTGTGAGTTAATTAACAATGTGTGTGTGCGTGTGTTATTTAACTTGTGTATTTGCATGTGTCATTTAATTTTATGTATTTAAACAGTAACATTAATCATTAATCTTCATTAATCACTAATCATTAATACTTGGCCTGAAACAGTAATCCTTATCTTAATTAATCAGTAAGCATTAATATTGAGAGGTAAAGGGAAATAATTAATGAAGAAATTCAAAAAAATGAAGAAGCAGTCAGGAAAGTGAAGCATACACTGCACAGATTTTTTTTAGAGGGAAAACTGAATTTTCATTGAAATTTTGGAGCCAAAGTGATAAAGTACAATGGAGGGAATTTAAAAACTTCTATCACAACTATAAATACAGGAAAGCAGCCTCATTAAAATCACTACACCTACCCAACAACATTCACTACAAAAACAGAAAATATGGTTCCAAAACTGCGTGATGACCAGAAAAATGTCATCGCACAGTGGTTGCTTCAACGAAGCACTAATTCCAAGTTGGTCCACGGAGCAAAAACTGAGGCGGCACAAAAGTTTGGAGTCGATTTGAAGACCATATATAAGATTTGGAAGGCTGCAGCAACTCAACAACAACAAGGTATTCCTGTCCATGTAAAATTATTGAGAAAAGGGTCAATATATGCAAATAGGAAGACTATAGATGAAGAAAAAATAAAATCTCTCTCAGTCCAGCAGAGATCCTCATTGAGAGTAATGGCAGAGAACATAGGAGTGAGTAAAAGCCTCATATAAGTATGGGTGAAAAGAAAACAGCTTGTGCCACATACATCAGCCATTAAACCCTTCCTTACCCCAGAAAACAAGCTGACCCGACTCAATTGGAGCCTTAGTCAGCTTGCTTCCACGATTGAGAATGGCAAAGTGCAGTTTCAGACCATGTACAACACAGTACATGTGGACGAAAAGTGGTTCTACCTCACCAAAACAAAGGACAGATACTACTTGGTGCAAGGGGAGATTCCTCCACATAGAGTATGCAAATCAAAGGCACATATCCACAAAATCATGTTCAATTGTGCTGTGTCCAGACCAATTATAGACAAGGAGGGTATTGTCATCTTTGATGGAAAGTTTGGTATCTTTCCTTTTGTCACAGAAGAACCAGCACAACGAAATTCAAAAAACAGAGTCAAAGGCACCATGGAGATGCATGCTATCACATCAGTCACAAGGCCAATTCAGAAGAGTTCCTTAATCAATGAGGTCATGCAAATGCATCATTTTCAGTTTGCATCATGGCAGCAAATATGCATCAGAAAATGCAACCTCCTACAGTTTCATCATTTGCATCAGAAAATGCATTTGCAGTGCATCAAAGGCAACAATGTCACATCAGAAAATGCATTTTCAGTTTGCATAATGGCAGCAAATATGCATCAGAAAATGCAACCTCCTACAGTTTCATCATGTGCATCAGAAAATGCATTTTTAGTGCATCAAAGGCAACAATGTCACATCAGCAAATGCATTTTCAGTTTGCATAATGGCAGCAAATATGCATCAGAAAATGCAAAGGCCTACAGTTTCATCATTTGCATCAGAAAATGCATATGAAATGCATCAAAAAGAACAATTTCACATCAGAAAATGCATAGTATATGCATCAAAGACAACAATGTCACATCAGAAAATGCATAGTATATGCATCAAAGGCAACAATGTCACATCAGAGAATGCATTTTCAGTGCATCAAAAGCAACAATGTCACATCAGAAAATGCATAGTATATGCATCAAAGGCAACAAGTTTACATCAGAAAATTAGTTTTCAGTTTGCATAATGGACTAAAGTGTGATATCTGATTCTTATCTTTACAGATGTTGCATGTTATAAAAGCCAAGTGGCCAAGCTGTCTAAGCAAGAAAATATTCATCCAACAAGACAATGCTAAACCACACATCAAGGGAGATGATCCAGATTTCCTAAGGGCTGCAAATTCAGATGGATTCACTATCACACTGATCCAACAACCTCCTAACTCACCAGATACAAATGTAAACGATTTAGGATTTTTCAGAGCAATACAGGACATCAAAGATCAGAAATCAGCAAAGGATTTGCAAGAGCTAGTTCACAATGTCAAAGAAGCATATGACAACTATGAAGCACTTAAGTTAAATAGAGTTTTCCTCACCTTGCAAGGTTGCTACAGAGAAATCATTAAAAGCAAAGGGGACAATCAATTGAAGACAGGTTCTACAACATTGACAGCGTAGTTGAGGGACTAAATCAGATTGTTTTAGAGAATTAGCTCATCTTAGTTGTGTTTGCAGTTGGTGGTTTACAAGAACAAACAACGAGTCATGGTTTTTGTGGTTGTTTGGAATGTAAACAGGGCTTATTTCATAATGTAAAGTTCAACTTTTGTCTCAGCTTAATTTTGTTTTCAGATTTCAGTTCATTAGAGTATTTGATTTCAGATTTCAGTTGGTGGCAGCAATTTTGCATCAGAAATTACAGTATATGATTTCATCATCTGCATTTCCAGAATTACTTGGCATCCTCAAATCAACCTCCTAAACTAGATAACGAATTACCTAGTGGTGGCAGATTTGAGGGGCCATCAAGTGTAGTATCATTCACATTATAGGCAGCAAGTTTATCATGGCAACAAGTTTGCATCATTCACGTTAGAGGCAGCAAAAAATGCATCAGTTTCATCATGTGCATTCACATTGTAGGCAGCAAAAAATGCATTAGTTTCATCATAGGCAGCAAGTTCGCATAATACACATTATCAATCACACTGATCTCAGCACAAAGCCACCAATGTAAACAGAGCATCACAAGCCACCAATATCACATACAAATGACATCAATGCAATCAGATATAATCTTCATATAATTGGCATCACCAGCCCCACCATCACCAAGATAGAGATTAGAACACATTCACCTAGTGTTTGGATGCTTTTTTAAAGGGATGCAGCAGACCGGCAACAATGTATTTGGCCTTCCAATCGTTGTAGGTGAGGTAGACATCATTCTCATCATCGAACCACGGCAACTGAGTCTCCGGCACCACCGTCGACTGAGAAGAAATGTCAGACATCGGCACGCTCGGCGAGGAAGCGTACAAGTCAGTCTCCGACACCAAGTCGGACTGAGAAACGGGGGTCTCCGGCACCATCTCCGACTGAGATTGAGAGGCAGACAAAGCACACTCTCCAAGGCAGCGGAGCAGTCAGTCCTCGGCACCTTCTCCGACCGAGCGGCGACTGGCGAGAACGGCACCACCACCT
Organism: Schizonepeta tenuifolia; assembly: GCA_029490685.1. Lineage (NCBI taxonomy): Eukaryota > Viridiplantae > Streptophyta > Magnoliopsida > Lamiales > Lamiaceae > Schizonepeta > Schizonepeta tenuifolia. Next base: position 93,329,402 of record CM055960.1, on the reverse strand, counting down.
TCTCCGACTGAGCGCCGGAGTCGGGCGGCGCCAGCATCGAGTCGAGCGGCGCCACCATCGCGTCGAGCGGCGCCACCGTCGACTCAACCTCACTTGAATTATACATATGCAGAGAGAGAGGATTGCAGATCGAGCGAGAGAACAAGATCGAGTATGTCCATAAATTAGGGATTTTTAGTAGGTCAGCGAGAGAGGATTGCAGATGGAGCGAGAGGATTGCAGAGAGTATCGAGCACAGAGAGAGGATTGCATAAGGGATAAATTAGGGATTGCAGCTCGACCATGAGATATCGAGTATGTGGAGAAATTAGGGATTTTTAGGAAGACTATGCGAGAGAAAGGATTGCAGAGAGAGAGATTAAATGTTCAATCGAGCAGATAGAGAGGATTGCAGAGGTAAGAATTAGGGATTGCAGATCGAGTGGAAGGGAAAGGGGGATGAAGAAATTTCAGGAATGAGAGGGGAAAGAGAGTGGAGCGGCGCAGAAAGTAGAAATTAGGTTTTTGGGATGGGGTGGGGTAATTGGATAATTAGTTGTAATTAGGATTTAAGATTAAGGGTGTAATAATGGGAAGGGTAGTAATTGTAGGTAAGGGTAGTAATTGTAGGTAAAGGTGAAGGGTATAAATGTACAAAAAGTGAAACAGGGACTTAAATTGTGGACAAAAAAAAGAGGACAAATGGGGACTTAAATCATGGACGGATGGAGTATTTGTTAATCGTAGTGCAAAATGCCAAAACTTCTTATATTTGAAACGGGTGGGAGTAGTATATAATATTGAAGAAAATATAACTATTACAGCAATCTAAGATAACCTTTAACATTATATATATATATATATATAATAGCCGAATGGCATGTAAAATACCCAACTTTCTACAAATTCTTGTTTTGCATCAAGGTTAAATACCAAACTTTCATTTTTTTTCTGGTTTTGCAACCATCGAGATTTTCGGCGAAACTTTGAGATTAACCGATGAATCTTTAATTAAGCATTTGATTCTGTGGCAAAATAATATATACGTGGAACTTATGTGGCAAAATAATTATGTACCAAGTCAAATGCAAGCATATTCTCCGACAAAAATATTTTGTGGCGTATTTTGGCAGGGCATCATAAAATTAGGATGAATAACTACAACTACTACATAAAGCAATAACTTGACTCCATAAATATGAAATCTCGTAATTTTCACTATCTTTAATAGTCCACAACACCAAGTTCAACAGATTTTTTGCTTTTAATATCTATGTTAATAGCATCTCTTTTTTGAAGCATTTTGTCGAACTAATAGAGTGCAAAAGAAAAGTGTTGCCCTCCACAAGACCACTTATTTATTCAATCATCTTTGACAACAACACAATAGAAAACCATTAAGACCCAGAAGGCGAGACGAAAGAGAAGGAAACCTCTGACATTTAAACAACGAAAGCAGGAAGAAAGAGAAGAATTGTGGAAGTGAGAAAGAATAAGGGTCCGACACAAGAATATGCTTGCACCTCACTTGGTGTATAATTATTTTGCCACATAAGTGCCACCCATATATTATTTTGCCACGTAATCAAATGCTTAATTAAATATTCGCCGAAAAATCTTATTGATTGCAAAACTAGAATAAATTGAAAGTTTAGTATTTACCACATACTATCTTAACCTCAGATGTAAAACACGAATTTATAAAAAATTGGGTATTTTACAGGCGTACTACTACCCACAAAAACTCACTAAAACCCTATTCCACATTTCCACTTAAGAATATTACTCGTTTTCTCTTCACGCCACCATGAGTTTGGGAAGAAATCTGTCAAATTCTTCATCTAAATTTCTTGCTTCTGCTGTTGCATCTACACAGTATTACTCATTTCTTGTACGCACTTCCAATTTTGATAATCTCAGCCACCAAATGAGACGCTTTTCTTCCAGATCCCTCGGATTCGATTTTGGATATCTGCGTGGTGGAGATGATGCCATTGCTCTGTTTCAAGATATGGTGAGAATGCGGCCGCAGCCTTCTGTTGTCGATTTCACGAAGCTATTGAGTTCTGTCGTCAAAATGAAGCAATACTCGATTGCCCTCCATCTGTTCGATGAAATGCCGAAGAGAGATACCCCTGTAAATCACTACACATTGAATATTGTGATTGATTGCTTTTGCAAACAAAAAAGAACTGAATTTGGGTTTGCAATCTTAGGCAGCTTTTTTAAGCGTGGATACGAGCCGGATGTGGTAACCTTTAACACTCTCATCAAAGGGCTTCTGTCGGTTGGAAGGATCGACGGCGCAGGTAAATTGTTGAAGAAGTTGATGGAAGAGCAACTTTTCAAACCTGATGTTGTTACTTATAATTCGATTATGCAAGTGCTGTGCAAGTTACGTAAATGGAATGAGGCTCAAAACTTGCTAAAGGAGATGGTGGCTCACGAGGTCTACCCAAATGTGATTACTTGCACTGTTTTAGTTGATGCTTTCTGCAAGGAGGGAAGGCTTGGAGCAGCCACACATTATCTTGATATAATGAAGCAATTAGATGTCCGTCCCGACATTGCCACATACAATGCATTGATCAACGGATTTTGCTCGCAAGGCAAAATGGATGAAGCTATAAACATCATTGATCGAGCAGTGAATTCCGGGATGAAGCCTGATATTGTAAGCTATAATATCTTGATGAACGGGTATTTGAAAATGCAACGAGTTGATGTAGTTTCGCGCCTTTTCATCAAATTTGGTGCAGACGGATTAAAGCAAAATGTGGTTTCTTGCAATATAATGCTGCAAGCCTTATTCAGTAAAGGCAGAGTTGAGGATGGCATGAATCTGTTTAACACGATGGAAGCTCTGCAATTGTCTCGAGATATTGTGACTTACAATATCTTGTTGGATGGGTTGTGCAATGCTCATCGTATGACTGAAGCATTCTCTGTGTTGCATTCCATGGAAAAAGAAAAAGGCATCGTTCCAGATATAGTAACATGTAATACCCTCATCAAGGGATTGGGCAACGATGATAAAGTTAGAGAAGCAAAGGATCTTTTCGACGAGCTTCCATCTATAGGTTTGAAGCCTAATGTTGTGACATATAATATCCTTATTGGTGCACTTTGCCGAGAACGGCAGATAGATGAGGCTAAGGATTTGCTCTTGCAAATGGTAAAGAATGGTTGTTTGCCTGATCGGGTGACATACAATGTTTTTGTTCAGGGACTTCTCAAATTGAACAAGATTAAAGAAGCAATGCATCTCTTGGAAGAGATGAATTCAAAGGGATTCAGACCTCATGCCACTACTTTTTTATTGATGACTCGACCTCTGAAAATAGATAGAGTTCTTTTCTATGAGCTTACTAAGGAACTCAACCCAATTTAAGGTAATCTTGCAATCTTTTATCTCTAAATGAGTGTTTGTCTGTTTTCTTTGCTATTTTTGTTAGTTCTAGATGAGATTTGTATTTGTTGCAGAGGCCGTAATGTTATTGTTATTTTGCTTGAATAAATATTACATTAATGCGTGCTTTTGCTGCATTATATGCAATTGACGACTGCTTGTAAATTGCAAATTTGTGCAAATGAATGGACATTCTATGTGTATGCTTGTATTTAGTTGTGGAGTGATCACCTGGATAGAAACTCTCAAGGTTGATTGAGGCGGTAAAAGCGTGATTATGGTATTTTCTTGTTCAGCTCTTTCCTAGGCCTCCGCAGTCCACACATTCAAGATTCACCGTGTCATCTCTTCTTTATATGCATTCTTGGAGAAATCATTTTCTTGTAGCACCAGTATTGGGTTTTTTTTTCTCTGTCAAATTGTATTTGTCTGCACTCTGCAGTTTATTTAATTTTGTTTTTATAAAAGTATCTAATGGTGGACATGTCCAAGCTACTTCTGTGTATTTACCGTGTTTGCCCTTATTTCCTATATTTTAGTATGATTCTTGAATGGTTAAGAAATTTAGAGCCATATATTTTTATGAGTTGATCTAATGAATTTGCCTCTTTTCTGTTTGCTTCATAAGGTTGTGCTCTATCATGGCTGCAAAAGGCGTCTTCAAACACCGGATACAATTTCTTCATTGACACGGTTATATGTTGTTGAATTTGCTGTTGATTATGACGGGTAATTTGCTGAAATTTGCTTATTTTTTCATACACTGGATACAAGTAGGCAAAGCTGTTATTTATGAACAATTCATTTGAATTAGCCTGATTTCATTCAAGAAAATCTGCTTTGAAGTTGATAAAATAATTATGTTCTAGCATTAAATTTGTTGATGTTAACAATAACATCCAATATGCTATTCTGTATATGTTTGGTTATGATCATTTTTCCATCTGTTACATCATTTCTTAGTACTATAAAAATTCATGTGATTCTCGATGTTGTAATCTTTTTAGTGTCCCACTTGAATAATAATGACTCTTCAACAAAATTCAGGAGTCAAGTTTGTAGCACTTTGTATCTCTTACCTATATAGATCAGATGAATTAATAACCTATACTTATATAAAAAGAATTTTATTTTATAATATTTGATTTGCCTATTATCTCCTTATTAAATTTAGTTTTGCAAAGTTGAATTTCAATATAAAAACACAAAACATAAATTGGTGGTTCCATCTTGCTATAATTGTTCATAAATTATTTCAATAAACAAACAATAAATTGTTACTCCATCACAATTTATAAAGCCATAATGGGAACACATATATTCCATCTAGCACTACAGCTCCATAAGAACTCTCCAAAGTGACCTTGTGAAAATGATGGCCTCAAAATGTTTGTAGAAATGACAAAGAGGTTAAAGCTTGCTGAAATGAGTTTATTCCTGCATTGCACACCAGCTGTTTGTAATAATGTCCTAAACAAAATTATAGCTAGGGCAAATTTCAAATTACAAATCCTAAACATTAAATTTTGTCACAAAAAGGTTGTACCAATAATATGAATAAAAGGCTTGAATATATTAATGTTTTACCAAATAATGTCCTAAACTTTCAATAATATCAATAAATAGTTTTTGATACAATATCAACAGTTTAAAATTTAAATCTGCCCCATTTTTTTTTTTTTATTTATATCAAAACAGATATCTTGCAACTATCCTCGTGTGCAGTGGGTGAACTCTCGTACTTGTGCAATATTAGCAAACTACATAAGACATGTAAATAATTTCTTTTAAGAACAAGTGTGACAGATTCAACTTATAAATACGTTAGTGCGGTTTGAGCCCTTGGCCTTTTGGTTCAGGATAATTAATAAATATGTTTTGACTCGATCATACATCCCACTACATTGATCAAACCAAATCGGAAGAAATAATGTTACAAAACCTTATGAGAGCACATTCTAGTAAATTCCAATTTTACCTTCTCTATTTTAATCGTCAATTTTAGCCACTTCTATCCAATTATGTGCAATTTTGGTCATTTAGTTTGTGCAAATTGTGGCGAGTAGAAATTTATTTCAAACAACCGGAGAATATTAAACATATATATCTATCCAAAATATTAAGCTCATTATATTTTGCTCTTTCCCCATCTCTAGTAAAGCAACTTGGTGGTTCCACCTTTCATGGCTAGGAGTGCAGCTCCGTAAGCAGCTTCAGTCTGCATCGCCTTACGCACGGGTAGACCCAGAACGCGCTCTCGGATTGCGATCCATTTCTCATTTCTCGAACCCCCGCCGGCAGTGAAGACTTCATCAACAGGGGTGGCTCCTAATTCCTTCAACAAGCTGTACCCCTTGGCCTAAATTGACATAAACAACATCTCACAGTAAGCTCATTTTCACAGAAAATAGACAGCATGCCATATTTGAAACTTCGTTCAAAGGTCGAGATTTTTCAAAAATAAATTGAAGGTGAGACAATTTCTGGATTTGGCCGAAAATGACACCCAAAATTTTGATGGATTTGAGCTCTGTGATCGTGTAGTCCTTTAAATATTCAATCCTATGTATTGTCAACCAGAATTATCATCCAAAACATAAAGCGCCCAGATGTAACTGATGTCAAATACGAAGGGAGTTAACAAGGAAGAGCTGGATGTGAAATTCGTCACCTCAATGCGAGCAATGGATTCTAGAATACCATGTAGGTAGTCGACATCATTTTCTGGGCGAGGTTGCAACCTGAAACAGCAGCCAGTAGATTAAAAATGTGGGAAATTATTTTAAGGCTGCTGCAATTCATCAAAGTAGTTACGACTACTTATTACAAAGTTGAGTACCTTGGTTCCATTTTTGGGTCTGCTGTAGGGAACCTCTCCCCAGTATCTACGAGGGGATAATAGTCTAAAGGAGAGGCTTCGGCAGGATTTATCTTCTTGCTTAGTTCTTCTAACTGATCATCTGTGAAGATTTTTCTTAGAACAGCTCCTCCTGTGTTTGAAGCTCCTCCAACGAGCCATTTATCGTCAAGCCTATGGCTGTATATACCAAAACGCGCATCTTCCACTCGCACATTGCTTAATAGTTTGATAGCAAGAGTTGAGCCCAAAGATGTGACCTGATTGTTAGAGCAAAAGTTAAGAATAGTCTACACGAGCAAAATACTTGGATCATTCTGGTAAGTAACTACAGACGATTTGATGATCATATCCTCAATCCGAGGTTGAGCATATAAGCAAATTCTAGACAATATCCAACATCATGGCTTTGAATTTATCATATATATGATTTTGTAAACTCCCTAGAATAGTTCGTCTTGGACCAGATCTAGAACTGTTCTCGAACAGTTTGTTTAGCCGCAAATTCTATTCTGTGTACTATGAATTGATAGGAGACGTATGTTTGGCATTAGGATCTTACGGCTTTTCCAGGTTGGTCAGCTCGTGCTGAAAGGAAGGCCGCAATACTATCCGTCGTTCCTGTGCAGATAACACAATCCTTTCGGAAACCTAACAACAACCAAAATGCATTAGAACAAACAGAAACTGATATTGATGGTCTTCAATGTTAAAACTGTGCATTAGTTTACCCTCTCATAACCCAATGCAAGGTTGATAGAGTGATAAAAAGAATTGATAAATAAATCTTAAAGCTAAAACTAGCAGCAAACCTACCATAACTTGTACTAATATTCTCTTTCATAGAGCCGATCGTGGTTCCAGGAGCTTGCACACGAGGCAGAACACTCGAATATGGCTGAGCCAGCAACCACGGAGGATACGACTCGACTTCAGGATCATAACCAACCTGCCACAGACAAGTCACAACGAAGAATCTACGGAGAAAACTATTTCAATTGATTGCTCAAATAAAACCAACCTTCAAGGCATTGTTGTAATCAGATACCCCAAGCTTTCCATGGAGAAGCCACAACAACCAATCTGCTTGATGCAACAAGACAGCTGACGTATTAGGGGTATCACATGAACTCCACCAAGAAACGAGCTTGCACAGCGTGGAAGATCCGGAGCAAACAGTGTGGTTAGCAGGAGCAATTCCCTTCACTATTGGCAAGGCTTCTGGACAACTCTGGTTGTAGAGGAAAGGTTTGCACAAGGATTCGCCTGTTTCGCTGAATCAGCAGGAAAAGATGCGATTCTATGAATACGTGTAAAAAAACAGACAAAAAGTTTCCATAGTAAAATCCAACCTATCAACAATCATTGTTGTCGCAGAGGTGCCATCGATAGAAATGGATGCAACGGAGGGGCGGAGGCTAACTGGGATATCTTCCAAGAGACTGAAAAGCGTTGTTCTCCAAGATTTGACCCAATCAACTGTTTCCTCACTCTTTCTAGAAAACACAAACAATCTTTCAAACTCATCTTACAAAAAGCATGACACGGATAATTGCAAGAATATGCCACTGTCAAATAATCAGGAAGCACAAGCAGGCGAGCTTGTGAAAATCGAATTGATAGCAACTTGAATGAGAATGTACCATAAACAAGGGGTATTCTCTCTTTCCCTCAGCACGTATCACGCCTTTTTTGTCGATCAGAGCATACCGAGCACCAGAAGTGCCAAAGTCCATTCCCAGATACAGTTCTTCTCCTTCTTCAACATCAGCATCCATATTCACTTTACCAGCGGCTCTGAGACTAGTGATTCTTAATTCTGGTTTACTTAGTGCAATACATGTTGAAGTTGTTGAAATTGATTTTCTTGCTCTATAACATTTTCCTGTAACACATTGGGGAAAACTAAAGATCATTAACTAATAGTTTCATGAATAACTATATATGGTTCCTTTATTCAGTTATGGCTTCAATAATATATTGCACTGATGCCCTAGATATTTCGACTTGTGATTAACTAACGAGCTGTCGCTAAACTCTCTCTCTCTGGAAATGCAATTCTCAATAGTGTCATGATCATATACTACGATATAGTAAAACATGCTATAACGGTCCATCAAACAACTTAAACGCAGCTCAACTCAATTGATGATAAACTAGACAACTATAATCGATCAAACGAGTAACCATAACTCTCTCTCTCTCTCTCTCTCTCTCTCTCTCTCTCTCTCTCTCTCTCTCTCACACACACACACACACAAAAACACACACATCAAACGACTTAAACGCAGCTCAACTCAATTGATGATAAACTAGACAATTATAATCGATCAAACGAGTAACCATGACTCTCTCTCTCTCTCTCTCTCTCTCTCTCTCTCTCTCTCTCTCTCTCTCTCTCTCTCTCTCTCTCTCACACACACACACACACACACACACACACACACACATCAAACGACTTAAACGCAGCTCAACTCAATTGATGATAAACTAGACAATTATAATCGATCAAACGAGTAACTATAACTCTCTCTCTCACACATCAAACGACTTAAACGCAGCTCAACTCATTCATGAGAATCTAGACAATTATAATCGATCAAACGATTAACCATAACTCTCTCTCTCTCTCTAGAAATGCAATTTTTACTAGGATTAGTCACCAAACGTACAATGCTGATACAGTAGAATCGGAATAATGAGGATAACAATTGCGAGTATAAAATTGTTAAATTAAATGAAAATATAGATTACTTGGAAATTTTGGGGAGATAGACTGGTGAAGCAACAAGCATGTGCAACTGCAAAATGAGGCCACCATTTCTTCAGCAACGCTCCAACTACGGATAATGAGATTCCCACTCCCAGCGCCATTTTATCTCTCTCTCTCTCTCTCTCTCTCCTCTCTCTATCTCGCTATTTATACGTGTGTGTCTTAAATAGATGCGACTTTTGCTGCTAGAAGAAGTCGCTGGTCAATGTTTATAAATATATAGTTGGGCCTCAAACCTATTATTGTTTTTTATTTGGGCCTTAAAATTATGCTCAACATTTCGAATAGTTTGTTTTAATTTCTCTCTTTTTTTTTCTTCTTCTTCTTATTATTATTCAATTATCAATTATGAATATGAAATCTTGTCAAACTAATGAAACCTGGTGGAATTTTACAAACTATGAGTTAGATAAAAGTTACTCCCTACGTCCCGCGTCCTGCCGAATACGGCCTAGTTAATATGGACACGAAAACTAAGAAAAAGGTAATAGGTAGAAAGAGTGTTTTGTGTAATGTGAATGCAATATTTTTATAATGCTAATAAAGTTATAGATGGGATGGTAGATACTATGTAGTAGGAGTAGGTTAGTAGAGTTTAGATGAGATGGCGGGTCATATAGTGTGAATGCAAATTTTTTATAATGTTAAATATACATTAATTATTTCCTTTAAAGGAAACATGCCAAGTATAATGGGACGTCTCAAAATATAAAACAGGCCGTATTCGATAGGTCGGAGAGAGTATTCCTCATGTGTTTGATTATTAGTTTCTTGGGCTTCACTAGAATTAATTAATTTGTACCTATGATCTCTCAAATACAAGTTAGATCATCATTATTAGAAATTTAAAGATGTTGTGATTTATCATTGTAAAAGGTGGTGTCTATCATTTTAGCATAAAGTATGCCATTTTTTAGGGGTTAGTATTGCATGTTTCTGTTACATATGTATCTCATAATAAGTTGATTATTTTTTTTTATTCAAAACGAGCCCACTTTTTCATTTACTGAAAAGTTGAATTGGTAATAAAAAAATTTATAGAAACACAATTGGCGTTTATTCGAGTACAATCTACACTCAGATTTTTGATTGTCAACACAATTTCTCATTGCATAAAAAGTGAGGTCGCTCTAAATTTGAAATGAAGTCAATTTATAAAATATTAATATGTCAATATCGAAAATGTGGACTTTCATGAAAATATATAGAGTTATATTCACCCTAAAATATGAGATATTTGTAAATAGAGTCTAAAGACATTAGATGGAGTGATATTAGTTATAAAAATAAATAAATAAAAGACCAATTTGAATACTCCTTAGTCCTCACTATATAATAATAATTTGATGAAATGAAAATTCTGCTAGCACTAGTCAAATTTCGGACATTCAAATATAATAAATTATAGCGCATGACAGTACCTAATAATTTTAAGAATTGAACGTGGAAATTTCAATAATGGCATTTAAGATTCATAAATGTATTAAATTACTACTACAATCCAACAATAATGCATTTCAAAAGGTTTGTGAGGACAAATAAAAAATAAAAAGTTTGTGGGGACTCACAAAAATTCTTGTTTTTATTATATTTCCCTTTCGTGTTATTTTTTTTTGAAGTTTGTGGATTTTTAGACACGAGCAGTATTTATCAAGCCATCAACTCAAATTGAATCTATAACATTGGTCTAAATGTTTTTAATGTTACTTTGGTTAAAAATTAATTGTTAAAACAAGACTACATTGATAGATTATGGCTCGTTTGGTATTCATATACGTATATCAAGTATGAGTATCAATATGGCCCATATCCATACTTTGTATTTGGCAAATCAGTATATGGGCATCAAATTGATATAATACTTGATATACTTGATATGCTAATTTTCAATATTTTCATATATCAATTTTTGCTAGTATATGACTCATATCTCTACTTTCATTCTCACTTGATATCAATTATATCTTCAACAAATTAAACACGGATATCAAATATCTAATTTGATACCCATATATACCCGATATTTGATACCCATATTCATACCCGATATCTGATATATTGGTATATGAATACCAAACGGGCCAATATTGAATGTAAATGGATCCAACCAAATTATAAACACCCAATGCACGAATTATGGCCACATGAGGTAACTGGTTTAAATCTCTCACATTTTTTCTTATGGCTCCTATCCAACAATGTAGGAATTATATTATATAGGACCACTCATAATAAAAATACAAATAAATTAATACTTTAAAATAGATGCATCTATTATTGCATGTGCCCTTAGAGACCTGTGCTCATTATCAATGATGATTGATTGAGACCATAAATTTACATGTCATGTATCTTGGCTTCTACTCATTCACTTTAAGATCCAAGCGATGTAAAGCTATAAGCATTGTTTAAAAAATAAAAAAAATAAAAAAAAAAAAAAAAAAAAAAAAAAAAAGGCACGAGAGAGAGAGAGGCGGGGGTGTTAAATAGTGATTATTTATTGACTTAAGACTGATCAGATTATGATTATATGACTGATTAATAATTCAATCAAATTTAAAATGATAAATTATCGCTTAATTGATGAATAAGAGTACGAGTTATGTTTTTCATCACGAGTTTAATCAATTAAACTAAACATATGAATATATTAAATATTTTGTCAATTAAACGTTGTCAAACAAACCAAACTCTACCTTAGATGATAGATTTACAATGAAAGATTATGAATTAATCGTCTCAAAATCTTAAAAATTTTCAAACACCGTGTTATATTCATCTATTTGTACATTATAGAGGGATTTAATGGTTTTGTTTTTCTTTTATTATTATATCTAGGAAGGTCGTAGGACCGAACACAAATAAAAGTTAATAAGTTTAACTAGTAAATTATACTAGATTTATGTTACTTTTTTGTGAATTTTAGATGCATAAAGATTCTTAACTTATACTCCATCAAATAACGGTTTTTAAACAATCAAATACGAAAAGAATCTTACAGGCCTAACACAAATTAATATATATACACATTTTTACAGCAATAATAAATAAATATAGTTTATGGTATCAAGTAACTTTAGGGGCTATTGTAGCTCAATGTCGTCTACTCTTAAATTCAAATCAGCGCACTAGAATTAAGCATGTTAATTGAGACGCTAATATAGTTGCTCGCAAATTAGCTAGAATGTTTAAGAATTATCTTAATGCACGTGTTTGGAATGAGCCTCCAAATATTGTGGAGGATCTTTTCCATGTTCGTAATTTATAAAGCTATTTTTCTTTAAAAAATAATAATAAAGTAAGAGTAATTTTACTTTGGGAAAATCAGTGAGAAAATATCTAAACAGCTTAGAAACATGTGTCTTTAATTCCAACCATATTTGTTCGTCCACCAATCCATTTGACATCCATATATATATATTTTCATCATTGGTAATATTTATTGTATTTTACTTTACTTTTTAGTTAGGTTTGGATTAGTTGAGAAAAGTTTGTCATCCAACATTTCAATCTGTTGCTCATAATTATTTCTCACCTTTTACCAACGATGTTCTTTAATTATATCTTCTTATCTTTATTTATGGATGAGATCCGTAAAACGTTGCTTCCACAAAGGATAAAATAACTACCACAAACCCCCAACTTATCAATATGATAATCAATAAAGACTTTTCATAATAATAATATTTTGCAAAATCTCTATGCGACCTGCTGCACCTCTATGCGATCACACGTGGGGTACGTGGGTGCACATGTCAGCTCCCACATGCCAGTTTTTTTTTTTCTCTTTTTTTTGTTTGCCTTTTCTTTTTTATTTGTATTTTTTTCTTTGATTAATAGATCGAGCGAGGGGAGTCGAATGCCTCAGAGCGAGTTGAACATCAAAATTGTAGCCACTACGATTTTATATAGACAAAAATTGGAGCCGAAGGCTAGTCTGAAAAAAAAAGAACAGACAAACTTTTTTTTTAAAATCTATGTTGGTCGGGTTAACTTGCGTTGACCGGTCGGACCAACCCGGATCTTGTCTCATGGGAAGAGGCCGGTCGCATGCAAGTCCTCCTCATAATATTTTGAGCTTATCATCAATGTATCTATAAATTGAGTTCATCATACCTGATTTTCAAATATAATTTATCTATGTGTTTCCGATGCAGTAGTACCCAATTAATATATTTTGTTTTCAAATTTAGATCAAATCGACTTTTTCTGATATGATAAATTTACATTGTCATTTTAAAATTAAAGTGGAAATTATATTAACATGAGGAAGTACTCTTAGCATAATAGATCAACATCATTAAGTTATGTCATAAAACACTTGTATGATTATAACTAATAGTAAATTTGAACTCACCAATAGTAATTTAGCTCATACTTTTTTTGGATCCTGTTTTAGCAAGTCCAATTTATGTCACATCATACTTAAACCTATTTTCAACGAGTGGACGGATTATGCGAACATTGTTATTTTGCATTCTTTCATTAGTGTTTAATTTAATTTTCTTTTATAGGTGAATTAATGAAATTGATGTCACAACATACTCAAGCTCCAACTTATTTATATATTTTAAAATAAAAAAAATGTTTGTGGATTCTTTTTCCGACAACATTTGAAGATACCGTATCATCTAATCTAATGAAATTATGATAATTTATCTTATCATACGATATATTAATTCTAAAACTTTTGTAGAATCGATATTTCTATTAAAATATATTATCTTCTCGCAACTCAAATACTTTATGTTACAAAAGATAAAACGTATTTAGGTTGTGGGTGTGTGTCCTAAATAAATGGGTATCGATTGAAATGATGTTCATGAAATGGATAAATATTTAATTTAGCTGAAGTTGGGGCGAAGAAATCGAATAACAAAATTAGTTAAATAAACTTTGAACTCCTCAAATAGCGAAACAGAAATTAGAAACAAGGTTTATATTCACCCGCCGTATGTCCGCACATATATAACTTTTTTTTAAGACAAAGTCTCCCGTGAAAGTCTCCACCGTGGAGAAACCCGCCTCGACCCGCCCCATTGTCCCGCGCGTGTATCTTACACTCCTATCTTTTTTTTGTCACCTTTTTTTTCAGTTTTTTTTTTTTCTTTTTTTCTATTTGTTGTTTCTTCTTTGGTCAAGATTCGAGCGAGTAGAAAAAAATCAAATAATTGTCCGATGATTATCTTTATATTAGTAAGCGGAGCGAAGAGGAGCCGTAAAATTGGAGTCGAGGACTCCGCTGGAAAAAAAAAATTAAATTAAAAAAAAGAAACTGGAAAAATAAAAGTCAAAGGTTGGGTTGACCGGGTCGGACCAGTTCGGGTCGGGTCAGACCCATCTCCACAAGAGACCTGTTTTTTTTTTTTTTTAATTACAACAACATATATATTCTACATTATAAAATAAATAACTACTGCACCATATTGGTGGTACTACTACACTACCATATGATGTAGAGTATTGTTTTGTAAGAACATGTATTAGCTAGATTTGGAGATGCAGAAAAGAAAATTAGACTATCAAACACAAAAAGCAAATTATTTTAAAGAAAGAAGTAGATGTGTTTATATAAATGTACTAGTATTTGATTTTGTTGTAGCGCTTCCTATTCATTTTTTACTTATTTATTATCTTTTTATATGAGGGGGATGCGGTTAAATTTAAATCAAATTACTCACTGTTTATACATAGAGACCATATCGATTGGTCCCTTTGGGAATGATCTAGTAGTAGAGTGGGCTGTCTGAGATTGAGAAGTCTTAGGTTTAATCCTCTGACGCTTTTATAGGTCAAATCCGTCACACTTGTACTTGGAAAGTGTGGTATTCCTGCCTTGTATGGTTTACAAACTACTTACATAAGGATAGGGGTTTACCTAGTACGCATCAAAGGTAGCAGCTACGGGTTCCCACGAATTAAAAAAATAATAATAAAGAAACCATATCGATTGAATATTCCATGAATATGGGTGGAATACGGTTTATGATTTATGGGTATACCCATCTCGTACCCGATACCCGATGGGTAAATGGGTACCCTAAACCCAAATTTTGCAGGTACGGGTCGGGTAGCAGATCAATTTATTTTGCAAGGGCGGGTATCGGGTATACCCGACCCGTATTTGGGTACCCATTGAATTACCCGCCTAAATTAAAATAAGTTAAATTAATATTTTAAATTCTTTTAAAATTAGTCCTAACGTAATAAATAAGAAAATAGACTTATATATAGAGTTCATCTATTGCGATAAGGCCTATCCTAGCCTATGTATAACAACAAGATGAGCTCTTGAACTTAACTTTTTTTTGTTGATGATTTGTTAGTGGTTATTTTGATACTATTATTCAATATTTGAACGTTATATGAGTTCAATTGTTTTAATGCATCTAATTTGAATGTTTATTAGAGTTTAATTTTTCCAATTTTTTTCATTTCAATTTTTATTGGTAATGATTAATGCGTGCTAAGTAGGTAAGTGCTAGAATATGGTTTTTTTTTTTTTTTTTTAAATTGAATTTAAGGGTACCCGTATACCCGAATGGGAAACCCGAAGCGGGTTTTTGGATACCCGATATAAAAATGAGATCGGGTGCGGATAACGTATTTAGGCAAAAAATAGGATCGAGTACCCACTTTTTCTGGGTAGGGTACCCTACCCAACCCGTAATCCCACCCCTATCCCTGAAGATTATAACGCATTTATTATAATTAATGTCAAATTAGACAAGATTGAAGTTGAGCACCTAAATAATTAAACAACGTGCTGGTACCGCTATCAGCCTATGACACTATTCATTATTATACACAAATGGCAAATCTACGTGTACATATATACACAATCAAAACACATTAATTTTCGAATTTATTTATTTTGGGTAAAAAGTAGCAGTCACAAGACATGTACTGTAGAATTTTTGGCTGACTTACGAAAAGATTCCCAAATATAAATTTTTTGATCCAACAAATTTAATTATTTAAGCCGAGTGGAAAATTACCAAAAAGAAAGTGCAAAAAAATTTAAAAAGTCTCACGTCATTTTACCAAAATTAAAAAGCACAACAGAAAATTGTCTACAACATTTGTAGCTAAATCTAGCTGATAGTCACCGGCAACCGATAGATTCCGTCCGCGCGTGGACTCCAAACTCCGGCAAATCGCGTCTGTGTGGTCGGTTTGTTTTTGTTTTCCGATAAATTAAATGGAGCACTGACAATTTTTACTCTGTCCTATGCAACTGATAGCCATTAGTCACAGTTATTCCCGCTCATTTTTCTTTCAGATAAAATTCAAAATATTAAATATTCCGACGTTCGGCGCCGGTTAATCCCGTCTATTGCCGGTTTCCCCTAATTTGGAAAGGAGTGGGTTGTACACTCTTCTTCTCGAGTAGTACTCTGCTCTGGAACGACGAAATATTACCTGATATTTATTATAATTTCCTTTTTTAAGGCGGATTTCCAACCTGGAGTTTTTACACACTATAATAATCAAACGCTTTTAAATTCAAAATTACTTCGAAAAGACAGAAATACCCTTCAAGTCGTTCTCACTCCTCACCAGTCCACCTTCTCCTCTTCTCGCGCTATCTCTCTCCCCATCTCTCTCTCTCTCTCTCTTCATCTCTCTCTCTGTGCAAGTCTTCTTTGTCTTTAAGAAGAAGGAAAGAAAACTATCTCGCTGCAAATCTCTCCTCACACACCCTCACGTGTGTGTGTGTGAATAGATACATCTATCCATGTGTATATCTCCGTCCAAGCTTCTTTGACAAAGAGCATTTTCTGCTGAGGAAAAGCGACAAGAAATCCGAAAAAGGAAATCGAACAATGTCGTTCGCTTTGCGAGCTCGCACCACGTGATTTCTGACATATTCTTCTTCATCTTCTTCTTTCTGTTTTTGATTTTTTTTTTCCCCCAATTTTTTTAATCAGTAGAGATATGCATAGGCATACGCATTGCTGGAACTAAAGCAGCTGATTGAACAGAGTGTCTCGATTTCCTTTGGTTGTTTTCTTCTTCTTCTGTGGAGAAATGGCGAGCTCATCTTCTCGAGGAAGGAGCAGCTCTCTGTTCCAGAATCAGAAACCGACGAGTCCGTACTCGTCAACGTCGTCCACGTCGTCGTTGATGAAAATGCCGCCGTCGTGCTCTTCTTCCGTGACGTCATTTTACGGCGGCGGCGGAGATGGTTATGGTGCTAGATCCGCGACGCCGAGCCAGAGTATAGGGGATTATCCGCAGGGACGGACGCCGGTGAGTTACCCGTCGGTGGAAGACCAAATGATTGGCGAACCGGAGAATAGTACTTCGGGATCGGGGGATAGCATTTCGGTGACGATTAGATTTCGGCCTTTGAGGTGCATTTGAACTTCATGATAGATCTGATTTTGACTGATTTCGATGTTTCTAATTTGGGGATTCTATGAAGCTAGAGCTAGAATTGATGGGAGGATATGAGGGGATTGATTTTTGATTTGTTTTGCATTTTCTGTTGTGGCGACAGTGAAAGGGAATATCAGAGAGGAGATGAGATTGCGTGGTATGCTGATTGCGATAAAATTGTACGAAATGAGTATAATCCGATGACTGCCTATGCATTTGGTAATCTTCTTTGCATATTCTGTTTAAGTTTCTAGATTATATTTACGATCTGAAGCTGAATTCTATATTGTATCAGTTGCAATTCCTGTTCAACACTTATGCTATTCAGATTTTGAATGATGGGATAGCATGGGATTTTTGCTATATAATTTCTAAATTAGAAGGATTACCATTCATAACTAATTTCATAATTTTTTTTTTTGTTTTTTTTGTTTTTGTTTTCCCTTTGACAGACAGGGTTTTTGGACCTGATACGATTACCGAAGAAGTGTATGAAGTAGCTGCTCGACCTGTAGTTAAGGCTGCAATGGATGGCATAAATGGTATGCTCAACATGGTGAAGTTTCAAATTAGGACTTGTTAAAACTGATCGAAGCTCTGAATTCTTATTCTTCAAATCACTTTTAAATTTTCTTTTACGACTGATTCACTGCTTGTAACACTTGTTGAGTTGTATGCAGGAACTGTATTTGCTTATGGGGTTACTAGTAGTGGAAAGACACACACTATGCATGTAAGTCAAATCCTTCATAATGATGCATCCTTATTGATGTTTTTCTTGAATACTCGTGGTAGAATGATGCTCTAAATCACTAATCAAGTTGTATCGACTATCTCCAAACTGGAGTTACAAGAAATCTGAAATGTGACTGAACTCTTACAGAAAAGTTAATGTTTTTATGCTAGTTCGCGTGTGACTGATTTATTATTTGTAAATGTATTAAATGTTTTTAATACGTGTTTATGGTGTACATTTATTTAAGCAGTCATAATATCTAAAACTAGCTACTCAAAATGCTGTACAACATTTCATTTAGTATTGAAGATCAGATGTTTGTATACGTGTTGATGGTTTTGGCTTATGGTCTGAGCTGTACCATATGGTCTTTGTTTGCTTGTCCTGAGGCTCCCAAGTGAGTATAGAAGTGTCATGTTATGGTGACGGATTGACTTAAAAGCACCTTACTGAATCTCATTGTTGTACCCATATCTTATCAGGGGGATCATGATTCTCCTGGTATCATACCATTGGCTATAAAAGATGTCTTCAGCATCATCCAAGATGTAAGTTTGCTTGTCTTTTCTCCATGTTTTCTATTGATTGCAAATCATAATCCCTTTTATTATTATTATTATTATTATTATTATTATTATTATTATTATTATTATTATTTATGCTTTTTTGGGATACAATGGTGACTAACGTTAATATCCTATCAGACTCCAGGCCGCGAATTCTTACTTCGGGTGTCATATCTTGAAATCTATAATGAGGTCAGTGATAGATTATAGTATTCTAAATTTGACAATGCACCATGGATGTGGTGCATAAGGCTCATCTTTGCTCTGTGAACCTCTGTTCTCTTGTAGCTATTCATGGCTCGCTCAAAAGTGAATTAAATAGAGTCTTTGTCTTTAATTCATAGTGTGGAGTTCACATTTTATTGGACTCGTATCTTCCAGATATCTAGTGCAGAGCACCTAGCCGAGCCGGCTTATGGGAATTCTCTTATATTTTAAATCCTGGTGTTTCTTACCTTTTATATCTGTGTCACCAGGTGATTAATGACTTGCTGGATCCAACTGGTCAGAATTTACGTGTCAGAGAGGATGCACAGGTGTTTATCGAATTGTCCTTTCCTTCTGTGACTTCTGTCATATTTGCTTTTTACGCTATAGGCTGCATGTTCTAAGTATTGGGGTGGTTTATTTTTATGTTCAAATGTTCTCCTCAGCTAGATGATCACATTAACTCAGATGATTTCCCTTGCCGATAGTTTGCAACTGATGCTAGTTTGTTCACCTTGGCTGAATATGTGCAGGGGACTTATGTTGAGGGCATAAAAGAGGAAGTTGTTTTGTCCCCTGGACATGCTCTTTCTTTTATTGCTGCTGGAGAAGGTATTTCTTTTTTTTTAGGCATGTTTGTTGAGCTGTTGCTTCGGAACCATACCTTTTCGTAATTCAGCCAACATTGCTTCAGTTTGACTACTGACATTGTCCAATCCTTCACTTTTGGTGAAAATAGTTTTCTAGTATATGGTGTCATTTAGTTTTAGCTGAAAGTAGAAATATAGGCTGTAATTTATTGGTTATTACAATTATGGATCAACAGTTTGACATTTATTCTTATGTCATGGCAGAGCATCGTCATGTTGGATCAAATAATTTCAACCTTTTTAGCAGCCGTAGTCATACGATATTTACATTGGTATGTTTCTTCCACTTCTCCTTGTCCTCATTGTCACTTATAATTGATATCACTGTAACTTTATGTCCCTTCTATATTATTCTAATGAAGCCACCTTTTTGCAATAATCACCTTTGGAACTTCTTTTTTGTTTAGACAATAATTTATCCACCCTTTCCAATTGTGTCCCTTCTGCAATTTTGTCTGGCTTTGCAATTATCCTTGCTATTATGTTTAATTCCGATCTCCTAATAATACTGCTAATCATTCTTGTGACAGATGATCGAAAGTAGTGCGCACGGAGATGAGTATGATGGGGTTATATTCTCACAATTGGTATGCATATTTCTCGTATCATTTAATATGGAAAATTAGACTGTTGATTGAAATATGTTATATCAATTAAAAAAATAAATCACCTTTATTCTGGCATCATTTCTTCAGAACTTAATCGATTTAGCTGGATCTGAGAGCTCAAAAACAGAAACAACTGGGCTACGAAGAAAGGAAGGATCATACATCAATAAAAGTCTTCTAACACTTGGATCTGTATGTCTATGACCTTGGCTATCTGTTGAAATCGCGTTTCTTTTAATGTTTGACCTATTTGTTTGTTTGATTTTTATGGCCACAATTTACAATATTCTATCTTGTTGCAACATTTGAGCGTTTGGAGTCACAACGTGACTTTCTGATTCCAAACCATGCTCTTATTGAACTTTAGTTTCGGCATCACTATTTCTTTTATGGAATTTTACTTTTATATACTTGATTTTGAATATGCCATATCTTTCTTATATTATTGTCTCCTTTAATTTAGTTGTCTTTTGTGATGTGAAGGTGATTGGAAAACTTAGTGAAGGGAAAGCGTCACATGTTCCTTACCGAGATTCAAAGCTGACCAGACTCTTACAGTCTTCACTTAGTGGGCATGGACATGTTTCGGTGAGCTTATATTAATTGATATGTTTGTCACTTTACTGATATCAGCTCATGAGATGTTATCTTGCATAACCCAGCTTTGTCTTATCTGACATGAATTGGTTCCTTGTGTACTTTTGAATTGGTTCACTGTACTTTTTGCTAGTTGACTTCTTCTTTGGTTCTTTTTGTACATTGGATATTTCTACAATGGACACTTAAATAGCTATTACTTTTGGTTTTGATTCTGTTCTGATTTGATTATATATAAAAGGCCTCTGACTTCTAGTTCCAATTTTTTAAAGCTTATATGTACAATTACTCCAGCATCAAGTAATTTGGAGGAAACACATAATACACTAAAATTTGCAAGCAGGGCAAAGCGTGTCGAAATATATGCCTCGCGTAATAAGGTTAGACCAATTGTGTTTTAGTGTGGTTTTCTCTCCTATTTTAAGCAGTGGACACAGACCTGACATCACTAGTTTTCCTTTATCTTACAGATAATTGATGAGAAATCGCTGATCAAGAAGTATCAACGAGAAATTTCATGTCTCAAAGACGAACTTGATCAACTCAGGAGTGGAGTGCTAGTTGGCGTCAGCCATGAAGAAATTATGGTCCTAAAACAGCAGGTACCTATACATATAATCTAGGAGATTGGGAGATCTGGAAGCAGTGTGTGGATTATGGCTAAATTGCTAAGAGTATTCTCTTTTCCTATTTATTGCACTGCCCAGAAAGAGCACTTAGCTTTTTGTTTGCTCTGTTGTGTGTTAAACAGTTGGAAGAAGGACAAGTCAAAATGCAATCAAGATTAGAGGAGGAAGAAGAAGCTAAGGCAGCTCTAATGAGCAGAATTCAAAGGTTAACAAAGTTAATACTTGTGTCCTCAAAAAATTCAATGCCAGGATACTTGGGTGAGACACCTTCTCATCAAAGGAGCCTTTCTGCTTCCGAGGAAGATGTAAGTAGCTCAGAATTATATTGTTTGTATTTGTATGTTTCACCAATTCAACCTTTTTCTTTGGGCATCAAACCATTGTAGATATGATATGGTGTACTGACTTCATTTTATCATACATAATATGTATTGTTTTTAATTTTATTGAAATCAACTTAAATTACTGCATCAAAGTAGTTTTGTAGTTTTTACTAATTATGATTTTACCTAGAACTAGAAACAAATTGAGAATCTAGTTTAAAGACTTGTTAACTACCTCTAAATCTTCCATGGTTTCTTGTTGTAACTATGCATCTCGGGATTCTGTGCTCGGATTGTGTTAGAAGTGCGTCAACTTTTGTTTGTTCTATAGTATAGACCTCGAAGAAAATTAGATTGTTTTGTTCATTTACAATTTCCTGTTCTCTTGTCTAACAGAAGTTGGATGTTCTGCATGATGGTTCTGTAAAACTTGATGGCCAGAATCAAAAAGATTCTTCTTCTGCTTTAACTATTCCATCAGATGCTTATCATTTTAAACATAGAAGATCATCCAGCAAATGGAATGATGATAATTCACAAGCTGGCAGTACTTTAACTGAAACTACTCAAGCGGGTGAACTTATTAGTTGTTCTTCCTTTGCGTCAAAACTGCCTATAGTATGTTCTAACTCCTTTTTAATGAAATGTGTACCTGCATTAAATTCTTAGTGATACTATTAGTTGTCTAGGTTTTGGCAATCTTAGTAACTGCAGAGGACTACACGAAGCAATTGGGCCATTTAATGTCGGACAGCAGATCTCTGTTTTTCAGAATCTCCTAACTGTAACTTTCTTTACAAAATATCTTTTATGGTGTTACTTGTTCTGAGTCGGTTTGTACATATAACCCTTGGAATAGCATGAGCATGATTTCTTTGTTCAGAACATGGATTCCAATGAAGGAACATTAGTTTGTTTAAAACCATTAAATAGCTTTCTTTATTAATTTGTTGGTTACTGTAGGACGAGGTGACAATGTCAGATCATATGGACCTCCTGGTGGAGCAAGTGAAGATGCTTGCAGGGGAGATTGCTTTTGGCACAAGTACCCTAAAGCGTCTAGTAGAGCAGTCTGCGAACGATCCTGAAAGCTCAAGAATTCAGGTTATCTCAATTTCAATTTGAAATTATGGACTTATGGTTAGTGATATTGCTGTTTGTTTTGTAGTTATTGTTGTCTAGTGCACAATTTAACATTCACAAACTTCTAAGATCTCTTTTTCCAATATCTTACAGTAAGGATATGAAATTTTTACATTCTTTTTTCAAGAAATAAATTTCAACATAGAACCTTCTTTGCCTATTATCACTCATAAGTTGGCTATAAATTTTTAGATTGAAAGATCACGAGACTTGATTTTGTTATTTGGAAAGGGGAATACTTTTCTAAAGCATTAAGAAATTTATAAGTAATATCCTATGGGAAATTTGTTTCTATGTATATGCTTGGGAAATTGGTGAAGTAAATTTTGACTGATAAGATTGTCATTCTAAACACAGATTGAGAACATGGAGCGTGAAATTCAAGAAAAGCGGAAACAGATGAAAATTTTAGAACAACGAATAGTTGACAGTGGTGAAGCTTCAGTAAAGAATGCATCAATGGTTGAAATGCAACAGGTATCTCTATTATGTAGGCTCATTCATGCGATCCTGGTTATTTGATACTAGCTTGGGACTTATTGTTGATTGTTGTTCTTTTCTTGTTACAGACGATCACAAAACTGATGGCACAGTGCAGCGAGAAGGGTTTTGAGCTTGAGGTGCTTTCTCTTTCTACTTGTCGTCTTCATTGCACTTATTTGTGTCACAAATTGCTGCTATATCCTGCCATTTTCTGTCAAAAATATTTCAAATGAATTATGGTAAAGTGTTGTTGGGTTTTTTAATATGCCTTGACCTTGCAATGCAGATTAAAACAGCAGACAACAGTGTACTTCAAGATCAGCTTCAAAATAAGGTAAATCTGAAATTTCTCATCGCAATTTGTTATTGGCTGCTTAAATTCCAAAATGAACAAAAAAGGAAAAAAAATGTGAAATCCTCTGCCTTTGTTTATAGTTCTTCATCTAGTTTTTAGTCATTTAAATGTTACGTAAAGGGTGATTATTCTTCTTTTACTATCAGTGTGCAGAAAACAAGGAATTGGTAGAGAGGATTCGCCAATTGGAGCAGCAATTAGCTTCTGTTTCCAGTGACAATAAATTGTCCCCTTCTGGAGATTGTGCCCCTGATGAATATACTGAAGAGTTGAGGAGAAAAGTTCAGTCACAGGTATCTCTTACCTAGACCCTTGATGAATTTATGGTGTATTTAAATTGTTAGCGACTCAAATGTGTGAATTTTACATCAATATGTGTGGATAAACTTCACGTGGCATTATTAAGCTCCATGATATGTTACAGCTCTTTTTTATTTCATGTCTTTCGTTGTTCGCCTGCCATGTTACAAATTGTTATTGGCAACCTTTGATGCTTAAGATCTTCATGTATCAAAACAATTGAAGGCTTTCAATTTTCGACATTCTACTTAAACCGAAGCTGGTGTATCAGGAAATTGAGAATGAAAAGCTGAAGCTAGAACAGGTTCAAATTCTAGAAGAGAACAGTGGATTGCATGTACAAAATCAGAAACTAGCTGAGGAGGCTTCATATGCCAAGGAACTAGCATCAGCTGCTGCAGTAGAGCTAAAGAATTTGGCTGGTGAAGTTACTAAATTGTCACTACAGAATGCAAAATTAGAGAAGGAAATGCAAGCAGCTCGTGAGTTGAGCACTAGAAGTTCTAGCAGTCATGGGGGTAACCGCAAGCAGAATGATGCTCAAAGAAATAGTCGTAGAGGTCGGGTTTCTGGCAGAGCAAATGAGGTTCCTGGAATGGTTAATGATGATTTTGACATGTGGAATCTTGACCCTGATGATATAAAAATGGAGTTACAAGCCAGAAAGCAACGGGAGGCTGTCCTCGAGGCTGCCTTGGCTGAGAAGGAAATTTTGGAAGATGAGTACAGGAAAAAGGTTGAGGAGGCAAAGAAGAGGGAGGCAGCTCTGGAAAATGATTTGGCTAACATGTGGGTACTCGTTGCTCGTCTAAAGAAAGAGGCTACTGTTTTGCGAGAAACAAAGGTTAATGGCACTCAGAGTGAAGATACAGACCCATTAACTGACCTAAAACTTGATGTTAGCCGCAAAGATCCGCTCCTTCAAAACCGTCATGCTCAAGATAACTCAATTGCAACGTCAATTGTTGCCAAAGAAGAACCGCTTGTTGTCCGCCTGAAGGTAAAGTATCCCTTCTTAACTCATAAAACGCACTTCTTATCTTCGAACTACTTTTCAATTAGCAGGTCTCTTTTAGTGGTGTTACTAGTAATTCTAATAACTTGCTCGTGAATTGTAGAGGCTTTCAGAAACTATAAAACTTTTAAGTACATTTCTTAAGAGCTGCTCTAATTTAAATTTTATATTTTTCAGTTCTGTAAAGCTATAACTTACAATTTCTCTAGAATGGAAAGAATGCATAGAAAATAAGCATATGCGTGCTTTATTTCTGCTAATTAGCTCGCTATTCTCATATAAATGAACAATCATGTGGCCTTATCATTTTCCTTAAATTCGTCGTACAGGCTCGAATGCAAGAGATGAAGGAGAAAGAACTTAGACACACTGTGAATGGAGATGCAAACTCCCATGTGTGTAAAGTTTGTTTTGAATCCCCTACAGCTACCATGCTTCTTCCGTGTCGTCATTTTTGCTGTAAGTTATTTCCTGAATGAAATCATGTTACAACTTGATTAGTCACACAACCACATCATTGACAATATGTTATATTGTTGCAGTATGTAAATCATGTTCCCTTGCTTGTTCCGAATGTCCGATTTGCAGAACAAATATCGCGGATAGGATTTTTGCCTTTACTTGACAAATGCACTTTCCCACCCTTAGGAGATAAGGTGAGGCTGATATGTGCCTTTTTACTCCATTCATGATCTTATTTATCATGCACTCTTATTCCAGGATAGGAGTATATATTTTGAGCGTAAATTTTAGTTTCTGCCTTGAACACTATGGCTTGTTGTACACTTTATGACATGTAACGTTGCAAACTGTCCAACGGTCCGACGTACAGGCCATAAAGTGTACTCCCTCCGATTCACTCATATTATCATCCTTTCCTTTTTTAGTTGTCCCACTCATATTGTCATCTTCCAAATAAGGAAAGTTTTAATCCTTCAAAAGTGATGGGACCTACCTACTTTCTATCTTTTTACCTTTATTTTTAATCTCTTTGCCGAAAAGTAACATGACAATATCAATGGGTTGGAGGGAGTACAATAGTATAAAGTCCATGCCATAACATGTACAAAAGGCCAAAGTTCCGGCCAGAAACTATAATTTACCACCCTATATTAACTACCTTAGATGTATACTAAATTTCTCTTATTAACTATGAAGTTGTACTTTCCTAGACGAATATGTTAACCAGTTACACTTTATCTATACTCATATTTATTAATTGGTCTTTGCAGGAATCACACATATCTCCAATGTTCACCTGCAAAAGGCAGGCGCCATTCTTTCATTGATTAACCTGTATGTAATTCAACTCAACTTAAATTATCGTGCTTCGTTTCTGTCTCTGTACTATGGTACTGTTCTTCCCGATTTCCCTTGAGGCGAAGACGACTGATTAAGTTCATGGTAGAACGAAGTTCCACGGACGACCTCCGCCCGTGGAAGGAACAAACTTTTTCATTTAATCTTATGATGGGAACTTTATTTATGCAGAGCATTGTTAATTTTTATTGTGCTCCCCTTTGTATAAATAGCAAGTCGCTGAATCTCTCCCTAGTAGTTAGTGCCTTCCTATCTCAACTCTTGTGATGCAAGAAAATGGTATGAAATTGTCAATAATGACAAGCAATTCTGCTGAATTTTTGCTGTGTATATTCCTCTTCAATGATGAGTTATGAATGGTTTTATTTTGATTTGGATCTAAGATTTGGTGTTTTATCAACTTCTAGTTACTTCTTACCTTATTAATTTATTGATAAATTAGTTCATGCCACCTTTGGTTAAAGTTGCAAAAATAGCGTGATCTTAACAATTGAGAAAATGGGGTCAAATAGTCACTATGGGAAGTAAAAATTAAATTCTGTCAAACCACTTAGTTATAAATTCTGTTATTTGTAGTACGAAATGTACATATTCGAACCATAAGTACCACAATTAAACTAAATTAACACTGGTGAAATTGGTACGATTTGTACCAATAGGATATATACTGTTAGTACGAAATGTGCATATTCGTACCAATCGTATCATTAAGAGTATATATCTTATTAGTACAAATTGTACTAATTTTACCAGTATTAATTTAGTTTGTTTGTTGATAACTGTGGTACTCATGGTACGAATACGTACATTTTGTACTACCAGAATTTATAAAAGCTAAGTGATTTAACAGAATTTAATTTTTATGCCCCATTTTAACCATTTGATAGTTTGCCCCTTAAAAATTTCTTTGCTAATAATTAAAGTTTAAACTGTCATTAAGATCAAAAAATCTTTTGCATTAGCCTGAAATCGTAACCACTAACTCTGTTTTAATTATATTCTTTTGGTGAGCCATCTTCGATGAGAAACGAACGGAGCAGCACATCAATTAGCTAGTTTAGAAATGACGATTGGTTTTATTAGCGTATGGCATGATAGTTGAACACCTTGACTTTTGGATATGGTTCGTTTTGATTCAAGTTAATTATTGAGAACTTATTTTTCTTCAGAAAATTTTTATTTGATTTTTATTTTTTCTATTGAATTTAGTGAGAGGGAAAGAATTAAGCTATTCTTGTAGATTCTTAATGGAGGTTCATTCATATTTTTTCCAAGCATTGTTGACTAGTACTACATTTTCATTTCATGATGAGGCGATCTCCTGTGCGACTTGCCACTGGATCATGTGATCGGATCAGGGTTGACCCGACCAGTCAATACAGGTCGATCCGGTTAAAATTTAATTTTTTTTCAATTTTTTTAATAATTTCATTTTTTTTTCCTGAATTTTCGGTTTTTTTTTTTAATTTTTTATTTTCGAAAAAATTCTTTGGAATTTAAAAAAAAAAATTAAAACCAAAAAGCGCATGCACCCCACACGCGGTTACATGGGATGCGGCAAATTGCATACAAGTTTTTGCATTTCATGATAAGTTCTGCATAATATTCATTTGACGAATGCGTCACCAGATTGCTTAAGCCTTGTCACAATAATAATGATAAATTGATAAAACAGGTACTCCCTCTGTCCAGCAAAAGTTGTCTTCCTTTCCTTTTTAGGTTGTCCCACGAAAGATGTCTCTTTTTCATATCAGGAAATGATTTTTGCATTTACACTGATTTTACATTTGCATTCGCACTGATTTTTTTCTACGTTTATATTCTTTATTATTTATTCATACTATTTTTACATTCTTTATTATTTTTCTTTAATTTACGTGTTAAACATAAAGGAGACAACTTTGATGTGACGGAGGGAGTAATTTATTTCAATTTTTCATACAATTTGACAGTCATGCTATAAACGATCGGACAATTTTTTCAAAAATGAAATGTGTTTGCAGTGGACACATGATACTATGATAGTGTCTTTTTACTAAAATGAATTTATATAATAATAATTAAAATCATTTTCATGGTCTTAGGAAGAAGCCAAATACATCAGTCACAACTCACAAGACTCACAATTTCGTAGCATAATCATTAATGGGTTTGTCCGGTTATACAATTATGAGAGAGAGTCTGGACCGTTCCAAAATTATCTTGCGTTCTAGTTGGGTAGCATTTAACCATTGAAATAAAACCTATACAAAATCAATGGGTTTGTTCCAAATAGATTAGAGAATAAAGAAGGTTTAGGATTAAAAATTTGGCAATAACTTGTTTAAGACAGGTTGCAGCTCAAGGTACTTTCATGCGTCACAATATTTAATTATTTTTTCAGTTTAAAAAAAATTCCAAATTTTTTTTCCATTCTTTTTGTTTGCCGCTTCTTCTTCGGTCAAGATTCGAGCGAGAGGAACCGAAGGTTTCGGAGCGAACCGAAAAAATCCAAATTATTACCCGACGATTATCCTTATATTAATAATCAAAGCGAAGACAGAGCCGTAAAATCGAAGCCGAAAAAAAATCTGGAAAAATACAAAAATAAAAAAAAAATCCAAAAAAATAATAATAATAAAAAAAATTAAAAAAATTGACCGATCAACGGGTCAACCCGCGTGACCGGGCCAAACCCGACCCGGATCCGGCTTCATGCACAATTATTAAAGATAAGAGTAAAAGATTATCAGCGGGTTGTAAGGAGTAGCATATTTATTACATAGGGTCGTAAGGAGTAGCATATTTATTACGTAGGGTAAAAGATTATCAGCGGGTCGTAAGGAATAGCATATTTATTATACGTTTTCTTAAGAGGTATTACAATGAGGTCGTAAGGAGTAGCATATTTATACGTAGGGTAAAAGAAAAGTTTTTTTAAGAGGTATTACAATGATGTCGTAAAGAGTAGCATATTTATTACGTAGGGTAAAAAATTATCAACGGATCGTAAGGAGTAGTATATTTATTATGTTTTTTCAGAGGTATTACAATAAAATATGAATATTTAATCGACTACCATATAGGTAGGACCTCTACGCCATACAAATGTGTGGCCACTTCACCATCATATAAGGTGTGCAATCTACACCGCCCTCAGACGAAATTGAACCCACGACTTCTTACTATAGAAAGACTTGTAATGCCTCAGCTAGCTAATTAAGTTAGGCCTCATCGACAATAAATTTCCACGTTAATTCTCCTTTGTTTCATGTCGAGCGTTGCCCAAAATGTAATTATGAAGATTTTGATAGATTAGTCATTTAATTTAATTTTGTTAGTCGCTTTACGGGGAACGTCATTGTGAAAAATTAAATATTCTGGCTAACAAATGATAATTGGGATAATTTAAATGATATTGTATGAGGTTTCTTTTTCTTGACTTAATCATTTTAATTTAATTTTATTGCTTTGCCAAAGCACAGTTCAATGCCGACCAAAATATTTTTCTTCTCTAATATCATATTCTTCCACCCTATAAAAATAAATTATTAAACAAATTTTAGATTAATAATTCTATTGACAGCTCCGTAAAACTCGAGATAGTGATGTAAATATTTTATACTTCTAACTTAGTAGTATAAAGTAACAAGAAGAAAAGCTTATTCAAGAAAAAAGCTTTAAGATAATAAATACTACAACTGTAAAAAACATGCTCTGACAAATGTGCACTTCTCAGTAACTATCTCTTCTAAAGTAATCTTTAAAAGTAAAAAATATAAAATAAAGACGTAAAACAACTTTGCCTTACTATTTCTGATTTTAATCATAAAATAAAAATTTGCAGGCGCATAATCATCTACTGCTCAGTCTGCTCATATTTTATTCAGAAATTTAGTTTGGAGTTATATTCATCTGGAGAAGTGCTATTTAGTCTTAACGTAGTTAGTTATAATTCAGTCAATTATATAAAAATAAATTGATTTTAGATAAATTTTTGATTTATTTTAAAAAGTATAAATATATATTTTATGTTATTATCATATTCTTAACTTAAAATTTGTCATCATTGGTGTAAATATATAACTCTTTTATTGTATCGATAAAAAGCTTTGTATTCACTCTATTATTTATATTGAGATTTTTGTTGTCTCTAAATTCAAATACTATCGATATAAATTTGTATAAACTGAATTATAAAGAAATCAATTTTTCTCTTATTTGAACTAAATTATAGCTAGTCGTTATATGGCTACATAGATTTATTTTATTCAAAATCAAGAAAAGATATTTGGCGCGTTTTGTGATATTCTTTTTTAGATACTTCCTATCTGTTAAAAGGGACTGACAACGAAATTAAAATGTTAGTGGGCAATATGAAAGTCTAAAGCAGCATTCTCCTTAGAATTGGTTGTATGCTTAATGTTCATTGAATCCATAAATTATAATTATTGTCACGATATACAGATCGTTTTTAAAATGATTTAAAAAAAAAAAACCAAAATCATACATTATTTGTATACAATCGCAGGTATAATATGGGAAAAAATGTTCAGAATATGACGTGGAAAGTTGAAGTTCATTATAAATAGTTGTTTCTCATTAAAATTATACTTTAATATTTGGGCTCGAACCATATCGACTTCCTTAAACTATCAATCTTTTCCACAACTATAAAGGTGTGATTATTTTTTATAATTAAGTAAGTCGGACCATAAACTTTAATTGTGCTTTAACATGTACATTATCCATTTCCCTCAAAATAATTTCCTATTCATTAGTTGTTTTTTAAAAAACATTAGTATTTGATTGGTAACAGTAAATTGGTTACCGCTAATTGACCAAATGAGATCCTCTATTCTATTGTATTTTCGTATTTCATCTTTTATTACATGAATGAAAGGACGATACATGTGACATGCCTAAGAGTTCAAGATTTAGGATATACAGTATATAAAGAAAATAAATTCCCTAAATTTGAATCATTAATTGTGATACGGATCATTCTGTTATTAATGCAGTATGTAATGAAACAAGGAAATGGAATAGATGGTTTTATTTACTTATTGAACGATATACTTAGTAACA
Source organism: Schizonepeta tenuifolia (assembly GCA_029490685.1). Taxonomy (NCBI): domain Eukaryota; kingdom Viridiplantae; phylum Streptophyta; class Magnoliopsida; order Lamiales; family Lamiaceae; genus Schizonepeta; species Schizonepeta tenuifolia. The sequence goes on along the minus strand of CM055960.1, from coordinate 93,298,003 downwards.
CATAGTAGTATATATGTAAAATCATCTTCAAACTTATTTAAAACATTAACACATTGTTGTGGAATCAAATTTACATTTTCTCTTTTTCATTTTACCGTATTTCGTCCTCTTGAAGATAACTTAGTGGTAAAAATGGGCGCTTGAGACTGAAAGGTTATAAGTTCGAACCCCATGACACGCCTCTATAGGTCGAGTCTGCCATAAGAAACGGGGATTTATCCAGTACGCACCGTTGTAATTAGAAAGTGTGGTTTACCTGCCCTGTGTGGTTTGTATGCTACTGCACAAGACGGGACCAGTGCGCACCGTTGTAATTGGAAAGTATGGTTTACATGCCCTATGTGGTTTGCATGCTACTGCACAAGAGACGGAGGTTTACCCAGTGCGCACCGAAAAAGTGTGGTTTACATGTCATGTGTGGTTTGCATGCTACTGCACAAGAGACGGATGTTTACCCAGTATGCGCCGAAAATAACGGTTGCGGTTTCCCACGATATCAGAAAAAAAAAAAAAAAATTACACTATTAGATACTGAGAATTTCCTTCAAAAAGAAAAGATATTTGAGAATTTCGTGGGCGTAGAATGCTTCAGGTCATATATAGTTGCCGTTAAAAAAGGGAGAAATGATAAAAAAAATAAAAAAATAAAAAAAAAATTGGTTATTAATATCAGTTACCACCAAATGACAAATGTTTCCTCAAAGAAAATAAAAAAACGGTAATTAATTTACCAAATGGGAAATACAGATATTGATAAATAAATAAATTGAATGAAAGTCTTCAAGAAAAAAAGAAACAATAAGTGGGACCCACGTGGGCAGCTAGAGTCTAGAGAGAGAGAGAGAGAGAGAGAGTGGGGCCTACATTAGCAAAACCAGCTGTGAAGTTTGTGATTCTTTCTCATGTTCTTTCCCTCTCCTCCTTCCTACTCTCTCCCTTGAATTTTTTGCTCTCATGGCCAAGATCTGGTTCTCGCTGTCCTTCATCACACACACTACACGCACTTAAAAACAAATTTAGGTGTCATTTTCAAATCGAATTACTTTTTTGAATTTCACATTTTGTTTCTCAACTGAGACTTCATTTGACTCTCTCTTCGAAGTTGTGAGATCTGAACAACTCCAATCAGGTTAGCTGATTTCCATATTCAATAATCTTTTTTTCTTTGTGATTATTTTTTTATGAATCTCGGCAGAATGAGTGATTATTCTTGAAATGCACTTGTTTTCAACTGTCAAATTTTTAGTGTAAACGTGTAGTGAATCTTCGAAGAATGCGCAGTTTTTCCTTGAAATTCATATGTTATTGACACTTCTGGAGTCTGTTTTCGGGTTGATTTTCTAGCAAAATTAGATTCGAGAATCAATTCTTTTTATGGTGTGAGATTTAATGAATTTTTCGCAAATGAGTGTTTTTTCTTCTTGAAATTCATGTGTTTTTGAGTGAGGAGTGACAGTTTTGAAGGCTGTTTAGGGTTGGCTTCGAGAATAAAATTTTAGTGTAGGATTTTATGAATCTTGGAACAGTTAGTGGCTTTTCTTGAAATTGATGTGATTTTTGAAGAATTTATGAGTTGTTGAATCTATGGAGTAATGCTGGTGTAGGGGAATAAGTGAAATGGAAGTCAATGCTTTTACTCTTAATATTTTGACAAAATAAATGTTAATTTCTAATTAAACCTGGGATTTAGATTTGGTTATGGGACACTTGAAACAGTATTTTAATCTTAAATGTGGTTTGATTTTGGTTAATTTCTTATCAGTTTTCTGCAAGATAATTTATAACAGTACGGCCATAATATTAATTAAGTTTGATGGTTTGCCTATTTTGAGTGCAGATTAGGACCATTGAGGAATGATAGATGGGTAGAAAAGGAAATTGGCTTTCTTCAGTTAAGAAGGCTTTCAGCCCAAATTCTAAGAAATCCAAGGTATGCAAAGCTGATTTAGCGTTGATGACATTTGTTATGTGATTGAAGAATCGAAAATCGATAGTTTGCTACTTATCTTATCTGCAGAGGGGTAATAAATCGAAGAACATATCGTTTGAGAATGACAAGCCGATAGTTGCTGATGAGTCTACCGAGGCGGAGACCGTTGATGTATCTCACCCTCACCCTCTTCCGCCTGTGGAAGATGATGTTAAGTTGACAGAGGCGGTGGAGGTGGAGGTCGAGGATGAGCAGACGAAACATGCTTACTCTGTTGCAGTTGCTTCAGCTGCAGCTGCTGAAGCCGCGGTAGCAGCAGCACAGGCTGCAGCAGAGGTCGTACGACTCACCTCCGTGTCTCAGTTTTCTGGAAAGTCTTCGGAGGAAGTGGCAGCAATTAAAATCCAGACTGCTTTCCGTGGTTATCTGGTATCGTAATTAACAAGCTATTTCGTTTCTTTCTCTTTATTAGATGTAGGTCAAAAATGATATGTTTACAGTTAGCACGATTTCTTTATTGGTTTCTTTGGAAATCGAGGCTTCAATTACACGATAAGTAAACGACTGTTCCTTTGAATGAGACTACAGAATTATATATCTTTGAAGTATGTCTATCATAACCAGCATGACGAAAATGTCGAACAATCGCATGGAAAAGTCTTGTTTACCTTTCTTCACAGAGTAGATGAAAACTTGTACAATTATGTTTTATTTTGGTTCTTTTATTCATGAATGTGATTCGTATTTTCAGGCGAGGAGGGCATTGCGGGCTCTAAGAGGGCTGGTCAGACTGAAATCACTTGTTGATGGGCCGACTGTCAAACGCCAAACTGGGAATACTCTAAAATGCATGCAGACTTTATCTCGTGTTCAGTCTCAGATTCAAACAAGGAGACTGAGGATGTTGGAGGAGAATCGGGCACTCCAGAGACAGCTCCTGCAGAAACGTGCAAAAGAACTCGAGACTTTGAGGGTTAGTTAGTTCTATGTTAAGGCCATTATTTACTATTAGTGGTCGGCACATTCTTTATTAAGTTCGAAGACGAGAACAAAACAAAATTTTGCTGCAAGTCTCTTGATCCGAACCATATTCGTAGCTCGTATTTTCATTAGAGTTATATTCACTTGATTTTCTACTTGCATCTCGATTTTGCAATGTGGTTTTGTTGTGGCTGTTTAACCCATGGAGACTTCATTTACAGATGGGAGAGGAATGGGATGCTAGTCTTCAATCGAAAGAACAGATTGAGGCAAGCATGCTGCACAAATACGAAGCTGCAATGAGGCGTGAACGAGCCTTAGCTTACTCATACACTCATCAGGTAATTACTTAATATCTGAAACCACAATGCAGTAATAGTTCCCCCTATTTGAGTCGAAAAATTTGTTCTTATAAATCTTGTTTGTTCTTTGCTTTGGTTTGATATGAAAATGTTTGAACTACGCAGCAAACGTGGAAGAAATCAGCGAGGTCTCCGAACTTGCTATTCATGGACCCGACCAATCCTCACTGGGGTTGGAGCTGGTTAGAGCGATGGATGGCTGCACGGCCATGGGAGACTCCGACAGCAGCAGATAAAGATCCAAACGACCGTGTATCAACCAAAAGCACTGCAAACGGGACTGTGGGAGAAATCACAAAGTCTTTTGCACGTCATCAGCTCAACTCCGAGATGCCATCCTCACCGGCCAGCCAAAAACAGTCCCCAGCGACTCCACCGTCTAAAGTAGCCTCTTCCGTGGCTGCAAGGAAGCTGAAACCAGCTAGCCCGAGAGGCAGTGCAATAAGTCAAGAGGAAGACTCTAGAAGCCTCTTCAGCGTACAGTCGGAAAGGAATAGGCGGCACAGCATTGCTGGTTCCTCCGTTAGAGACGACGAGAGCTTGGGAAGCTGTTCGTCCGTGCCTAGCTACATGGCGCCGACTCAGTCAGCAAAGGCTAAATCGAGGTTGCCAAGTCCATTAGGGTTGGAGAATGGTACTACTACGCCTGAGAAAGGGTCAGCAGGAGGATCAGCCAAGAAGCGTCTCGCGTTTCCACCTTCACCGGCTAAACCTAGGCGACATTCTGGACCCCCTAGGGTTGACACGAGCTCCATTACTGAAAATGGCATGAACGTGGAGGTCAAATGATCGATTGTCTCGTACGCAGCAGCACACCAGTTGATGAAGAAATCAGTGAGTGCATCATTAACTTTGGGAAGTTTCATTCTTTGAATTGGGGAATGGTTTGAGGTTGATTTTTTTTTTTTTTTTTTCAGTCTTGAGTGATTTTATTTCATTTTTTCTCCCATTTATTTGCATGTGTTCCTGTCTCAGTGTTGTTGAGATTGGGGCCATACTTGAGAACTATTATAGGAAATGACATTATTTACTGTTGCTTTGAGTGAGAATCTTTGTGCAAAATATCATTTCTTTGTATATAGTTTCACTTTTTTCTGCTCTTTTCTATTTTTGTTTTTTTTGTTTTTTTGTTTTACTATGATTAATTCATGTGGTTTGCTGATAATGATGAAAATTGAGACTTGTTAAAAAGGTTTGACATTTTGTACCAAGAAATGATGAATGAAAGTTGAGAGAAAAATGATGGCAAGAGATTATGATTAATTTTCATTCCAAAAGTGAAAGAGAACCAAGTCCTAAGCAAAGTATATGGATAAAGGAAGGATTAAACTTGGTGTTGAAGCTGATAAAGAATCTATATGTGTGTAATAAATGAGAATTTCTTTATCAGACAGATTCTTACAATGTGCAAATAAATCTCAATCATCTCTTTCCCAATTTCTTCCTTTTTCTACAAATTTCCTCATAACTGAAGAGGATTCTGCAGATATCCGCCATGGATATGGCAAAGCTATTCAAGGTTTCGCAGGTTGGCATCAAATTTCTCCAAATCTGAAGTTACAATCTACGAACACACACAACAGTAGGAGAAGACAAAGCATTACTAACAAGGCAAAAGTTGAGAATGATGAAAATTGAGACTTGTTACAAGTGCAAATAAATCTCAATTATCTCTTTCCCAATTTCTTCCTTTTTCTACAAATTTCCTCATAACTGAAGAGGATTCTGCAGATATCCGCCATGGATATGACAAAGCTCTTCAAGGTTTCGATGTTTGGCTTCAAATTTCTCCAAATATAAAGTTACAAACTACGAACACACACAACAGTAGGAGAAGACAAAACATTAATAACAAGGCAAATTTGGCATCAAATTTCTCCAAATCCAAAGTTACAAACTGCGAACACACACAACAGTAGGAGAAGACAAAGCATTAATAACAAGGCAACAAAAATATCTGTAAGGTGAAATTTACAGCAGATCAAACACAAGGTCAAATCTACAAGACTAATTAAACAAGGACTTGCCAAATCATTCGGAATTCACACAAGTTTCTTAAGCATCCATCTGCTTAAAGCTTCAACTCCTTTTTCCCTCAACATGTATCTTTGTTATGGCCTAATAAATCTGTCAAAACATTTATCATCCGTATAACGAATAAATGTTGATAGAGCAAGCCACTCTTGAATAAGATTCCTACTTTCAAAGACTCCCAAAGTTTGCAACAATACAGGAGATATTGTACTTTCCAGTAATTCAAAAGCCTTTATGTTCCTTCCTAAAAATTGTGAATATATCATCATCAGAAAATCCCAGATAGCGGAGAGTTCGTACGTAACTTGACTTCCCACATATCTTCGCTTGGCAACGAAAAAACCCTGGGCATCACAGCATCTACTTCACCATGATGGGATTGTGGAAAAAAATAAACCAAAGAAAGAACAAAGATCAAGATTAGTGCACAAGCAAACTGGCAAATGAGGAACATATTTACAATTTAGACTATGTCATTTCTCAGCATTTCTAACTAATTAATATGCAATCCCAAATTCACAAAAACAATATAACAAAGGGAAATATTACAGCAGAAATTGGTTAGAATCATTTTCGAAAGCCGAAATATTACAAGATTATTTTAAGTTTATAAAAGCATGTGTTTTAAGTCTTATTTATCTCCCCTTAAGATAACTCATACTGTTAACTTATCATCCGTGGCTCAAACTCTTCTCAGAACTGCCAACATGTTGCAACATAGGCTATATTTTGCATTGAGATTTTAGAAATGAAATTGATGAAACACAATATATGAAATCAAAATAGTATCAAAACATCTACTTCATCACAATGAGGAAAGAATATGTATGTCAGAGATGGCAAACAGATAAACATCAATAGGATATTAATAGTGGCAGCTTAGTGCAAAAAAGAACAATACAACAATTCAAATGTAGAAGAAACATACATCACTCAAAGAAATTTTCCCCAAATTAAAAATTCAAGATACACAAAACATTAGGAGTTCAGCAATTAGTTAAACAAGAACTTACAGTGACGAGGCCACACTGAAATTTCTAATCACAAGATGATAAATCACAACCAGTAGCAACATGCTTTAGATTCATAGAATTTTAAGAAAATGTTTCAGAATATGTTAACTTAGGCAGTAAATACAAAAATCTAGAAACTTAGCTAAACAAGCAGACACGAGGTTGCAGAGTATTACCTCTTTAGTATTACACATTAGTACTTCATACAAGATCCTTAAGCATCTTCTTCTAAAACTTCATCTCTTTTTTCCCCTCGACATATATCTTAGCAATGTGTTCTTCGCCAATCTCATCCTAATACGGCCTAACAAATCTGTCGAAAAATTTATCATCTGTAAATTTAGCAACTGTTGACAGAGCAGGCCATTTTCCAATAACATTCCTACTTTCCAAGATTCCCAGAATTTGCAGCCGTGGCTCAAGTCTCTTCTCGATGCTGTACCCAAGTGATGCTGGACAAGAGACGATATTGGAGATATTGTACCTCCCGGTAGCAAGCAGCAACTCTATCACATTCTTCATATTCTTTCCGACTGCAAAAATCATCGGTTGCTTCCTAAACATTGCGAATATATCATCATCAGAAAATCCCAAATCACGGAGAGTCTGAAACTTGACTTCCCACATCCCCTCGCTAATATGAACAAGCACGCTGAGAGCATGGATAAAAATACCAGAAGTGTGATAGACCCCAATTTCTATGGCCTTGTCTACTGATTTCCTCATAATATCCGGCTTGATCAAGAAAACTCTTGGACGAATATAGAGGAAGCGAAGAATGCGCTCCATAGATACTCCACTGCTCCTCAAGATCTCCACATTTGGCATTAAGGTATATTTCAAATCGGTACCTACAAACCAGGAAGATTTTCTTAAGAGTCTGGCCACCTCCTCATTGGATCCCAACAATCCCTTTAAAATCGATAACCTGGGAATGATCCCTCTCGCCACACTCACAACGAGAATCGTCGGATGAGAGGAGATCATCTTGGCAATCTCCTCCGACGACATGCCCAAATCTTGGAAAGGCTTCAATCTCAACTTAAGACTTTCAATAGCAAACCCTAGAATCCGAGGATAATATGCCGCCATTTTCTCCAGCTGAGGAGTCGTAAAGCCATTCTCTTTAAGGAATGATAGTACTGAGTCGACTCGGTTGGGGCTTCGCAATTGAGGCAAACGCGATGAAGCTAGCGAAGCCGAATCAGGAGAAAATCGGTGTTTATTGACCAAAACATCAAAAATTACAGGGCTAGGGACTAGCCTTCTAATCCTTGAAGTCGAGAAGAAGTGGATCGCGAGAGAGAAATGAGAATTGGAGTTGCAGAGAAATGAATTAGGGTTCGAACATAAAGAGGAGAGATTCTTACGAGCAGTTGAAATCATGTCGACAGAAAATCGCAAATACGGATCAACAACCAACCGTGTTCCGGATTGAATCTCTCTTGCTGCAAACTTGAATTAGGGTTCAAAATGTTTTAGAGAATCAATCGCAGAGAAATGAATTAGGGTTCAAAATGAATTTGGGGGAGTGAATCAGTCGCAGAGAAACCGCAAAGGCTTTAGTTTCTTAAAATAAGAGGTACTCCGTCCGTTCAGTTTTAAAGTCTCATTTCACCCATTTCAAATGTTCGAATTGAAAAGTATTACTCTAATTTTTATACCATTACTTTTGAGAATTAATATCATTTGTCATTTAATACACACAAGTCCACAATATTAACACACTATCTTTTCCTAATTAACAACCTAATCTTCCACTCTAATTGTGATATTTGGTCATAATTAAGAAGCCCATTATCATTATCACTTCATCCACATCCTCTCTTTGTATCCATTTCTATCAACTTATTTCTCTCGTCTAAATCCTATTCTCTTTATCTAACACCATTCGATCCATTGCTCTTCTCTCTCATTCAAATCCTAGACCTATCGCCAACATCACTTCCATGATGGCGAATTCCTCTGATGATATCCCTCCATTTCTCATCGAATCAACGAATTCCTTTTTCTCAGATTCGTGGGTCTTGGACTATGATTCCCAAGAGTTTGTGTCGGAATCGATCTTAACACTGAAGATGCTCTCACTGTATGGAACTAAGGGCGAAGATGCTCTCATCCATTCCTCATCTGCAACGCCGCATGGATCTGCAGATTTATGCTACTCGGTGCCGGAAAAGAAGTCCTATTGGTCGATACTGTCGCTCCACCGTCTAGAACTGAGGTCGAAGATGCTCTCATCCATCTCTCATCCATGATGCCGCTTGGATTTGCAGATCTATGTTGCTCGGTGCTGGAAATCCAACCCTTTCTAGCCGATGATGTCACTGCACTGTCTGGAACTGAGGTCGAAGATGCTGAGAACCCTCTCCCTTCTTCATCGTCGCCAAGATCTGCAGATCATCGGTGCTCGGTGCAATCGTTGGAGGCAGAATTAGATTCAATCGCCCAGAACATCCAGCCTTCACAACCCTACTATTTTTTGTTCACTGAGGTTGCAAAATTTCGAGAAAAAGGAAAGGCCTTGGAAGTATTCCCTTATGACCGCTACTTCTAGTGTCTGAATGTCGTCCTTATTTTTTCTGATTGCATCAATACCAGGTGATTTTGTGATACGATTTGGTGGCTGGTGATGCCTTAGTTGCAATTCTATGATAATTTGGACATGTCTGTGAGAGCTAGAGGCTTTTTAAGGACTGTAACTTTGGGGTATTCGACGATTAAGGACATTTTTTTGCGGGCGTAGTGTTCGAGGACATATGTTAAGCAAATTAAGCATCCGTAGGATATTTCTGGCCCGATCGGGCTCAATCGCACGTGAATCGCATGTGATCGAATTTTTGAATCTGAATGCCTAGGTGGCATGCCATATCATTTCCACCTCGGCACCACCTAAAAATATATTAAAAAAAAAATTAACAGCTTCAACACCCACAACATCACCCACAAGCACCCCTCCTTCTCCACCATCAACCACTACCTCACCGTCACCCACCTCACCAGCGAGATCAACCGCCGCCGCACCATCACCGTCTGCACCATCGACAACGGTGCCATGAACGACCTCCTCTCCAAGCACTACTTCCTCCCCGCCATCAAAAACATTCTCTCTCTCCATATCTTCGCCGACTACTTCGGCACCAAGAAGCTCCACCAGATCACCAAGGGCTCCACCACCACCTTCTCCCTCTTCCAAGCCACCGGCTACGTCAACATCACCGACATGAAAGGAAGCAAGGTCGGGTTCGCCCCCGTCGACAGCGATCCGATGGCCCTGTGGCCACATTCGTCAAATCGCTCGAGGAGTTACCCCACGACATCGTTGTCATCCAAATTAGCAACACCCTCACCTCGCCGGAGGCCGAGGCCCCCGCCGCCGTCCCCACCGATTTGAATGTGACCTCTCTCATGGCTAAGCAAGGCTGTCAAACCTTCTCCGACCGCTCGACTCCAGCGCCATCGCCAGGTGTTTGACCTGGGCCTCAGCGAGAAATCCCTCGCTCCCGAAGCAGAGAAATACTACAGAACATTGAGGTTGTCGATCTAACCAACTGATTACATCGGAAATGTAGATTCTTGCTCCGAATCGATGTTGAGGAGAGGTCCGACGGGGTAGATTGGTGGGATTTTCTCACCATTTGAATTAGAGAGATAATGGAATCGAGAGTTCGTCGGCGACATCGATCATGCTGGCACAAAACATGTCGACGACAAGTCCGATTACTCGAACACTAGTCGACATAATGCCCAGAACCGCCTCTCTCGCAACGCCGCCATGAACGCCGCCACTCTCCTCCTCACACCGCTCTTTCTGGTGAAGCTCCGCACCGCCCCTGTCGATTCAGCAATGGTGCATAGTAAGAGCTTCGTGTCGATTCAAGGATGGGACTCGGAGAAAATTGTGAATTATCGGATTAATAAAGATGAGTTTCATAAGATTTGTTTGTTGGATTGTGGTTTTTTCATTCGGAAATTTGGGAGTTTGTTTAGGTTTTTATTTTATTTCATTATGATAATTTGGGGGAGTTTGGAGAGGAGGTCGTTCATGGCGCTGTTGTCGACGGTGCAGACGGTGATGGTGCGGCGGCGGTTGACCTCGCCGGCGAGGTGGGTGACGGTGAGGTAGTGGTTGAAGGTGGAGAAGGAGGGGTGATTGACGAGCATGTGGGTGATGTTGTGGGTGTTGAAGTTGTTAATTTTTTTATTTTTTTTTTAGGTGGTGCCGACGTGGAAATGATATTGCATGCCACCTAGGCATTCGGGCTTAAAAATTCGATCATTTGCGATTCACGTGCGATTGAGCCCGATCGGGCCAGAAATTGTCCTACGGATGCTTAATTTGCTCAACATATGTCCTCAAATAGTAGGCCCGCAAAAAAAATCCTTAATCGTTGAATACCCCAAAGTTACAGTCCTTAAAAAGCCTCTAGCTCTGTCTGTGATGAATTCTGATGATTTCTTGTGAGTTTGGGCATGTCTCTGATGCATTGTAATGATTTCTTGTAAGTTTGGGCTTGTCTGTGATGAATTATGATGATTTCTTGTGAGTTTGGGCATGTCTGTGATGAATTATGATGATGAATTTCTTGATGAATGATGAATTATGATGATGAATTATGTGGTGAATGATGAATTATGATGATGAATTCTGTGATGAATTATGTTAAAACTGATGGACATGATACTACACATACTTCTTATGATGCCACCACTAGTTGAAATAAATTTAGTTAGGAGGCAGAAATAAGAATAAATATGAGTCAATGATGCAAAATACTTTGATAATTCAAAGTGTTGAGATAATTTACATTCCAAACAACCAACAAAAGTAGGAATACTGTTTGTCCTTGTAAACCATACAAAAAATTTGACTTCATGCCTCATTCTTCCAATCCAACCTGCTGTATTCCACCAATTATATTCTCAATGTTGTGTATTGGTTGATCTGCATTCTCATGCATTTCTAGATACTTATATGCATCTCTTACAACTTCCTCATCAACATCAAGTGTCTCTGGTAGCATTCCCTCCCTTCTGAGATGATCCTTACCCATGTGTGGGACCTTGTAGTTATTATTGTCTTTTACTTTGATGATCTCTCTGTAACATCCTTGTAGTGTTAAGAAAACATCATTTATCTTGTAGCTAGGAAACTTATCAAATGCATCTTTTACATTCTTGATCAAACCTTCAACTTTACTTACCTTCTTCTCATCTTTTAGTGAATGTAAATGGCTTAGGCTTTTAGTGAATAGTTCTAAAAAAGCCTAAGCCATTTACATTCATGTCTGGTGAGTTTGGTGGTTGGCAAACCAATTGGATGTTGAACCCTTGAGAATGTGCAATTGCTTGAAAATCAGGATCATTATTGTTAATGTGTGGCTTTGCATATTATCCTGCTGTATGATAACGTGTTTACTGCTCCCTTTTGGCCACTTTGCAATAATAGTTGGAACAACGTGCATGAACTTGACTAAATGATGATTGAGCAAACAATATTTGTTGATTGTGCATGAACTTGGCTAAATGATGATTGGACAAACATATCTAATAACAAAGCAGTTATTAAAGCACTTACATGATTGAGAAATGCATCATTCATCATTGTCTTGGTTATAACAACAATTGGCTTTGTTATCATTGTTCCTGTGGGTCTGTTTTTGGAGTTTATTAGTGCTAGTTCCTCAAAGGTGAAAGGGAATATACCATACTTCACTTCAAATATAATTATCCCTTCTGAATCAGTGATTGGCCTTCCACAACACATAGAAACATGATTTTTTCAATATGCTGCTTTGATTTGCATGTTTGTACTGCTCCACTTCATCTGCAAGAACATAATACCTCTGTATATAGTTTGCATCAACATGAATGATGTTGTACATGAGGTGAAATGAAATTCTTCCATTGCTATTGATCCAACTAAGCATACTTAGGCTCCACTTGAGCCTCCCAAGCATACTTGCTGGAGATAAATATGGTTTTATTGCATTGGTATGTGCTCTTACTCTTTTCTCCTTTACCCAGCTGTGAACTAAGCCTACACTAACACCTAGGCTGCAAGAAAGCATCCTTATGCTACCTCTCTCCAAAACTGACAAGCTTTTTATTTTCTCTTCATCAATTAGCTTTTTATGATTGCGTACTGACCCTTTCTTCATTGACTATAAATGCATGAGTTGTCCCAAGGGTTTTTGTTTTAGGGTTGTTGTCCATGCTCTCCATACCGTCCTTAGCTCAACACCAAACAAGCTTGCAGCTTCTTTTTTCGCGCCATATCATAGCTTGGAGTTGTTGCTGTTTTGAAGAAGCGAAGAAGCCAGATTGTTCCTCTGAATTTCAGACATATTAGGCATGTGCTTGTTGAGGTCAAGCATGTTGTTTTTTTTTTTTTTTTGGAGTAGTGAATTGGATGCAGAAATCTGGGAAGGATTAGGTGCAATTTTTGTGTTTGAAATTCACTCCAAACATTTCTCCCACTTATTCCCACCAAATTGAATATTAGTGCAATGAAATTTCCCAGTTTTTTATTTTTTTATCACATCAACCAATTTTTTTATTGTTTTATGTCTTGTGATGTTTATTTTTTGTGATTTTTTTTAATGCCCAATGTGAATCAGCAATAATGAATCATTAATTTATGAATCAACAATAGATAGTGAAATGAGAAATCAGAATTTTTTTTTAAATTAGATTTTTTTAAAATTGCAATAAATCAAACCAAATGCGAAATCACCAATAAATTTTTGTTCCTCTATTACATTCATAACCACTAAAAAAATAAATGTACAACATCACTTAATTAAAATTGAAAATAATTCAACAGATTTAATATATCCACACCTTCCTTTTAAATTGCTAACGCCAAGCCACCCTATTAACACCATCTAACCCACCTCATTAAGAATACTCTCACTTTCTAATTGTTACCTCAATGAAAAACACTTTATCAATTTTCTTAATCCCCGTGCCCATTTAAAATGAGACTTTATACCCTGAACGGAGGGGAGTAAAATTTAGTTTTTAAAATTAATTACTTTTGGTTTATAAATTGTTTTTTAGAGCTATAATATCGCTAGTTGTTCATAAATTTTATATTTAATTGTTTTGTATTACACATTGCACATCGAAAAGTTTTAAATTTAACTAAGAGAGGAGTAGGCATGTAGCCATATGGACTCCTTAGATTACAATGTTTGTCAAGGAACTTAATATTGTCAAATTCTAGCCAATTTCACAACTTGTGGACGATTTTACCATTCAACCCATCTACTTTTATCTCATCTTTTTTCTTTTCATTCATTCTTTTTCTCTCTCCTCTCTTTTTTTCTTTTTCTTCTAGGAATCTCTCCTCTCTCTTTCAATTCTCTCTTTCCACACCACCGTTGTTGCCTCAATTTCGACGTCGATACCATCATCGCATTCCTTTCACCGCCACCACCGTCGTCGCCTCGTCCACCATGCTGCTCCATCCTTCACTTTCTCCTCTTCTCTCATCTTTCTCTCTCTGTTTCCTTCTCTTTCTCTGTCTAAAAATATTCAAAATCTCGGCGGAAACCGTCGCCGCCACTGCTGCCCCCACCCAAACCACCATGGAGCTCGTAATATTCTCGACATAACTCAAGGTTAGGGATCTTCCCTACTTTCTCTCTCGATTTTAGTTTCTCTTTCTCCATCTTTCTCTCTCTAGAAAAATCTTAGATCTAGATTGAAATAATGCTATTTTCGTATTTATTTTTGATGATTTACAAGTTTTCATATGATTGCTGCTGATTCGTTGGACTAATTTCCGACCGATTTGGATGTATTGGTGTTTTAGATCTAGTTTTTTTTCGCATGTTTGCATATGTGGTTACGAATTTACATTTGTTACGATTTATTCATTTCGTACTGGGTTACCATGTTACAATTTTGTCATTTCGTATCACTATGCCTTGATTTTCTGTTAAGATTTTGTCATTTCGTATCAATATGCCTGAGAAAGGGTCAGCCGGAGGATCAACCAAGAAACGTCTCGCATTTCCACCTTCACCGGCTAGAACTAGGCGATATTCTGGACCCCCTAGGGTCGACACGAGCTCCATTGCTGAAAATGGCATGAACGTGGAGGTCAAATGATCGATTGTCTCGTACGCAGCAGCAGCAGCACACCAGTTGATGAAGAAATCAGTGAGTGCATCATTAAATTTGGGAAGTTTCATTCTTTGAATTGAGTAATGGTTTGAGGTTGATGTTTTTTTCTTTTTTTTTCAGTCTTAAAGAGTGATTTTATTTCATTTTTTCTCCCATTTATTTGCATGTGTTCCTGTCTCAGTGTTGTTGAGATTGGGCCATACTTGAGAACTATTATAGGAAATGACATTATTTACTGTTGCTTTTGAGTGAGAATCTTTGTGGAAAATATCATTTCTTTGCATATATAGTTTCACTTTTTTCTGCTCTTTTCTATTTAGTTTTTATTTTACACTACGATTCATTGATTTGGTTGCTGATAATGATGAAAATTGAGACTTGTTATAAAGGATTTTTGACATTTTTTACCAAGAAATGATGATGAAAGTTGAGAAAAATGATGGTAATAGATTGTGATTAATTTTCATTCCAAAAGTGAAAGAGAACCAAATCCTAAGCAAGGTATATGGATAAAGGATTAAACTTGGTGTTGAAGCTGATGGAGAATCTAATCATTTGGAAATACTAGAATAAATACATTTATAATCTCAATAAATAACAGTCGCATTGAAGGGTATTTTAGGAAAATTATGGAAGATGAATATTACAAGTGCAAATACAAATCTCAATTCTCACTTTCCTTTTGGAAACTCAAAGTCTTAAAACAGAATTTATCAACCAACATTGGGAAATTGTTAAACACTTGAATGAGAATTTCTTTATCAGATTCTTACAAGTGGAAATAAATCTCAATTATCTCCTTTCCCAATTTCTTTCTTTTTCTACAGATTTCCTCATAACTGTAGAGGATTCTGCAGATATCCGCCATGGATATGACAAAGCTCTTCAAGGTTTCGATGTTTGGCTTCAAATTTCTCCAAATCTAAAGTTACAAACTACGAACACACACAACAGTAGGAGAAGACGAAGCATTACTAACAAGGGAAGTTTGGCATCAAATTTCTCCAAATCCAAAGTTACAAACTACGAACTTGAACACACACAAACAGTAGGAGAAGACCAAGCATTACTAACAAGGCAACACCAATATCTGTAAGGTGAAATTTACAGCAGATCAAACACAAGGTCAAATCTACAAGACTAATTAAACAAGCACTTGCCAAAGCATTCAGAATTCACACAAGTTCCTTAAACATCCATCCGCTTAAAGCTTCATCTCCTGTTGCCCTCGACATATATCTTTGTGATGTATTCTTCCCAATCTCATCATAATACGGCCTAATACATCTGTCAAAAAAATTATCATCCATATAATGAAGAAATGTTGAAAGAGCAGGCCACTCTTGAATAGGATTCCTACTTTCAAAGATTCCCAAAATTGCAGCCGTGGCTCAAGCCTCTTCTTAATATTGTACCCTAGTGAGGATGGCTTAGCAACAATACAGGAGATATTGTACTTCCTTGTAGCAAGCACACTCTCTTACATTCTTCATTTTCTTTTCGGATAATTCAAAAGCCTTTGGTTCCTTCCTAAACATTGTGAATATATCATCATCAGAAAATCCCAGATCGCGAGAGTTTGAAACTTGACTTCCCACATATCTTGCTTGTAAAAGAAAAAACTCTGGGCTTCACAGCATCTACTTCACCATGATGGGATTGTGGAAATAAATGAACCAAAGAAGGAACAAAGATCAAGATTAGTGCACAAGCATACTAGCAAATGAGGAACATAATTACAATTTAAACTATGTTATTTCTTAGCATTTCTAACTAATTAATACGCAATCCCAAATTCACAAAAACAATATAACAAAGGGAAACATGACCGAAAAGGCCACAAATAGGAACTGATCAATCAGAACAAGCATTGAAGAATAATTGAAGAAAAACAACAGAAATTGGTTAGAACCATTTTCGAAAACGAAATATTACAAGATTATTTTAAGTTAACTCATAATGTAACTTATCATCCATGGCTCAACTCTTCTTAGAACTACCAACGTGTTGCAACATAGGCTATATTTTCCATTAAGATTTTAGAAATGAAATTGATGAAACACAATATATGAAATCAAAATAGTATCGAAACATCTACTTCATTCCAACGAGGAAAGAATATGTGTGTGTCACAGATGGCAAACAGATAAACATCAATAGGATATTAATAGTGGCAGCTTAGTGTAAAAAAGAACAATACAACAATTAAAATGTAGAAGAAACATACATCACTCAAAGAAATTTTCGCTGAATTAAAAATTCAAAGAAACACAAAACATTAGGAGTTCAGCAATTTGTTAAACAAGAACTTAAGGTGATGAGGCCACACTGAAATTTCTAATCACAAGATGATAAATCACAACCAGTAGTAACATGCTTTAGATTCATAGAATTTAAAGCAAAAATGTTTCAGAATATGTTAACTTAGGCAGTAAAGGCCAAAATCTATAAACTTAGATAAATAAGCAGACACGAGGTTGCAGAGGATTACCTCTTTAGTTTTACACATTAGTACTTTATACAAGATCCTTAAGCATCTTCTTCTAAAACTTCATCTCTTTTTTCCCTCGACGTATATCTTAGCAATGTGTTCTTCGCCAATCTCATCATAATACGGCCTAACAAATCTGTCGAAAAATTTATCATCTGTAAATTTAGCAATTGTTGACAGAGCAGGCCATTTTCCAATAACATTCCTACTTTCCAAGATTCCAAGAATTTGCAGCCGCGGCTCAAGTCTCTTCTCGATGCTGTACCCAAGTGATGCTGGACAAGAGACGATATTGGAGATATTGTACCTCCCAGTAGCAAGCAGAAACTCTATCACATTCTTCATATTCTTTCCGAGTAAAAAAATCATCGGTTGCTTCCTAAACATTGCGAATATATCATCATCAGAAAATCCCAAATCGCAGAGAGTCTGAAACTTGACTTCCCACATCCCCTGGCTAATATGAACAAGTACGCTGAGAGCATGGATAAAAATACCAGAAGTGTGAGAGACCCCAATTTCTATGGCCTTGTCTACGGATTTCCTCATAATATCCGGCTTGAACAAGAAAGCTCTTGGACGAACATAGAGGAAGTGAAGAATGCGCTCGATAGATACTCCACTGCTCCTCAAGATCTCCACATTTGGCATTAAGGTATTCTTCAAATCGGTACTTACAAACCAGGCAGATTTTCTTAAGAGTCTCGCCACCTCCTCATTGGATCCCAGCAATCCCTTCAAAATCGATAACTTGGGAATGATCCCTTTCGCCACACTCACACCGAGAATCGTCTGATGAGAGTAGATCATCTTGGCAATCTCCTCCGACGACATGCCCAAATCTTGGAATAGCTTCAATCTCGACTTAAGACTTTCAATAGTAAACCCTAGAAACCGAGGATTATATATCGCCATTTTCTCCAGCTGAGGAGTCGTAAAGCTATTCTCTTTAAGGAATGAGAGTACTGAGTCGACTCGGTTGGGGTTTCGCAATTGAGGCAAAAGCGATGAAGCTAGCAAAGCCGAATCAGGAGAAAATTGGTGTTTATTGACCAAAACATCAAAAATTACAGGGCTAGGGACTAACCTTCTAATCCTTGAAGTCGAGAAAAAGTGGATCGCGAGAGATAAATGAGAATTGGAGTTGCAGAGAAATGAATTAGGGTTCGAACATAAAGAGGAGAGATTCTTACGAGCAGTTGAAATCATGTCGACAGAAAATCGCAAATACGGATCAAGAACCAACTGTGTTCCGAATTGAATCTCTCTTGCTGCAAAATTGAATTAGGGTTCAAAATGTTTTAGAGAATCAATCGCAGAGAAATGAATTAGGGTTCAAAATGAATTAGTGAGTGAATCAGTCGCAGAGAAACCGCGAACGCGAAGGCTTTTAGGTTCATGGATTCTCTCTTTGGCTTTAGTTTCTTAAAATAAAAGGTAAGAGAAAACACTCCTGTGCAGATATCTGTACCGTGGAAATGGACCCGTCCCGCCCTGACCCGACCCGCTCACGTGCCCCGCTCGATCCGCACGTGAGATTCACGCTCGGCGCATGGACCTTCTCCAATTTTTTTTTCAGATTATTGTTCCTAATGGAATCTTCGGCTCCAATTTTACGGCTCTGCCTTCGCTCTGATTACTAAAATAAGGATAATCGGCGGACAATAATTTGAATTTTTTTGGCTCGCTCCGAAGCCTTCGGTTCCCCTCGCTCGAATTTTGACCAAAGTAGAAGCGACAAAAAAAAGGGTAAAAAAACTTAAATTTATAATAATAAAAAAAATTCAATTAAAGAGTGTTGACCCGGATCAAACTCGGGTCAACCGGGTCGAGTCGGGCGGGTCGGGCAACATCTGCACCGTGCAAAATCTGCACAGAAGTTTTTGTCAAAAGGTAAAATTTAGTTTTAAATTAATTACTTTTGGTTTATAAATTGTTTTTTTAATAATATCATTAATTTGTTCAAAGAAAAACACATTTTTTCATCATATTAAAAAAAAATCAAATTAATTAGGAGTGTATTGTATATATTTTGTGTAATTATCCTGTGTAATTTTCAGATTATTCAACAAAGAAAATATTTCCACTTAATTTTTTTCATGACTTCAACAACTTTACTCAACATCCAATTTCTTGTATTTCATAGTCCTGCAAACAATACCCAGATAATTTATACCTAGTCCATCATCATCTAGGTTGGTGAATCCAGACAACATTAATCATTTAACAACAAGTTTGCCATAATCATACTCAAAATTGGATCTAAATAAGTTCATCAAATAAAACGAAGACTTACAAAAATTGAATAGAATGAAGACCACAAATCTAGGAACTACGATCGAAGATAATTTATAAAGTGTGGCAGAGAATGGGATGGAGAAAAAATTGAAGGGAGACACAGTTTTTGGATATGGAGCCTTGTGTATGGAATCAAAACCGTAAATTTCCACAACCAGTGGAATCAAACTTGAGCTCCTCCCCGCCACCGACGACCTCAACGCGCACAACACCGCTCCCTCGGCTGATTTCTCTTCCACCATTGTGTCGGCGGCGACTACCATGGAGGTGAGAAGGAGAAGTATAAGAGAGTGAAGAAGATGAATTGGGACGGAACAATAACAAAGGGCCCAAGCTTTTAGCGGGTAGACGAGTTTATTTATCTCGCCTACCAAATACTCCCTCCATTGGGGATGGCAACGGTGGTTTGGGTCGGAGATTGCTTTCCCATCCCCATACCTTCTTAAAAAATCAATCCTCATACCCGTCTCCATACCTGTTTAAATCGGGGCGGGTTTGGATCAGAGATTATCTGGTGGGGGAAAGGTATCCATCGAATACCCGTTTAGAGGTATATATTATTTAAAATTTAAAACTTTTATTAGAAATAAAAAGTTACCCTTATCTATAAAATCAATAAAAAAAATAGTAGATTAAGCCAAAGAATGGAGACAATCTTATTTATAAGTCAACTTATCTCTTCACTTATTTTCGATGTGAGATTAAAAATAGTGAGAAGGGATCGAAGATAAATTAAGAGAAATAAGTTGTCCCACATTGAAAATTGCTATAAGAAAAAAAAAAGAGTTGAATTATATAAAGAATGAGAGAAAGTAATGTTAAAGTGTCTACTTAATGTGGTTTTTCGATTCTCATTAAATTTGAATTTTCATACTAATTATTAAATTTTGTAATTTATTAATATTAGTATCATTTAAATATAAATGAAACTACAAAAATTATCGGGGCGGGTTCGGGACGGATATCTATATCCCCGTACTCGCCCCAAATACTATCGAATATAGAAATTCATACTCGTTCCAACCCTGTTTCCTAAATATTGACTCCCATACGCGCCCCATTCGGGGCGGGTATCCGCGGGGATATGGGTCCGCAGATATTATTGACATCTCTACCCTCCGTCCACGAAATGGTTGTCATATTATGGACAACACGGGTTTTAAGAAAATGATAGTAGTAGTGAATTATAGTGAGTATTATTGTGAATGGAATAATAATCCCACAATAAATGTGAGTGGAGCAACAAAAATAACAAATATTTTGTAAACAAACTTAAATGACAAAAGTGACAACCATTTTGTGGACAGAGGGAGCATAAAATAAACCGATATAACCAAACGGAAAGTGATGCTTAGTTAAGGCGGGTCGGGTTGAAGATCTATTCCTCACCCTGCCCCAAACCCGACACGACACAAACCCGTATTTTGCCTTGGCTACTACGATAAATTACAATAACAAATTTAATCCATAATTTTTTTTTGAATTCAATTTAATCCATAATTTAACATTATATGACCACAACCCTAAAAACCTAACAACGACCATTCTGAAGCTAAACCCTAATAACTGCGGCAACAATGGCGGGAGGCAAATTCAGGAAAGAGAAGCCGCAGAGAGGCGGCGCCACCGGCACCGGCTCCCACTTTCAGGGTGGAATACCGTTCCACAAGTCGAAGGGCCAGCACATACTGAAAAACCCCCTTTTGGTCGACTCAATCATCCAGAAATCCGGCATCAAACACACCGACACCATCCTCGAAATCGGTCCGGGTACTGGAAATCTCACGAAGAAGCTTCTAGAAGTCGGAAAATGCGTCATCGCCGTCGAGCTCGATCCTCGTATGGTGCTCGAGCTGCAGCGCCGCTTCCAAGGAACTCCATTCTCCAGCCGATTGAAGGTCATCCAAGGCGACGTCCTCAAATGCGACCTCCCTTACTTCGACATCTGCGTCGCCAACATCCCCTACCAAATCTCGTCGCCGCTCACTTTCAAGTTGCTGTCTCACCGTCCGTTGTTCCGATGCGCGGTGATTATGTTTCAGAGAGAATTCGCGATGCGCCTCGTCGCTCAGCCCGGCGACAGTTTGTATTGCCGCCTCTCCGTCAACACGCAGCTGTTGGCTAGGGTTAATCATCTGCTCAAAGTCGGAAGGAACAATTTCCGGCCGCCGCCGAAGGTTGATTCCTCTGTTGTTAGAATCGAGCCGAGGAAGCCGCTTCCGCCGGTGAATTTCAAGGAGTGGGATGGATTGGTTCGAATCTGCTTCAACCGGAAGAACAAAACCTTGGGCGCGATATTCAGGACGAAGAGTGTTCTCACGATGCTCGAGAGGAATTTCAAGACGTTGCAGGCGCTGCAGCTGTCTGCGGAAGGGTTTGAGCGAGATCGGGAAGCTGAGATCGCGGCGAGTTTATCTGCTTTGGGAGATACTTTGGGGGATATGAGCATTGATAAGGAGGATAAGGAGGAAGGGAAGGATGATGATGATGATGATGATATGGAGATGGATGATGGAGATGGAAAGGCCTGTGATTTCAAAGATAAGATTGTTGGCGTTTTGAAGCAGGGTAATTTCGAGGATAAAAGGTCATCCAAGCTTGCTCAAGCTGATTTTATGCATCTGCTTTCTTTGTTTAATAAGGCTGGAATTCACTTTTCTTAGAAAGAGTTTTTACTCTGTTTTTGCTATTAAAGTTATGAATACAGTTTTGGTGATGGTTCTTGATTATCTTCCATGCTGAAATTATTGATACAAAAGGAAGTAGAAAGTTCCCAACTTTTGAAATTGGAGCATCTCTTTTATAACTAACTAGTTTAGTGTTTTTGTTGCAATGATTCTTTATGTTTGGGAGAGTGAAGAATGCTAGTTTTCCATATAAAGCTCAAGGTTTTATAGCTTCCATTCATTAAATGTTGTGATTCATGGTATTTGCACCTTAATCTGATGGCATTTTGATTTCTGGTGCTTTACTTGAGCTTCGAGGTTTGCATATATATTGTGATTTTGGTTTGTTTTTACTTGTGAGTTAACATTGAGTGCTTGCATCTTGTTGTCTAAGTCTTGTATTTGGTTGTGTGAGCATAATGTAGATGCTGTATCTGAGAAGCTGGTTGTGTCAATGCTGATTATTTTTCGTCTTTCGATTGTTATGCTCTTTCTGGTAAATAAAGTTATTTGCATAGTATAACAAAGAAGTGATGAAGCTGTTACAATAGCTATTTACTGCTCTGCTTCTACCTCCATGATTCTATCGTGTTCTGTGCTTGATCGTTAGGGAGGTCGTGTGAACTGTTAATTGGCAACGCTGTCTGTTTTTTAGTGTCTGCTTCATGCTTTTGTGCAACGGCTCGTGAATCTTGTGGTTTTAATGTTTATGTTCAATTTTGCTGTTTGAGACTTTAATTTCATTTCTTGAGGTTGAATGGTGCATTTCTTGTTGTGATGTCTGTTTGATTTTTTTGGAGTAAATGAGAAACATAGCAACATTTGTCTCTACAGATTTCTCAATCTTTGAGATGGGATTTTTATATATGTGCAATTGATTCTTGCAAATCTTTTTTCTGGTACAATCATTGACCCTTTTCTCATTATGAAATTTTGGACATTTTGGATATGGCTACTTCCTCTCTGACTCTAAACATTGACAAGGAGGAGAAATTCTTTTAAAATATTACATTGTGAGTAGTGGGTGTAGTACACCTAGAACCTTGTAAAAATTTCTCGACAAGGAGATATTCATAAGAGCATATGCAGTGGTGATCACCAAGAGCTGATCGCTCGAGGCGTGAACCTTGGCCTATCTGGCGCGTAGTGATTGGCTGCAGTTTAGCCGTGGTGGCAACGACTATGGAAAATTAAGCTGATTCCTTCTACTACAATTAAGGACAACAAAAGGACAATAAAACAGGATGGCCGCAACATTTTTGATGTGATTGAGTCTACGTTTGTCTTGATTTATAGCTCCCATTGTCATTTTTATTTTATTTTATTTTTTAAGATAAATATTCCTAGATTTTTTCTTCGTTTTTTCATTATTTTTTATTTTTTATTTTACAATACTTAAGTTACTTATTGGGCCATCACGCTGCGATTTCTCAGTAGCCCAATTGTAGCACTTGGAACCGGGCCAGATCAATCCGTATTCAAGCCGGGTCAGAAAATCGCATTCATTAAAGTGTTCAAAATTTCTTCTCTTCAATTGCAAGACTTAAATTTGTATACTAAAACGTAGAGGTGGTCAAATTCGGTTTCGGTTCCGAACCGAAATCGGAACCGATGGTTTTCGGTTCTACTTGGGAGGAACTCGAACTGAACCGCCTACCTCTTTGCTTCTTTGGTTTCGGTTTCAAACCGGAACTGTCGGTTTCGATTTCGGTTTTGTTCTTCGGTTTTTGGTTCCAAATTGGAACCGAAGTTTTAATTATATGTATTTTTTCATATTATGCTACATTTTTCTTCTATAAATGTATATTTATGCATTCTAATATTCGTATTTGAGTGATATAATATGAATTATGATATAAATATAAATATAAATAAAAACAAAATAAAAAATATAAGAGGAACCGTCGGTTCAGAACCGGAACCGAACCGAAATCGGCAGTTCTTGGTTTCACATTCTTGGAACCGGAACAGAACCGCCTTGACATTGGTTCTCGGTTTCAAAAAGAAACTGGCAATTCGGTTCCACCGGTTCCACTTATTTTGGCCACCACTACTGAGACGTTACATGTAGTAAATCTAGTTTAATTATTCAATGGAAAGAAAAAGAAAAGTTCATTGATATTTGCTTCTTTGTTATACGAAAAGTCATTTACAAATTTGTATTTTGGCACTTTATTTAAACGAAAATCAAAAGGATAATTGTATAAAGTCACAACCTTTTTCACCCCATTTGCAATTATAGCACTATATTTTTTCATTGGTACGTTAAGGAATGGCCTTTTAATTAAGTCATTGCAATTCAGAGCATATCTTTATTTCCGGTGACTGGAAAAATGATGTGAAACTTTTTTGTGATGTGGCATTTGACTATATTTTGTGTGGCATTATTGAAGTGACATTTTTATTTATTTTTACTAGATACACCTTCCGTCCCAATATTAATGGCTTAGTTTGGCTTGGCACGGAGATTAGGAAAAAAGAAATTAAGGATGAAAATGTGGTAATCGATATATTTAGTGTAATTTTATAGAATATTTAATTCTTGTTAATAAAGTAGTTTATAGATTCATAAGTACTTTAGGTAAGTTGTACGAAGAAAGAAGTGAATAGTATAGAAGGTAGGTAATGATGCTAGATGATTACAAATTTAATTAAATTCTAATTTAGTTCAAAAAAGGAAACAAATCATCAATATCGGGATACCAAAAATAGGAAAACAGACCATCAATACCGAGACAGAGAAAGTATTTATTTTCTTTCCCGTATAAAATATTACTCTCATTTTCAGTTGTTGTGAGTAAAAATGCCACGTTACAAAAGAAATCTCACGTCATTTTTCTAATCATTGAAAATAAAGATATGCTCTGAATTACATTGACTTAAAAGGTCATATGCCATGGAAAAAAATGGTACTAAAATTATAAATGGGTAAAAAGATTGTTTCTTTATGATTAACCCAAAATGAAAATAATTTTTGGGGCTAGTTTGGCCCGACAAATAGAGAGAGGCCCAATCTCTAGTCTGCCTCTAATTAGGGAAATTTTAAACACAATCCCCATTTTACTCCACATAATCCCCATAAAAAATAATAATAAATTAAATTATAAATGTACTATTATACCCTTATAGCCCCCATTTAAAATTTAAATAAAATAGACCATAAAAATATAACTATGTATAGCCCCCTCCAAGAACACGTATCTCTATAGATTGTCTCTCTCTAGCTCGGATCGATTCAAATTTATAACTTCCCTATGGATTGTTATCCATAGATAATGGCACGTAAAATCTCGATTATCGATCTGCAAGATTTTCCCGGGCAGAGGGGAAAGCTGATAGAGGCGTGCGAAGAATGGGGGTGTTTTAGGATCGTGAATTACGAGGGGATTCTGCCGAAATCATTGCTGCAACAAATGAAGCAAGTAGTGAAATCGCTGCTGGATTTGCCGGCGGAGGTGAAGACGAGAAATTGCGATGTTATTCCGGGAAGCGGATACATGGTGCCATCTCCGATCAATCCGCTTTACGAAGCGTTGGGCCTTTACGATACTTCTTCTCCTCAAGCTGTTGATGCCTTCTGCTCCGACTTGGATGCTACTCCTCACCAAAGGTACGGATCTCCAACACGCATTGCGCATGCGCGGAACTTATAGTAGACTTTAATATGTATTTCATGAAATTAAATTGATGAAGTGTTTTTAGAATAGCCAGGTTTAAGTCCATGAACCTATGCTCTGTTCTGTTTTCTATTTCAACACCTATTAAATTATGAATAATTTTATTATCAGGGCTGGTGGTGGACCTCCGGAGCTACTCCAACTACATCGAGGTGTGGGGGTTCAGTAACAGCACCTATGCGTTTATTGTGGAGGCGACAGCATTTAGATTCTCGCCGGAGAATCTCACCAACTTGATGGACGTTGAGGAGCTGCCGATTGTCGTCGACTGGGCGGTGGGGAACGGCGCGTGCATGGAGGCGAAGGCCGACAACGCCACGTATGCATAAATAGTTTCTGTTTCTCTTTTGTTGTTTGGAAGATTAGTAACTTGTGTGTGTATAGTACAATGTGATGGAGATAATGCATTTGAGTTGATTTCTTTAAATTTTACGTGTGCTTGGAGGGGAGAGGTTAGAGAGCCTCAAACATTCAAGGAAGGAATGGAGCAGCATAAACTTTCAAGTCTGGAGGTTGTGTTTTATATTTTACGTGTACAATAGTTATGTTTTTAGGGTTTAATTTATTTAAATTTTTAATGGGGACTATAAGGTTATATTAATACATTTACAATTTAATTAATTATTATTTTTTATGGGGGCTATGTAGAGTAAGATGAGGACTATGTTTAAAATTTCCCCTCTAATTAATTTAAATCCCTAATTTCACCAACTTGATGGACGTTTAAATTTCCCCAATAATTTAATTTAATTTAAATCCCTAATTTCAAACTTCCCACACTTTTTTCGGCTTCCTACATATTCTCGCCTCCCGCGCCGTCGTCTTCAGCTTCGATTGGCCGTATTCCGCCGCCGATCGATTCTCCGACAACTTCCGCTGCTGCGTATTACAATGTAAAACATTAAATCCGGTGTAAATCAGTAATGCTGGGGAATATGACTGCAAATGTCGACCTCCTGCTCAGGTGCATTGCTGATCTAGCGATTAATCGTGATTCTTTTCATAAATTTGTCTTCTGATTTGAGGTTTTAGTTAGCTATATCGTTTGGAAATGGTCTGCGTGGTCGAATGCTTATTTAGTCTCTTGCGCGCTTCAATTATTATGTTTGATAATCACAGATTCATAGTTGCGATGCTGTTAAATGTTCAGAGCTATTTAAATTTTGATTGAATCTTGTATCCAGATTAGCTTTAGTGTTCAAATGTGCCACAGTTGACATTAGATGACACAGGTTGTATTTGTAGATGCTTTCTAGGCTGAAGTTTTTTTCCCACTGAATTAATGCTTTCGGTTTTTAGACGTCCTGATCTGTGCAAGGTGTTTATTGTGCGAACATTTATTGCCAAAGAAGTATTTGAATAATTGAAAATCTGACTTAGTTGATATTTCTCTTCGATGTTTGAAAATTTTCTTAGTGTGAAACATATGGAATCTTGTGCTGGCATGAGTGCGACATTAAGCTATATAATATGGAATAAATAAGCATGAATATTTTGGAAACCGTTGTTTGGATTAGTAGGGAAGGTGAACTTTAGAGAGAGTAGTTTAGTGTCAATGTTAAAATTAATTTGGTTTCTTGTGTATGGGGATAAGCTGATTAAGGAGAAACAACAAGTTATGAAAAAATTGTGTCAAGGATAAGCAATCTAGTTTAGAGTACTGGTAGCTCAACCAAAATAAAGAAACTACTCTAGCTGGCAACACAAAGCAAACCTTATACATAGATTCATGTGGGGACAAAAGGTTTTGATTCCTCTATCCTCTTTGAAAGGAACTCCAATGAGAAGATAGATAGATGAATTTAGTTTTAAGTCATTAGATCGCGTTACTACGTTACTTAACAAAGTGGGAGGAGGAGGGACCAGAGAATGGGAAAATAAAGATCAAATAAACATAGAATAACTCGTGGAGGCTTTCCTCTAGTCATTATTCTCCAAAATCGCCTCAATACATTTGGCTGATTGAGACATGACCATATTTATCCCAAATTCTTTCTACCTCGTTTGTGATTTGAACTTGTGCTGGCATAGGGTGTAAACACAATGCCATGTCTCTCGATGAAGAACCTGAGGTGCATCCGGATTCTTCATCTGAAAATGACGGGACCTGCTCATTAATCTGCAAATTCATCCAAAGATATGGTGTGTAAGCAAAAGGGCCTGATAGTGTTATTATGGATTGACTGAGAGATACTAGAAGCTATTAGTATACAACTTAATTTTAAAAGGTTCTGATATTGGTCTGATTTGAGGGTTTGTAGAGGAAATGTTTTTTTTTTTTTTTTTTCATAATAATATAATAATATAGATAAGCAAACCTTACAGAAACCATAATGCGAAGAAGGATCCAACAAGTCATCGACGTGCCAACCGGGCAGAGTCTCCATTAAGTACTCCGATATGCTACTGGTTGACTCTGAAGCTTGCTCACTCTCTCTCATGGGATTTGATGATGTCTCTGAGCAATTTGCATTTTGGTTATGCACTTTATTAGTGACTGAATTTTTTATCTCCGTTTCAGATTGCGATCCACTGGAAGATGTAGCAACTTGATTTGAAGAAACTGCTGCAGAAAGCTTGACCCCAGTCAGAAGAAACCTATTATGCTTCTTGGTGAGTTCGTTGGCTTTGTGTATTGGCATATCACAATCTCGACAAAGTAGAGCCCTGTCTTCTTGGCAAAATAGTAACGCTTGTCTTTCCTGTTGAAGTAAAGATGACTAAAATTTAGCCAAAGTTTGATATTTATGGAAAAAATATCCAGAGTTCGGGCCACAAACCATATTAACCCTTAATATTTCTATGTATGATAATTTTTTCACATTAAAATATCAGTTTGTTCACAAGACTGCTCTTGTTGGTAATAATAACATTGAAGTGGTCATTTGAAACAAAGTTATGATAATATGCATTTACAAAACCTGGCAAATGTCACAGCGTGGAGATTCTTTGAGTTGAGGATTGAGGAGAGAGAAACGGGGATGCTTGCTGGCAAGCTTATTGGCATTATGCACTCGATTGTCGCAATTCTGGCAGAGGGCAGCTTCATCTGCAGTACAGAATACAGCCGCTGCTTCTTTCCCACAAACATCACATTGAATCTTCATCGTGGCAGCTTCTTCTGTAAGTCAAATTTTCTGTACTTGGATGTATCTAAATGTTGCTGATTTTCCTGTGTCCTTTGTGTGTGTTTTTTTTGGGTGTACGTGTGTGTGAGAATATATATATTTAGGTAGTATGATGCTTAGAGAAAGTATGAAGAGATGGTTGGTAACTTTGGTAGAAATAAATGAGGAAAGAGACGAACTTTTATGGGCATATGGGTAGAGTGGAAGGCACAGCTAAGCTACCAGGAATTCATTTTCCTTCTGACTTATTTCGAAAGCTCTGGAAATAAGATCATTCAAATTGGCAATATTCTTGTCTATCTAGCTTCTGTCTTGTCTGTCTACATGGGGGTGGGGTGGGGGGGGGGGTGGATATTATGCAATGCAAAGCACAATCTAGTTGGCCTTATGTAGAGATAGGTCTGCTATATTTCTAATATTTAGATCTTTTATTGCAAATGGTGTCATCTTTTTACAAAGTGTCTCATGATGTCAAACTTTCCATTCAGCCCTTGTTCTCAATGCAGATTGTTTAGTTATTCGATTTTCCATGCAATAATTAGGGACCGTAAGAGTAGGGGCCATTTATATTGGGACGGAGGGAGTATAGTGTCAACACATCTATGACGCCTTTTATTATTATGGGATGCATTATTGATTGTGTCGTATTAGGAGATGGAACACTTTGGTGCAAGAATCTTGCTTGATATTTCTTTCCCAAATCTTTCACTCTCTGACTTATGTTTGTATAGAGATGGGGAATGGGGGGCATAGCTGTATGGGGTAGAGGCTTTTAAGTTTTATCTGTTCATTCATTGATCCGAGCAGTCTCATTTCCATGTATACGTACAGCATTTTTAGGAGAATAATTTATACGAACAGCATGGCTCTTAGTATAGGAGTGGGGAAATTGTACTGTGCATTTGGTCCAGTGGTCTTTAACTCTGTCTGGCTAAGATGGGAAGGAAAGATGCAAAGGTCCATTGAATCAAACAGGCCAAATATGTGAATGAATCCAAAACTATCAGCTTTGTTCATTTTTG
This sequence comes from Schizonepeta tenuifolia, assembly GCA_029490685.1. NCBI lineage: Eukaryota > Viridiplantae > Streptophyta > Magnoliopsida > Lamiales > Lamiaceae > Schizonepeta > Schizonepeta tenuifolia. The sequence continues at coordinate 93,268,268 of CM055960.1, read as the reverse complement.
AAAAAATATGATTGGAAATTACATGCAAGATGCGACGTCGTTTTTGTAAAATGAATAAAAAATGGTTAATTGCAAATTAAGGCACGAACGTTTGTAACATCACTTCTTATCCTTTGCATATCAAGACACGGCTTTCAAATTTCATTGCAATTCAAATCATGCCTTCAATTTCCAATATCGTCAAACTTACGTGGAATTTGTTGTGACGTGGCACTTGACTATTTTTTAAAGTTAAAACTCAAGGCACGTCATAATAAAATTCCACGTCAGCTTTCCACTCATCGAAAATTGAAAGCGTTATCCGAATTGCAATGAAATTTGAAAGTCGTGCCTTAATATGTCAATAATAAAAAGTGGTGCTAGTATTGAAAATGGATGTAAAGGTTGTGTCTTCTTTTGCAATTAACCTTTAAAAAATATTAGTATTCTTTTTAATTCATTTAGTTGAAATGATGTTGCATTTCGCGACTAATTTCTTAATCATAATTTTTGTTTTTTATAAAATCGCATTCATTTCCCGACCTTTTAGTCACCATTCTGAAATCGAAACTTTTGTCCGAGCATGGATTTGGGATAGAATTGCATATTTGGCAAGTGAAAAATACACTGTAAAAATAGTGTTGAGTTTTGGAAGTCATGGGCAACCAAAAGAGGTTGCTTTCACCATTATTTTTCTCTTCAGATATGCTTTAAAGTCTTCCGGCGTATAGGCTTCCTATTGTTTAACTCCAATTCCAAGTGGGAAAGAATTAATACTTCCAACCAACAAACTTCTGCATTATGATTAATTTCCCTCTGTCTACACCTGTATCTTAAAACTCTCTACCTAAAAGATAAGCTCTTTCTTTCTCTTTTCCCTTTTTTTGGCTTTTTCCCCTTCAAGGAGCGAGTGATCTTTTGCCACTTGGTCATTAAGATATTTCTTGGTAGAATTGAATTTTTTGAGAAATAATTTATTTCCTCATGCACTATTGAAATTTAAATTTGATACTATATAGTAGTGCTTCTGTATCTTTTCATTAAAATCATTTGGTCGGGTATGCATGCATGTTAAGAAAATAATTTGTTTATAATAAAGTTGAAAAGATAAAGTCTCTTTTTAGAAGTATTTTTGTCACATCAAGTAGGATAGAGAATGTACTCTCTCTGTCCCGTTCTATTTGTCTCACTTTCTATTTTTGGGTGTCCCACTCTACTTGTCTCACTTTCCATTTAAAAAAATAATTAAGAAATCACTTTATTCACTTTATATCACTTCAAAACCACTTTATGTCACTTTAAAAACACTTTATCAATTAAAACATACTTTATATCACTTTATCAATCAAATAAGACAAGTATAAAGGGACGGAGTGAGTAGTTAGTTGATTTTTAGTGGTATATATATGATAATTTATGAGTTATAATGAGGTATTTATCATATGATGCATTTTCATTTCAGGAAATGAGCTTAATGAAATGATACGTCCAAATAAAGTATAATGGATTTAATAAAAAGCTACGGAGGGAATAGTAATATTTAATTTTAATAATATTTTAATATTATGCGGTATGGAGATTGACTAGCAAAACTTTGAGGCTAACCTTGTAGCCAAATGCATTTTTTGGTTAAGGTTCATAACTTCAATGGGTCTACATTGATATTGCAAAAGGTGTTATGAGTTGCACTCACTAAGGTACTTTTTTGCATTTAACTAATAGATGTTAGATTTTATTTTGAAACTACATTATTGAAGTGGTCGGGGAAAACTTATTTTTATAATTGAAATGATTATAGGTGAAAGAAAAATTCATGATATTAAGATTACGAATTTTATGTCTTAAGATTTGTAGATATGGACTCGCAAATGTCTCTTACTTGCCCAAACAGCAAGGGGTCTCTCTCTCTCTCTCTCTCTCTCTCTCTCTCTCTCCCCTAGTAATTCTTTCCTTTGTTATTCATCATTCTACTCCTGAAACTAGCTATTAATATTAAGATAAATTTCGCAGCCAAATACGATTATTAGTCGAGTCCTGAATTATTAGGATTGTCAACCCCGAATTGAATCAAAACTTAAACCGTATTCATCATTTTGGACTCTCATGTTTCTGTGAATTCTTCTTTGTTAGCACAGTAATTACTTTATGTTATGGTGGATGTGGGGAGAACCAACTTTTCCTATAACTTAATCCACCTCCTGTATTTGAGGAGTACATAAATTCTAGTTCATGGTTCATGTGCAATAGCTCGCAAACAACGAAATACATCACGTTAGGAAAATTTGGTGTGATTCAAACTTCAAATCTTTGATCACAATAATACACCTTCCACCAGTAGGCTATTCGTAAGGTGACGGATGTGAGCACTTCTTTTTTTTTTTTTCCACAATTAAATTGCTTTTCTGAATTTTCTTTATTCAACTTACTATTTCAAACTAACACGTAAATTATGTTTCTTGCCAAAAGATGCCATTACACGGCTTCCACATCTTCTTCCGTTGCAGATAAACTCAACCACATTTGCAAGGATTTTTTTCTTTAGGGTGCGTTTATTTTGATAGAAAAGATTTTATTGGAAAATGATGGATAAAAAAAGGTGAGAAAATATTAACATTTTCATCCTTTTTATCTCATGTTTATTAGGTTGGAAAAGAAAATTATTACATGGTCCCCTCCACTCCTCTCCACTTTTATGCCTTTTGTTCATTGGAAATATTTTCACGCCACTGACCAAAGATAATATTATCCAACATTGGAGAGAAAAAGATGGAAAAGAGACTGTTTGTAAAAGTTAGTCACCATATCCGGAGAAAATTTTCTATCAAAGTAAATATGTGAAAAAGATAGAAAATGAGAGAAAATATTCTTTTTCTATCATCTTCCATCAAAGTAAACACACCCAAAGTTGTCAATGTATTAGGTGGAACTAAGTGACAAAATAGACCTTTTTCCCTTCTTGTAAAGATATAGATTTGGATAATATCTAGAAGATCTTCGAACCCCAAATAATAAATCGAGTATTAGGATGATGTGCAAGTTGCATCATGCTTTTATTTTGTTATGAAGAATTAAAGAAAAGTTGGAGGAATATTGATGGAATGAAGTAATTGTGTATGAAGTCTCAATAGTGGGCATAAGCTGGCATGAAAGTTTACTTTCGATAAATAAAGAGAAAAAAAGAAAGAAAAAAAAAAGTCAAGGTTAGTGTTTTTCACTGATGATCGATATTGGCCAGTCGTATGTATGGATGAATGTCGAAAACAATGTGAAACTGAGGAAACTGAGATTGAGATCACTGATAAATAAAGGATTTTTTTTCTTTTTTCGGATGAACTAGTTATGGAATGAATATTTTTTAGTACATTCTAAATCGAGCATGTTACATTTGATTTTTGATTTATTTATTATGTGCGGTTTGCATGATATTATGTTATAGCTGGATTTACCCCATGCGTACAATGGATTACCCTCATCAATATGCAATAGAATTTGGAAGAAAAAAAAAAGAACCTCTTTTTCCTTATAAATTTTTCCTTATAAAGCAACGTAATTTTTTCTGTTAGCATTATAGTGAGAATTATGGAGATTTTATGGTACCGAATTTGACAAGTTTGATTTTCTCGTTTCTGATAAAGAATATGAGTGTGAAAGTCTTTATTTATTTTCCGTATTTTTTTGAAAAAAAAAAAAACTAAAAATCAATTTCCTAATGCTTGGAAAGATGAGTTGGGTCCTGTTGGACATCGTTGTAATCTAAAGAAGAGAATGTTTGCTGGCCCAATCGGGCCCAATCTGAGAATTTTTTTCCCAACGATTTAAACTGAAGTTTGTTCATCCTTCGCAAAGCTATGTGAGATATATTACGTCAAATTTTGATTATTTGTTTTTTCAGTTTTAAATCTTTCGTTCATATTTTTGAGATGTTATATTGTAATACACTATCTTTCTTCGAACAAAAAAATATAAAAAAACCTAGAATACAATTTTAATGATTAAGTCCATTGACTGATAAGATACTAATTTGATAAACAATAATTCTATTCGAACATATTATGTTTGGATATACATGTTTGAAATAGGAAAAACATTGTTCGATTGCCTTCGAAATTTCTTTCCTACTCAAATTTCCTTTCGAAATATCGATTTTACGCACGCCCGCTCCCAAATTTCACTCTCATCTACATTCAAGTTTTAAACTTGTGAATTTAAATTGGAATGAAACTTTATAATTAAAATTTAAAAAGTGTATGTTTATTAATAACTAGACTGTCGACAGTAAAAAAAATAAATTATTAGTTAAAAATTCCATCAAATCTGTATTTTTACCATCGTATGTTTGGACATAGTATGTCCAAATATCACTGCCCTTTGATAAAACTTAAACTAAAAAATACATTTCATTTTGTTTGCTCAATTTATCGTTTTCTTATTCTTAATTACTATTTATTAATAAAAAAAGTTGGTTTGGCTTACACGGTAATTTTTTGGTTGAATATGAAAACGAACAGAAATTATTTTGATTTGAAAGTTTCAAACAAAATTATATTTCTCGTCCAAACCAAACTGGATTTTACGATTTTAATTTGGTTCGGTTCGATTTTAACTTGTTTAGCATTTCAACTAAAGTCGCTAGTGGATATAAATCTACTTCTTCTGAACACCCGTTTTCTGCCACGCCTTTATTCTGCTTCATTTTTTTTTTTCCTTTTTTCTTTTTTCCCTTTTTTCTTCTTTTGCTTCAGTTTTGGTTTGCGCTCAACGATAAAGAACGAATCGATAAGCAAAATATGAGGCCAACGGCGCTGAAATAAAACTCATGCTCCACCTCTGCCCCGCGCCAAAAAAAAAATTCTTTCTTTCTGCCAATTTTTTAGCTGAATTCAACTGAAAATGGCAACTGTTATATGTTTCTTCAGTTCAACTCCCCATGTTTGCTCGGTATCTCTCTCTCTCTCTCTCTCTCTCTCTCTCTCTCTCTCTCTCTCTCTCTCTTCTCTCTCTCTCTCTCTCTCTCCCAGTGTTCTTGCGAACTTCTGAAATTATTGATGTGTTGATGTTAATGTCTGCGTGTCTGTTTACTTGGGCGGAAGAAAGAATTGATTTTTGATTCCCATTTGCTGATTAAGAGAACTAATAGTTATTCTACCCTACATTTCAGTTATTGCAATGTAGGAGATGGAACAACAGGAATCTTGGACAAATAAAATTTACTTCTGTGAATTTTGTAGGATGGAAGCCGAGGTATTCTTGTCTTTCCTTCCTTTCTATGTTTAATCTTTTTATATTTACTTTTAAGGTTGCATTTTGGGTTTACACAATCTTTGTTAGTTGGAATATGCTAGTAATCTTTTACTGTTTCTTGTTTTGGTTTGATTCTATAGGTTCGAGCTTACATGTAGAGATTTAGTCATGATTGAAATGTACAATTTCATTGTGACCAATGTTATTATTTGTGCAAATGTACATAGATTCCAAATAAAACCTTCATTACTAGAGCTTAAAACATATATTCCTGTTGCTAGATTTCTCCCAATTGAAGATGAGTGGGGTGTATTGTAAAATAACATAAAAGTAAAATTATTCGTGTAAATTTGGACATGACTTGCCTGAATGTAATTTAAAATATTTAGGTTCTTATTTTCAAATTCTCTAAAAGTAAGCTGTTCGTCTTGAGTCCTGACAAGAGAGTGGTACCTAACAGCAATCAACATATTAGAAAGCCTAGTGGAGCATGTTTATTCGTGTTGAATTTTTTCTTCCAGATTATGGCATCGAATGTTTCTGTTTTGTTAGATGAAGAATATTGATTGTCCCATTCTTGCTATGATTTAATAAACAGGAGAAATTTGATCTGTGCAGTCGATAAGGATGCTGAAACGTCATTTAAAAAGACTGTGGAGGTAGACCGACTAATAGACATTCTACGGGATTCAAATGACAAGGAAGTAAGTAGGTCGTTCGCGGATGGATCAACTCAATAGTGTCTTATGTCATGTATGCATATCAAATTTGAGGTTATTTTTTCAAGTCATCTCTTTGCTATAGTAATAGTATAACAATGATTGCTTGGAAAAGCATAATCTGTCACAGAATTTCAGTTCTTGACTGCCCAGAATGATTCTCCGATGACCTGACAAAGGAGAAAAATAAAAATTGAAAGCATTGTACGTAAACATAGATTATTGCCTCAGACCGTAATGTATAAAATGATATTATTTTATGTGCATTACTTATAAGTTTCTTGCGTTGTCTCCTTTTTGTAGAATTACTTTCTCGATATTATTCCTAATTGTTTTAAGTTGAAATGTACTTTTATCTTTTGTCACTAATCCTCTGTTACTTTGTCAATATTATTAATTTGGCAGCTTCAACAACTTGTTGTGGAGAATGTTCTTGCTTTCAATGAAGGGTTTTGGATACGACTTGCAGCTAGAACCGAAACATGTAAATCTGAAGATGATAAGGCATGATTTTGGATATGTTCGGGATTTATATTCATATACTCTGGGCTTACTATGTAGATGTCCTGACTAAGCTATTCTTTTCATCTTCATTCACAGAAAGACTATGAGGAATTGGCTGCAGTATTGATGAGTGTCGTGGATCGTCTTGTCCACAAGACTAAGGTATCGTCATACTCTCCACTTCTTAAGACTTGTGCATAGGTTCTAATGAAGCTTCTCAATATGGCATTCCAGTTACTGCTCGTTTAATACTCCGTGGCTGTTTAATCCCCTCAGGAAAAGATAGAGTCTGCTACTGACGTGCTTAAGGCGATTCTAAAGCCTGTTGTCGATGAAGAGGAAGAGATGCCTTGGCCTCCCAGAGACCCCAATGCTCTCGTTCTCATGCAAAAAGTATATCTGCACTTTAACAGATTGTTTTGCTTCTTGCTCTTTTTCAATCGTCCATTATCTGAAAGCAAAATATTTCTTGTAGCATCGTGTTCTCCTAATCCTACATGTAAGGTTAAGAAAACCGAGGTCGTGTGATTTCATAGGCTGCATGTCCTTCCCTAAACACTGTTTGCCTGTTTTTTCATATATTCCGTGATTGTGAATTTAGTGGTCATGTTTCTCTAGTAATATGATTTTTTTGAAATTATAGGAATTAATCCAAAGAGAACAAGAAGGTCATCTCGACGAGGGCTTCCTTGCAGAAGTTAGTGCCCAGCTGCGGCAAGTAAGTTTCAGCTTGGTTATTGTCCTTTGAGTTCTAAACATGACTTTGGTCGGCATTTTAAACATTACGTCATATGGCTTTGCCTGGAGAGCAGATGTCAATAAATGATAATAAAATATAAGTATCAAAACTGGAACCTGTTTGAAGCTAAGCAAGTGACCATAGCTAACGTGCAGGCAAAAGAAGACGGGGACAAGCCGGGGCTTGAGGCTATGTTGCAAAAGGTTCTACAACTGTATGCTTCCAGAATTCTCTCTAAGCGTAGTTATGCAAAAAAAGGTTAGCTGATGCATGCACATTCGTATGAGCTGGTGTAGATCATGAAATTTGAGTAGATCCATATATCCTTATGTTAATAATTATAGCAGTTAGCACCTACATTTTCTGAAACACTGGCTTACTTTGTTTTTATTCTTATGAACATTGAGCATTAATGTTGTTACGTGTATATGATGATTACTTGGAGCAATCACTTGATACTTTACTGTTGTTTTGATTAGGAAATGAGGTTTTGAAAGCAGAGCAGTTTCTCGAAACATTAATCCAAGGTATGTTATCTTAAGTGAGTACAGAGTCGGAACAAGAAAATTATTTTTGTAGCGTGAAGGGCCATTTGTTTTCGTCTTTACAATAAGCTCGATGGATTTTTATATCTGGGATGAAACTCAAGGAGAAATTCCAGACATGGCAGATCAGCTTTTGTATTTGGATTCTTCAGATCAAATTTTCTTTTCCTTTTTCGTTTTAGCTCCCATCTTTCAATTCGTACATGCTTGCATTTTTCAATGATCGTTTTCGTTTCTTCTCATTAATGCAAAATGTTTCTGCACCAGCTCCAGAAACAGAATGGAACAAGCTCTTAATCAATGGACTGACTATTGCCAAAGGCGACGTTTCGCCTGAAGATTTATCTGCTGTTGTGAAGAAACGTATTGAGAGAGTATTGATTAGAACGGTAAGTATCTTTCTGAAATCTATTTGCTTTCTCTCAGTAAAACCACCTCACAGCTTCTCAATCTCACCAAATTCTGCAAACTTTCCCAACTCAGGAGGGTGGATCGTACCTGCAACGCGTTCTTATCGAGTACCTTAAAGGCATCCAATCTAGAGCAGAGGAGGTTGTCAATGCACTCCAAAGTGGAACTCAGTAGGCTTCTTTTATGCAATGTCGAGTCGAGGGCGATACAACGTCTTCCCGACACGGGAGAAAACGAAGTTCTGCTACACGAATAACAGTCGTCATTTTTGCCAAAATGCAAGTTTTTGCATAGATTTTACAGCCATCCAAAAAGAAGACACAAAATGTATTTTACAACCTTATGTTTGTCTAATTATCTCTCCTCCATCTTGTAAAATTAATATTCTTGATTTTTTTATTTTTATTTTTTTTTGCATGGAAATGTGCTTGAATTATGATGATTAAATCGAATTTTCGGAAACTTTTTATTGAATAATTTTTTTTCATAGCTTAAAAGGCTAAGGTGCAGGTACGACTTGCGTGATGCTTTTTTGTCAAAGTTGTGGTGATAACAATAACGTATGAAAATTGTGGTTCTCTCACATGTTGCATTTGTTGAACAAATTAATTGAAAGAGATGTAAAAAACTCGATAACGGGCCGGGCTTGCCTACAAATTAGGCCCGACGGTTTTCGACCCGGCCCAAGCCCTTTACTTGGCCCAATAGGCTGATATTTCGACAACTCTATTGATGGTAAAGTTATGTATGCTTGATTGTGATTATTTTATTTTATATTTTTCTTTCAATACCAGCTTAATTTTTTCTCCACCCTGTTCAATACAATCTATTTTTTTCTGGGATGGAAATTAAGAAGAAAATTAGGCATAACAAAGTGATAATCAAATATTTTTTAATTAATAAAGTATTTTCATACTAATAAAATGATAATAAATTGTCCTTTTCAATTAAAGTAAATTTTAATTCTTTATATAAAAAGAAACGAATAATATTAAGTGGGACAACTTAAAAAGGAAAACATGTCATATTGAATGAGATAGATGACTATATTATTTCATCACATCAAAATCTAATATTAAGTCTAGTGTGGAGCAAAAAAAAAAACATCTTGAAAATCATGATGCTCATAATATAATGTAGTTTTCCAATTATAATAGGAAATTCTACCATTTGATACTCTTTTATATTTTTAACCAATAAGTACATTATAATATAACATATGATTTTTTTTAGGGAGGCATTATAATTTATAGTATATGAATATATTACACGTTTCAAATTTACGTTACGATCCCCAATTTTATTAGGATATAAAATATCCCCAATTTCATTTTGTGATAGGTTATATTCGAAAAATGATAACGTATTTATAATAATAATCCATACATTATTAGGATATAAAATACCGTCATAACTTGTATTTTATTTATTTATTTATTTTTGTCGTGAGACATATAACTTGTATGTTTGTTTAAGAGAGAAAGAGAGAATACAAAGTATTTTTTTTTCTTTTTCGCAAAATAAAAATACACATATTTTTTTTTCTTTTCTTTTGTTGAGGAGAAAATAAATACACAAAATGACAAAAACTTAACGCTGCGGGAAAATGTGAGAGAGAGAAAAATGAAAAAGGTATTAACTTATTAAGAAAAAGGCCTAATAAAGAGGATTATGCTCCAAGATACCTTTGCCACGCAATTTCAACCAATAGGAAGTCGAGTTTTACATGTGGTTCGCTTTAAGGCCCAATTACTGCCACGTGGCGTATTTTTTCATTTTTATTTAAATTAATCCCATTTTCTTCCACAATTACCATTTGCTCACGAAACTCTTCCTACTCAAGCAAGAAAAGAAAAAAATCAAGGGCAAATCTTTTCCAAATTCGCGGCTGAAAATGTTGAGATTTTTGGGGAAAACCACTGAATCGGCGGCGGGGAGCGGCGGATCCACCCTCACGGAGGTTTGCGGCGTCGGCGACGAGGTTCTGTCGGCGTGGGAGCTCGTCAACGCGTCTCAGTCCGACGAGGAGAGCCTCTACTCCTACGACAGCGACGAGACCGTCAGCGCCGGCGAGGAGATCTTCTCGGACGAGACGGAGCCGATTCCGTTAAAAGGAGGAGAAGGCGATGATGATGTCGACGTGGATGGCGATGCGGCGGTGCAGCGCGATTTCGTGTCCGCGGCTGATATAATCACGATTCAGGCGATGTCGGTCTCGCCGCCGATGACTTTCCCGGTGGGGATGGTGCGTGATTACGTGGCACGTGATGTGTATTGCGGTGACGGTGATGTGAACTATGATGATGACGATGATGACGTGGAGGATGATTATGATTTTGATGATGAGTTGGTGCCGTGGAAGCTGAAGGGGAGGTTTGGGAAGCAGAGGATAAAGAAGATGGGGACTAGGAAGATGGGGCAGAGGGGCGGGCCGAAGCTCACGGCGAAGAAGCTGCCGTATTACGATAACAGGCCTGGTTTCGCTCACGGCAAGCTTCGTTAGTAGGGGTGGAATGGTCAGATTGGATTGTGAATCTGTGATGCTGGTTGTGGTGAATGGGGACTATGTGCAGTAAGACTAGGGTTTAAGTGGAATTAATTTGGGGGCTGATTGCTGTTTTCAAATTGATGTTAGTAATATTAGGTGTTGATTTGCTTTATCTGAAATGGGGATGTATATATGGATGATTTATCTCTATGCAATTTCTAATTTAAATAAACATCTTAACTTCAAGATTGTGCATATTTATTTAATTCATAGTATTTGGTAATTGGTATTGTTATCCTTATGGTTAGATGTGACTATTCTTTTCAGACTGAAATGTGATGCCATTTATTATCTTTGTACTATTAGTTATCAGATGTTTTAATTACTCTAGCATATGATATGTATGGTTAGTGGCTTTCTGGAATTTGTGAGGAGTCTTTTATTTGGGAAATTTGTTGATGGAATTTACAGCTCTTTATATTGAATGTTAAGATTGACCTTATTTTCTTGCGATGGTGCTTCTTAAGATGTTCTAATTTTTCAGGTTTTTATCTTCAATGAGTCGGTCCTAGTGTAAATTTCTATGTAAACCGACTGATTTCCTCTGAAATGATTTGGTTTAATTTCCATTTAAGTAGGTGTGTGCTCCATCTTGGACTAAAAGTGCAGGTGGTAAAATATGGGAGTTTCTGGTTTATTTGTGAGATAACAATTTAGATAGATTATTACTTTGAATAGTAAAAGTGGCGGCCTGTGGAGACTTCAAATATGATGCTGTCTAGCATTTCTATGCCATTAGTTATCTAATGTTTTAATTGCTCTTACATATATGTGTGGTTAGTGGCTTTGGAATTTCTTAAATATGAGTGTTTAGATGGGATATTTGGTTATTGGCAGTGGGATTTATCAGTTTTTCATCTTGAATGTCAAGATTGATCTCTTTTTTAATTCAATATTGCTTCTTAAGGTCCACTCCTAATGTCGATGTAAATTGACTAATTTTCTCTGGAACAGTTTGTTTAATACCATTAAAGTATAGTTGTTTAAACAATCTTGGACCAAATATGCAGGTGTATAGAGTATGGGTGTTTCTTGTTTAATGGTAAGATATTTTAACAATTTAGAATGTTAATTTCATTGAATAGTGGAACTGGTGGGATGTGAAGCTGCATGTGAAGAACAAAAGGCTTCAATTTTCTATGCCACATGGTTGGATTCTTTGAAACATTGGGGCAGTGGAAAATTAATATCAGGTAGCATGGCAGGTAAGCTAACCTTTACATGTCTATAATTACAGATATATGATTGAATTGATTGAGTTCAACTTAACTGTTGGGAAAAGAAATTTTGTGGCTACACTATGTCAGGATTGAGCAGTAAGAGTTTTTAGAGCTTGGAAGCTAGAAATTTAACTCACTCAGTCTCTCATGCATGCTTGTGGAATTTCCTCTAGAGTAGAGAACTGTTTGTTGAAGTACGACTGCAAAGCCTTTTGCCTTACATGACTTGAAAGCTAGAACCATATTATAGTCTAACTCATAGCATGCTTGGTGAAATTAATTAATTGTGGAGCAGAGCAACTGTTTCTTGAAGTACAACTGCAAAGTCTTATCTCTTACTTATGTGATATGCCTCTCTTTTCATATTATGACTGCTGAAATTTGTCTGGATTTGCTTGGAGGATGATGGCAGGGTAGTTTTATTTCATTAGATGATTGAGTAATTGAGTTTTGTACAATCACTTCTGGAGGCTACTAGTATTGTACTAGGCTGGTAAAGTACCAACTAAAAGTTAAATTTCTAGTTTCAAGTACCCGTGTGAATTTTTGCAAGATTAAGCTGTTTTCAGACTGTTAAAAATTGCATTTAAGGACTAGGTTCCATTAGTGATTGAAGGGCTTATGATAAAATTCTAACAAGATAGAGCAATCTAATATTTGTGAACTATAGTTGTCTTTTCGTGCTGTTTAATGTAGATGTCGCCCTCTTGAATGTCGATAAATTTTTTGTGTGTTGCATCTGGAATTTACTGCTTGCCAAAAGTTTATTATGAATTGTGATATTGAACTTATGATCCCTTTTATGAGGCAAGGATCTTTTTTCTTTTTTTAGTTTCAATGTATACACACACGACTCGAATCCCGACCTATAGAAATTGCATGATGACATTACGGCAATCATACCCTGTAAAGATTGATTAATTTTCAACTTGTTTGAACATTTGAATCTTGAAATACTTGATCATATCTCTTACCCAGAAATTATCTTATTCTGAATTTTCAATTTGTGGAGAATGAGTGATTTGGCTTGGCTTCTGTTATCTGTGTAGCATTGCGTAATCTTTAATCTGTACATGTGTGTTTTGGGCTGTCAATTTGACTTAATTTCCCTCCTTTATTGCAGAGCTAATATAGCCCCATTGGAGATCTCTCTCTCTCTCTCTCTCTCTCTCTCTCTCTCTCTCGCTCTCTCCAGAATCCGGAATAGCAGGAAATTACTATGCTTGGCCATGGTGACGGTCATTATTAAATCACCTCTCTCTCTCTCTCTCTCCAGAATCCCGAGTAGCAGGAAATTACTATACTTGGCCATGGTGACGGTCATTAGAAAATCACCTCTCTCTCTCTCTCTCTCTCATCCAGAATAGCAGGAAATTACTATGCATGGCCGATGGTGACGGTCATTAGAACATCACTACTCTCTCTCTCTCTCTCTCTCTCTCTCTCTCTCTCTCTCTCCACAGAGGAGCAGGTAAACTGTGCTGCTGGGGTAATAGTGATGGTGATTAGGGAATGAGCAAGATGGTGACTAAGCCGCCACCGCGCCGATTTATGCAGTAGAGGAAAATGTGCCAAGAAAAACTGGTTTTGGTTTTCTTTTTCAGTTTTCATACAGTGCGGCTTTGCTTTGATAATTGATACTCCTCCTATGCTAGAAGCCAAATTAATTGGCTACATAATTAATTACTCTGCCTTGAGAAGTCGTTAAAAGTCTGACATTTATTATTATTAATTAAACGCACTTGCACCAAACTCGCCTTTAAGGACAGTTGAACTGAGCAGTCACTTGTGAGATGTACTTGATGCGATTTTTCAAGAAATTCCTCTGTTATTTTTCAATTTATCATACTGTGCTAATTAATTTTACCAAATCTAATTGGTTTTGAGTTTAGGGCAGTAAACAAGTAAAACTATTCGTGAGCTATTCGAAATTCGACTCGATAAAAGTTTGTTTGAGTTCGTTTAGAGAAGCTCGTTTGCTAAATGAGCCGAGCTTGAGCATAACAGTATTCGGCTCGTAAGCTTGTTTAGTGATTAAGATTGAAAATATAAATTATTATCTAGCCGTATCTTATAATTTTATACTCTAATCAGTATTAATTGTATTAATATTTAACTAACTTTATTTGTTATAAGGAAAAAAAATTAATATAGTTAATATATTATGTTATTGCGAATAAAATGATTGATTTTAAATTAAAATAGTAGATAATTAAAATATAAAGCTAAATTTAGACAGTTCGTTTGGGCTCGATTAAGCTCGCAAGCCTCGAAATATTCGATAAACTAAGCTCGAGATTCGACTCGATTATAAACTAGCCGAGCTTGAGTATGATAGTATTCAGTTCGGCTCGGTTCAAGTACACCTCTATTTGAGTTTAATGCGCATTTTTAGCTTAGATTCCAAAAAAAAGTTGAATCAAGGAACCAAAGTTGGTACCAGAATATGCCGGCGACTTGTAATATAATTACTACTTCATATGCGTTTATTTCTTAACGATCTTCTGCTGCATATTTTAGATTAATGACACATCGATTTAATGATATTTAATTTATATATCTTATACCTTAGTTCTCCATATTTACTTTGCAGATTGTCACATGTCATACATCTAATAGAGGCCGTAGAAGTTTTTTTTTTTTTTTTTTTTTTGTAAGTAAAATTTATTCAATCATTTACGAGCGATGATTATCACAACAGTACAAGCAACGCTAATCTAACAAATAAGTAATTCTTGCTATAGGCCATATATAGAAGATGTCACATGCTTTAGGCTGTAAAAGTTATATTCTTGCTGCTTTAAGATAATAAAAATAAATTATAATCATTAGGAAAAAAGATAAATATAAATCATTTTTCTTAAATTTTCTTTTAATTTTAATTTATTAATAAATAAATAAATAAATAATTGAATAAAATCATATCTTTGCCTCCCAAAGCCACCCGGTCTTCTCTAATGACCGGTCTTTTAATTTTAATTTATTAATTTCAAGAATTCATGAATGCAATTTGCAGAGGGAGGGGTGAGAAGAAGAAGGCATCCGGCGGCGGAGCGACGATCGGTGCTGCCGACTGGAGTCACGACGATGATAAAATAATTTCATTAATTCATCTCCATACATGAATTTATGATTATACAGCCTAATAACCCCTACCAAACGAGTCCTACACGGTTAGTATCTGAGATTTTTTTTTATGAATATATATACTCACATGTGACATTATGGTGGATAACTTAATTGAAAATTAACTATGCGCAGTAAAGTGCAATCTTCCATCTACAGTATCCCCATAAATTTATATTCCAACAGTGAACGATGATAATGTTAATAATTTCATTGATATATTCTGAAAAACGTAAAATTCGAAAATTAAATTTATTTCAATTATTACATGTTATATTGCTATCTTTATCACAATTTATAAAATCCCAAATTGTCGGAATTCGGACTAATGAACTAGTAATATATTATATCCATTCGCAAATAATTGTTGCATGCTGTCAGAATTAGATATACCAAGAAAATGAGCCAATATATAAACTTTTTCTTACATGCAGTTATTGCATGAAAAAAATGAATGCATTGAATTTCGAAATATGACATTTATTTTGGAGAGACGTTTTATTTCAAAATAAGAAACTTATCCGTTAATAAAATTTATTTTAATTATTATTTCTTGATTTTTTTAATTAATAATATTATTCGGAAATGTCTTCTAACAAAAATCTTATTTGATGTCATGAGTAGGGATGGCAATGGGTCGGGTTTTCGTGGGTACCTGCACTTCCCAAACCCTGATGGGACGGGTTTGGAAAATATTAAATGGTTTTGGACGGGTTTGGGTAGAAACATGCAAACCCGTGACGGGTTTGAGTCGGGTTTGGACAATTACCTCCGGGTACCAGCTACCCAAACCCATTTATATATATAAGATAAAAGATATTATTATATGTATAATTTATTATTTAATTATAGGTTTTATCTGATTTTCTTAATCCACACACACATTCCGTAAGAGTCAAGTTTTTAATGTTTCTCCTCTACTATTGTAAATCTACTTCTGAAATATGACGACACGACGACATCATCAATAATTTATAATCTTCTAGTTATGTTTTAAGATTTCGTAAGTTTGTAGTACTTTGCTTTGATATTAATTTTAGTGAAAATTTCTACTGATGTTTATATTTTCATCATATTTATAATATTTTGTTATTTGATGTTACTTTTTAGTATTCGGGTTTTTAGCGGGTAATAAACGGGAATTACCCAACGGCTCAGGTCGGGTATGGGTTTTAAAATTACTTTTTAATCGGGTTTGGGTGTGAAAAAATTTCATGGGTATAAGTTTGGGAAATGCTTAATGGGTGGGTACCCGACCCATTGCCATCCCTAGTCATGAGAACCCATAACCAGTATTGGATGCCCGCTAGATAATGCTCCCTCTGTCCCACTCATTTTGTTACCTTAGTGGGCACGAGGATTAAGAAGAAGTCGTTTAGTATATAAAGTTAATGAAATTACTTTATTTAGATGTGAGTGTCATAAAAATGACATTTAATTGATGCATTAGTGGACAGTTGAGTTGGCAATCGTGGATAATTGAGTTGGCGATATCGGACCGCATAATTAATTGTTAGCTCGATCATGCTCGTTTTATTGGAATTACTTTATTTAGATGTGAGTGGGTATGATTTTTTGTAATTTGTAATTCAATGTGAACCCATTTATTTTTAATTAGGGGCCTAATATGTTAAACCATTCCTTTTTTGGACGTAGACAAATTGAGCAGGACTTCCGTGTAAGGAAAGGTACACAAGATGAATGGGACAAAGGAGTGCTAGCTCGTTTATGCAATATAGCATGCAACCAATACAAAATTAAAAGGTAAAATGAATATTTTTTATTACAAAATAAAAATTATATCACAAAGTGAGCACTATATCACAAATTCTATCTTATAATTAAATTTTTAGAAAATCAAAAGTTTCACCCACATATATATACACCTGCAGAGATAAAATCCAGATGCGTAAACCCTAAATTTAAAACAGTTGAAAGTTAATAATAAAATGATTAGGTGCAGTTAAGATTCAGAAGAGTCGCCGATACCAAGGAACTCAGCTTTGAATGCGGTCCGAATTGACCAATAGATTTCCTGTTTTAACCATTGGGAACCGTAAATTTTTAACTGTAGGGTAATAGTATGCATATATTCTAGGGTTCATTTCCCTCTTTTTTAGGTTTCTGTTACATCTCCTCTTTCTGTTGACCTAATTCTGTTTTTTCCCCTCCTCCAAAACTATTTTCCTTTTAACTTATTTCCTATGCAGATCCAATTTGTATTTTTACCTATACATTCAAAATATTTCATCAATAATATTACCAAATTCAATAGTCCAACTTCACAACGACCTAAAAGATAACGTGACAAATCAGACAAAAAATGTTAAATTTGCTAGTATATTATGAGTACTTCTTTGTCATGTTTTTTTTTTTACCACGCCTTAGAGCATCCACGGCAGGTTCCTTAAAATTTTGCTCTTAAAAGTACTCCTAAAGCTTCTTCTATATTATTTGTAGTATCTATTTTACAAATGGATACAACAGATCTCCTAGTATTAATTATACTATAAAAATTGTGGGTTCAACTAAATTTGTGAGATAGGAAAAGATTTAGGAAGGTGTAAATTTGAGGAGAATATGGAGAGGTGTAAACCTTTTTGTGGGGTCTACCCAATTTAGGAGATCTGATAGATGAATATTTTAGCACACTTTTAGTTATGTTAGCCTAAATTTAGAGTTTACATAATTTTGAGTGATCTGCTGTGAGTGCACTTAGATCGTTAAAAAATTTGAGAACATTGAATTTATTTCAAGTTGAATTGTGGTGTCATTATCGAAATGTATCAAAAATATTTTTACACAAAAATGGAACGCATAAAAATGACATTTAATTGATGCATCAGTGGATAGCTGAGTTGGCAGTCATGGATGACTGAGTTGGCGATATCGGGCCGCATAGTTATTTTAGACCGATCGAGCTCATTTTTGTCCTTCCAATGCCTAATTCGAAACATATTATCTTTAAATTGCAGGCCCGTGAAACTTTGTCCTGAAATTGCAAATCACCCAAAGTTATTGTAGTGAAATAACTTTTAACTCATTAATTAACAATCAATCCATCTTTTTCCTGAATTTTGAGAACCCTTCAATTCAAATCCATTTGTTAGTGTTGTTTTTTTCTATAGTTTAGAATTCATAACGATTTTTACACTAAGTTATCACATTTTTCCAACATCGTCCATTCTCATTTTTTTATTGAATAAAGTTTTGAATAATTCGCGAATGATTTGACTTATCTTGAATAAGTCGCTAATCTTGAATAGTTCTTCAAGAGAATGGTACACACAGAATAAGTTGACTATCTTCTCTAAATCAAGTGAGCAACCTAATCAATTCCATTAAAATTCATGATCGCATTATAAAGTCTTTCACAATGCCTAACTGTAGCCAAATCAGAAAAGAAAATAGGGAATAAAAAGGACAATTAATATCATAAGAATATGCTATGTTAATAGTATTTGGTATAGTTTGCATGCATGAATCATAATTACGCTAACTAAATTACTCATTAGAGATTAAGAAGGTGATACAATTAAACACGTGAATAAATGGATCCCTGTTTCTCTGATATATACACATAGAGTAATTATTATCGATACATAAAATACTTAATAAAGTATTGTTTTTTAAATTAAATTAAGTTGTTTGAGTTGTGCTTAATTATCTTTTCTCTTTCTCCGTTCATACAAAAAGTAACTTTCTACATGTTGAGGAAGATGCGCAAACTAGAAATTGATTTTGAGATTGACATTTTAGGCAAAACTGCATAAAAATTCCCTACTTTTTTGAAATTCCGGTTTATTTTTTCATTTTTTTAGTTTTTCGCTCAAACTCTCTCTACCTTTCAATTTTCTCAATGTTCTCCAGCATTCAATTATTCTCCAAATTGAAGTTGAACTGGACACCGAAATTGCTTACATGGCAAATCGGCCCGACTAAACAAACAACGTAGTTTCAAGGAATCACAAAACGTTATCGTTTGAAGTCTAATAAACACTTAACTAGTAGGATTTGAGCCACATAATTGAGTAATTTGAGCTACTTCAACGCCACATGAGTAATTAAACCACGTCAGCAAATAACTTTACTGAAAAATTGAACGGGGAGAACATTGAGAAAAAATAAAATTTAGGAAATTTAAGCGAAAAATTAATAGGTGGGAAAATAAACCGAAATTTTTTAAAAATGCAGAATTTTTATGCAATTTGACCTTGATTTTATTCATCCGAAACTTGTCACTGTCACATTAAATAAATTAACGTGACAACATATAAATCTAAACACAGTAATTAATTCTTGTACGTACAATTTATCGAGCAACTCGTAAATAAAGTGGAAATTAAGATGGATTAAAAATCAGAATTATATGTCGCCAATTAATTAATAACCACTGCTCATTCCTTTCATTCCTACGGCGTAAGTACTGAACCACTTTATTATTCTTGTCAAAATTAATTAAATGGAAGAATGATTTGAAGGGACAATTGTTATGATGAATCTGAACAAAAAAGGGGATGAATCTTTAGTACTGTTCGCTCCTAATCTTTACCTCAATAGCAGTCATTTCTTTGGAGTATTGCAAATTAATGATTACAAAATTCTATACTATATATATAAATACTATAGATGAGCACACTTTCACACACACACACACATAAAATTCATATATTTTTATTATTTAATTAGAGTTTAAATCAGGTAGAATTCTGGAAGCCTTAATTTGTTAAGGCACGGTTTTCCTTTTCTATATCGTCCAATAACCCTGAAAATCAGTCCAAATTGAAATTTGACATGATGTATTCAACTCTCTCTCTCTCTCTCTCTCTCTCCACACACACCCCTATATCCACCGAAGCACAATGCCTTATCTTTAGTGTAGTGTTTTTAATGAGTTTTATTTGAAAAACAAAAACTAGCTAGCTATGAAATTGAAAGGAAAAAAAAATCCTAGTTTATGAAATATTAACTCCAAAGTTTTAAATTTTCTTACGATATACAGGTCACACAAATTGTATACCAGAAATTAAAGGGCCGGGACACAATTTATTACTATATATATCCACATATGTAAGCACAAATATTTATACGTAAGTGTTGAATTAACCCTCAAAACCCTAAATCAGGAAATACTCCATCTTTGAACAAGTCATATTTTAAAATCTACAAATCAATTCTCGAATCTACACAATATTATACTAATATCAATAAGTCTATTCGGATTATACTAATATCAATAAGTCTATTCGGACATACTATGTCTGGACATACTACTTGAAAGAAGAAAAAAATTGTCAGATTGTCTTCAAAATTTACTTCGTACTTAGACCCCCTTCCGAAATATCGATTTCACGCACATCCGCTCCCAAATTTTACTCTCATCCACACCCAACTTCTAATCTTGTCAATTTAAATTGTGATGAAACTTTATAATTAAAATTTACAAAATGTATGTTTATTAATAACCAAACTCTCGAAACTATAAAATTAAATTATTAGTTAAAAAAATCCGTCAAATTCTTATTTTTACCATCGTATGTCCAGATATAGTATGTCCAAATATCACTACCCAACTAATATTACTATAGGGAAGTCAATATCAAATCAAATAAAAATGACCAAAACCACTTAAACTTCACCAGAAGTTTGAGTACTTGCGCATATAAGTACTCAACATTAAATGATTTCATTTACTATCATATAGTTAGTGTGTGTGTGTGTGTGTGTGAATACATAATATTCGCATAAAATCCGTACGAGAAAGGTACATATTCTTATGAAGCTGCCCTCTATTTATGTTCATCCCCTCACTATGTTCAAAAGATCACAATTTAAATAGTAATTAATAAAAAAATATGAAAAAGGCCAAAAGTCGAATTATAAGAATAAGCCCCCTTTAGGAAAAGCTGGCCCCTAAGTTTTGCAAATACAATTTATATAGATGTTAAAGTTCTAATCAAACTTTCTTCATAAAAGAAATGTTCTAATCATACTATAAAAAAGAAGACATCACTATTATAATTTAGCATAAAGCTTGAACGATAGCAACCCTACTTTGCAAAACACACAGTTAAATTCTTGGATCCCTTTCCTGTTAGAGTTACTAAAATTTTGTTTATACCTTCTATAAAAGGATTTTTTTTTAATGAACTAAAACCGGAAAGCCGTTTAGAATTTTAGTATAGTAGGGTATGAGAAAGAATGCACTAGAAATAAAAAACAATTCATATGATTTGTTATAAGTGTAATTAATTTTTAGTTTTTATTGATTCTAAATAAATTCTTTTCAAGTACTAAGTATATATTCTATAGTAGTGTAATTTAGGTAAAAGGGGAGAATCATTCTCTTACTTTGGCTAGTGTGAATGCCTCTTTATCATAAAAGAGTTAATTTAAATATGTATTTTATATATAATTGCTTACTGCTTAAGGTCACCATCATTAAAAAAAATTAGAAGATGCCCACCAATTAATCTTTCCGCCGCTTAGAAAGAAATTCAAAAGCATGTTAAGGGTCCAAGAATCAATGTCTTCAACATTACACGTGTGCACCTAAAATGTTCCCAAAGAAATATCAACAATTTAATTAATTACTACATCCAAACAATTAGTTTTCTAATTAATAATGAGAAGAAACTGAATAGTTTAATTTCATAAATCATAATGTGCTTTTCTGATAAGCTGAAGAGCAATCTCTAGGCATCATGTGCACATATTATATTGCCCTAAATTGTGGGAATTAAATAGTTCATAATTTAATTTGTACATAGGTAAACATTATAATGGCTATAAAAGCTTAAGCCGGCAAACAATTGTATAATCTCCATGAGAGAGAGAGAGAGAAAGAGAGAGGGGGACTTTGGCGGTCAATAAACTATCATATAAACACAATGATCTAATAATCACACAAGAAAAACATCATTTGGATTATCACAAGTAGAATACATGTTCGAAGAAACACACACACACACACAACCTTTATATAAAAAAAACAAAATCAGAGACAAGAGCAAACATTTCTTCATTGGAAACAGAAAAATTAAGAATGTGCTTAAGTAGTTAGGCAGACTCCAACTAAGATATATTTTTTTCTATTTCTCTTTAAATTAATATAGTATTAAAGTAAGGGATATGCATGACCAAGCAAAAGGGGATACAAATTCCCCTTTTCTTAATCAATTTTGCTTTAGTATATATAGCATAAATAAAATAAAATCAAGGTTTTAATTTAAATAAATAAATCTTTATAGAAATATGAAGTGCCACAATTATTTCCAACTCGATGTCACCTCTCCACACTAATCAAAACATTGAAATTAATACTTTTCAAGATTTTTGAGGCTAGCTTTAGAAGAAATGTGAACTAGTAGTGGTAAATGCGCAGAAAGAGCTAGGATATGGAGAGGGGGTTGTACCAGTCGCTGTAGCACTAGTACTATTCAGAAAATTAGGCTGCTGCAAGAACCCAATCCCACCGGAGCTGCTCCCTCCGGCCACATAATTTCCGGTTCCCTCCGGTTCGGCAGCCCCCTGATCATACAAAATTCCGGTGAACACGTGCCCTCCGATGCTCACCGACGTCTGGTACGCGTACTCGTCCACCACATTGTCCATCGAGCTCACCCGAACGCATCGGAACATCGCCGGAAAACAAACTTCGCCGGGGAAATCCCCTTCTTCTAACCCTAATCACCAAAAAATTAAATAAATTAATTTAAATAAAAAAATTTAATTAAACTTTTGCAGTTAATTAAGTAATGCCAGGTTATAAGTAGCTAGCTAGCTAGGTATATGAGCTTTATATATCATGTAAAATTACATAATTATTGATCATATATCTTTTTAGCCTCTGAAAATCAAAGGTGTTTGATTCAGGTTATGCTGTAGCTAGTTGGACCAGAAAAGATAATAATTATGATCATCAAAAAATATAACTAATTACATTTATAACGAAATCTATTAGGCAAAATCTAGAGAGAGAGAGAGACTCTGATTTTTTTAATTTTTTTCAAATTTGTATCACTGTGTTGTGCCATAGGGTGTGGGCTAGCTAGGGTTTGTGGGTTTACTACTGTGTGAAAACACACACACACACACACACAAAAAGCAAGATTTTCGGACAAGAAGCTAATGATGCACACTCCTTTGATCAATAGTGACTCATGATTATAATTTTCAAACCCAAAATCATTTCATTTACTGCTCTTAATTTGTAGTGCGGATCTGCCAAATCTTGTGCACTGTGTGTCAAGAAGAGTTAGAAAAATAAGACATTCTCTCTCTCTCTCTCTCTCTCTCTCTCTCTCGTTCTTTCTATATCCTCTCTTTTTATCCTCTCTCTCTCTCTCTCTCTCTCTCTCTGTAGGGCTTACCTAATGCGGCTTGATTATCTCGGTATCGTTTAGGGTTAGGGCCGTGGTGGTGGTGTTCGACGGTGGTGGAAATCTGGTGGTGCGGCTGCTGATGCATCACATTGTGGCGGGGGCGGCGCTGCGCCACCGGAACCCACGTGCTCTTCACGTGGGTGGGACACTGTAGACCTCGGCTCTTACAGCAAGTTCGACACCGCGAATGTTCGCAGTCTTTTTTCGCTTGATTCCCGCAGTCTTGGCATCTGCTGCTCGAAGACGATGATGAGCTATTTATCACTCCTATTTCCTCTCTTCTCATCATCAATTTATGAAATTAAACTAAAAGGATCAAAACAAAAAGAAAAAGTAAGAGAGAGAGAGAGAGAGAGAATGGGGGCTTTCTACTTCTTTAGGGGGGATGGATTCATGCCAAGAAATGGGTTCCTTCTAAATTTCTTGATCTGTTTGATCATTTCCCTTCCCACAAAAAGAAATCAAAAGGAAAAGAAATGGAAAAAATGAAAAAAGGGTTTTTGCTTTAATCAGAAAAAAAATGATGATCGATCCATATTTTCAAGAAATAGGGCTTCTTTTCAGGTTGGAGTTTGGGATGCAACTTTCTAAGTAGCTTTTTCTTGCTCCTCTCTTCTCCTTCTTCTTCTTCTTGAGTTCATTTTCATGCTACTTTGTTAAGGTAGGGGGGGTGGGGTGGGGTGGGGGTGGGGTAGGGGGTGGGTATAGTAGTACTTGACTTGGAGGGGGTTTGAAGAAGGTTTTTATTTCTATCTGGAGCAACTTTAATAAATAAAAAAGAGATTTATTTTAATGAAAGGATGTCGTTAAATTCTTCTGGAGAGAGAGAGGGAGAGAGATTAATGAGATTCCGACATTTTACTACTACGCAGCAAACAGTGACTCCAAATTAGAAAGAAAGTGGACAACTGTGCATACATAAAAGAAGAAAGCAAGCCTTCTTTCTCACTGCACAGAAAAAAATATAGCTAGCGTTAATATTAAGAAAGTCCTGCATACATATCACATGATGTAACCTTCACCCCCAATTTTTTTCTTTATTACTACTATTGATATTTGACAACAGTTGTCCGGATAACGGTACTATATTCGTAATTAAATATTCTTTTAATTTTTTCTAATAATTAATATAATTAGTGTTTTGTCTATACCACTATTTTCCACTTAATTGTATGCTAATTTTTAATATTAATTAAAATAAATTAATATCATACACAAATTTTTGAAAATTTGAAATATTAATTAAATTTAAATATTAACATATAATTAGGTGGGAAAGGGTATTATAGACAAAAAACTAATTATATAATTATTAAAAAAATGAAAGACTATTTAATTACGAATATTACACTGTCGCCCGGATAACTGTTCTCCAAATATCATTATTCTTTTGCTAATCCTCCGACCCATTGATATTGTCATGTTACTGTTCGGAACGGAAATTAAGAATAAGGGTATAGAAAGTGGGTAAATCCCACAATTTTTTAAGATTTTAAAGGGTTAAAACTTTTCTTATTTGAAAGATGACAATATGAGTGAGACACCCAAATAAGAAAAGGATGACAATATGAGTGGATCGGAGGGAGTACTATTATCATTTAATTAATATTACTTTTTTTAAGAGATTAAATTAATACTACTAGTACTAGTACAAAGACTAATTTTAGCTTATGATCTAAATTTTGAGGTAAATTACATAAATGGTGTGACCTTTTGGGGAAGTTGTAAATATGATATTATTACGAGTGGGAATATTTTCTGGACTGACGAGATAATAACAGTTTTAAAGATAAAAATACTAATTATACCATCAATTTTAAAATATACAAAAATGTCAAAAGGTTGTAGTTTTTGTATGTTTTAAAATCAGTGTTATAATTATTAATTCTATCTTTAAAAGTGACATTTCCTAGAATTTTCCTATCTTTTAACTCGTAAACATAATAATGATGTATCGCACATTATACAAATGAGATCTTCTATTGCATTTCCATATTGCATCTTCTATTGCATTGATAAGAGAACGACACATGTTATGACTAAGGGTTCAAAATTTAGGATATATATAAAAAAAATATATTCTCTAAATCTTAAATCCATGATCACGCCACATTTCGTTCTCTTATTAATGCAATAAGAGATACAACACGGAAATGCAATAGAAGATTTGATCTACATAGTATAGCTCTTAATCACAAATATGTAAGAGCATGTAAAGATCTTCTCCAAAAATTCATCCCAATGGAGATCACCATAGGAAAGATCTCTCTATTTTAATTCCTCTTGGTAGCAACAAACTAGAGAGAGAAGCCCAACCATGGAGTGCCACCTCAGCATCTGGCGATCACTTGCTCACCGTGTTCGCTTGAGCGATCACTAGTGGAGCGATCGCAGTGTGCGACCCTTATTTTTAATCTCCCGTACTCTTAGTTTGTTGATCTTACATGTCATATTTATGGATTGATGATTTATTTTTATTTTTATTTTTTCATGTCATTGCTACATCAAAAGTGACGAGTAGTGACATAATCTTAGTGATATCAAGAGAATTGTCATAAAATTTGCGACATATATGTGTAGTATAATTCATTGACATACAAAGTACAAACGTCTACCTAGCTATATGTTTTTGCTACATAAATGTAACTAAATTTTAACTTCATTATCTGACTTGTAACTTATTAAATTCACTACGTCCTCAAATATTAGTACTAGTTATATTTTGTGACATGCTTTATTTCTGTGACATGCATAAATAGATTTCGATCACAAGATGTGTTTAATTTTATTTAGTAACATTAATCTCACGATTTATATTGTCATTGTTGGAATATTTTGGTAGATGGTAGTTTTACTATGTAGCCAAAGGTACATTATAAGCTATGATTAACTATTATTAGAAGTAATACTATTTCCTTGAAACATGAGTAAAAATTATCATCAAATAATAGTATAATCTAACTAATTTAAGATAATAGTACAATCTAACTAATTTAAGAGTAACTTACTTTTAAGGTAATTGAAAATTAATTAGTGTTTTGATAATATGTTTTTTATATATGCACGGGAATATAATATATCTATATCAGTTGGCATGTTATAGAAGAACTACATAAGTTGTTGAAATTTTGTAGTAGTAATAAATTATTATTTTCTAGGATAATGATATTCGGTCACGCTGTGGCTGACCACACAAGCTAAAATTGGTAATATAGGTTTTGAAAATGGAAATTATATCCTAATTTGGAAGCATAAACCCTAAGGGAGAAATATGATTATTTTCATTTTTACAGTCAATTTTCTTTTTTATATGCATGCTGGCCACAGTGTGGCCGAATATTATTACCCTATTTTATATATATATATATATATATGTGTGATAGATAAGTGTCGTGTCAGCACATGGATATAATAAATTATTCATTTATTTATTATCGAAAAATGATATTATCATTTATTATCACACATATTGTTGATGTGCTTATTAATGTGTACATGAATAGATATGCAATCATTACCCTTTTTTTATGTATGTGCATCTTTAATGAAATTTCTTTAATGATCTCAAAAAGTTTAGAAATATATTGGGTGCATCCCTAAAATCCGTTGTAGAAAAAATAAAATATCGGAAATTGGAACCATATTCACGAAAATGTTGAGAATAAAAGAGAAAAATCTTAATTTAATTTTGCAAGTTGAGGCCAGTACAAATTTATATGTACGTGAAACAACTTAATTCTAATTGTATCTAAATTCAAATATAGTAAGGTCGTCGTGTATGAAATGCGGAAAAACACAATTGAGATTTTCTATTTCATTTTCGTGCTTCATCTCCTATTGCATTAATAAGAGAATGACACGTGTCATAATTATTGGTTCAAATTTAACTAGCATATAACCCGTCGAAAATCGACGGGAAATTATAACAATTAATAAAATTATTAAATAGTACTAATATGTGATAGATTAAAAAAATATTATTTGTTAATTAATTTAGTGTTAAATAATTCGATTATGCAATCTACTAAACTCGCTTAGAATTTATCCCTTGAACACATCTCAAATTCAATTAAAAAGTAATTTTACCACATGTTTACGTCTCAAACTCATATAGTTATGTTTGTTAAAAATTATAATTAATATATTCTCATTAATTTTGATAATTGTTAAAGCTCTCTTTTTCTACAAAATCGATAAAGGCAAAAATATATTTCTCTCTCAAAAGAAAGCAACTCTTAAGCTGAACTTTTTAACTTTTTATGAAGAAAAAGAGGCAAGGGTTGGAGCGGGTAGTGAGAGAGAGAGAAAAGATATATAGATAGTGAATAATACTATAGATGTTAAGATTGTCTATTAGATGAAAGTGACCCTAAATATCCCACATTATGAATTCAACACAAGATTAAGAAAAAAAAGATAAACCACCGCTTCACAATCATCCCGTCTACCCCGACGGTTCAGACCTGGAACCGGCCTATTGACTACAATACTGATTTTAAATTATATAAATAATCATCTTCCAAATATATTCACAAAAAATTAATGATGACATTTGTTTTCTTTTTACCTAAAATTAATATTTAATTATATACATAACTATATTCTAAAAATATTCACACAATATTTAATAAATAAAAATTTAATAAATTATAATATTATATAAATAATCATCTTTCAAATATATTCATAGAAAATTAAATGATGACATTCGTTTTCTTTTTTACCAGCTTTGAGAATAACTTTTTTAACTGAGAATAGAACTTCAAAAATGGTTTCACTATGTATTTGGTAGTTTTTCCTTTACACAAAACTTTATGCGGAATGATTGTGATTCATAAAATTATTTAGTCAACGATATAAGATAAAAGTTGACCATAAATATTCTTAATTTTATAAGTTCAAAATTATATAATATATTAAAAAAAAGTTGTCCCGCAAGTACTGAATTGGCCCATCTACGTGCACGGTTTTTCTGCCAATTTTCCTACATATTCTACGTTTTCCAACGGAGACGATTAATCAAACAATTTGAGATGAAGTGTTTAGGATTATTCAAACTTGTTTGAAATTTATATACTCGTACTTGTTTAAAGTCAGATTAAAAAATTAGTCATTTGTGTTCCTTTTTGAAAAAAAATCCGTATATTAGTCTACCGCCACAGTTTTGTGTCGTAACTGGCCCGTTGATCACGACTCTGATTTAAAAGTGCGTAATTTATAATTATAACAAAATAATAATTGTAATACTCGGTATCGTCCTTAATCGTATAGTAATATTCGTTAATTAAAATAATAAAATTTTACAAATCTGGAAACCCAACTACAAATAACGTAAAAATTATTTCATGGATTATTTCATGGATGACGATTATAGATTTTAGAAAATACATGGGAAAAAAACATAAAATGAAAAATTTCTCGAGTGTCGGTTGCGAGTTGGCTCATCTACAATCACGGTTCCGGGTCAGAATTGACCCGTTGACCACGATTTTGATTTATAAATCACAATTTATGACGATTCTAGATTTTAGAAAATACATGAAAAAATAAATAAAATAAATTAATAATAATAAAGAATGAAAATGTGTCACATAGGATCCCGAGTTGAGGTACCCGTCAGTTGGGAATTGATCCGTCTACATAATTAATTGACAAATTAGAAATTACTTAGTACTATTTTTTATCAAATTAAATAAAAAATATTAGACTATTTCTAAATTTAATTCGGTCAACTAATAAATTATCCAAACTATTTTAGAACCATTTATTCTGTCAACTAAGAAATTGGTAACCCTAATAAAAATAATTATCTATTCGGTCAATTAATAAATTAACCAAATTAAATTAAATTAAACTATAAAAATATAGCAGTTATTTATTCGGCCGATTAATAAATAAATTGGCCAAATAAAATTTCTACAAAAAATAATTATCTATTCGGCTAATTAATAAATTGATCAAATTAAATTAAATTAAACTATAAAATATAATTATTTATTTGACCGATTAATAAATAAATTGATCAAATAAGACTGGTGGAGCAAAACATGAGAAAATACACATTGATTCTAGGTATTTATAGACTTTTCAATAGGTGAAGTTTCATTGAGAAACCGATGTGGGACATAAGATTCTAGCACAGATATTTAAAATCTATTATTTTACATTTAAAAATTCAAAAATTGAGAATTTAGATAAATATGATTGGAGGAATATAAGGGGTGCCACGTAGGATTTTTAAAGAATGAAAATGTGTCACGTGGGATCCCGAGTTAAGGTACCCGTCAGTTGAGAATTGACCCGTCTACCTAATTAATTGATAAATTAGAAATTACTTATTTTTTATCAAATTAAATAAAAAAATATTAGACTATTTCCAAATTTAATTCTGTCAACCAATAAATTATCCAAACTATTTTTGAACAATTTATTCTGTCAACTAAGAAATTGGTTCCCTAATAAAAATAATTATCTATTCGACCAATTAATAAATTAACCAAATTAAATTAAATTAAATTATAAAAATATAGCAGTTATTTATTCGGCCGATTAATAAATAAATTGGTCAAATAAAACTCCTACAAAAAATAATTATCTATTCGGCCAATTAATAAATTGATCAAATTAAATTAAATTAAACTATAAAATATAGTTATTTATTCGGCCGATTAATAAATAAATTGGCCAAATAAAACTGGTGGAGCAAAAGATGAGAAAAAATAGATGATTCTAGGTATTTATAGGCTTTTCAATATGTGATGTTTCATTGAGAAACCGATGTGGGACATAAGATTTTAGTATAGATATTTAAAATCTATTATTTTACATTTAAAAATTCAAAATTTGAGAATTTAGATAAATATGAATAGAGGAATATAAAGGATGCCACGTAGAATTTTTTCAAAGTAAGAATCGTTTTCCTTTTAGTAATATAATGACTAGAGAATATATTTTCTAAATATATACCCTAAATTAATCTTGATCAACTCTTTAATATAATAGGAGATGAAATACTGAAATACAATAGAGGATCTCATTTGTGAAAAACAAGGGTAATATATATATATATATATATATATATATATATATATATATATATATATATATATATATATATATTTATTTATTTATTTATTGTTGGGAAATTTGTTAGTAAGAGTTTTGATGAATTCCAAAACCAACTGACCCAAACCGAGTAGATATTGCCAGTTCCTACTGTTAGTAGTTAGGCTCGCTGTTTGAGCAAAGTTAAGATTTTATCTTTACAGGTCTCCAGCTGAAGATGGCAACAACGCTTCACTCAGATAGAATATCAGTTGTGAGGAAGACAACTGAGTGTTCAGTAGATGTGAATTAAAATGGGGAGTCACAATCTCTCGGTCAGAACATCAGATGAAGGAAGCAACATCAACTGAGCGTTCACAAGTTAGAACATCAGTTGAGCAACTCAAAGGAGAAGACTCACATCTGAGAAAGGATGAAGATGCAAAAGGCATCCAAACATTGAAAAAGGGGGAAGTTACGATAAAACATCAGTTGTAAGAAGTTGTAATGGGAAGAGAACATCAGATAAAAGGAAGCCATATGAGTGTTCGAACCTAACTGATCAAATACAAAGAAGACAACTGAGTGTTCAGTTTCAGAACATCAGTTGTGGAATTCAACCAAGAAGATCAACAGCTTGAAGTTGAAGTCAGCTGAGAGTTCAACTGTTAGGAATCAGATAGAACATCGGCAGAAGAACAAGTTAGATGAAGATCGAAAGTCTTAACCGACCACTCCTTGTTGGAAGTCTGTTGTTAAGATTTGAATTTCAAAAAGGAAGTCACGTGAGGGTTTGACCGTTCAGTCATTATTACCCCATTTGGCCCAACACAAGGCTGTCTCAGATGGAAAGCAGAAGAGCTCAGATGCCAAATCCGGAAAGTGTGCAGAGATGAGAGACAAGCCATTGCTTTCAAAGAACAGGGATCAACAGCTCCTCCAACGGCTAGTTGATTCTCTCCGCCTATAAATAGAGGCATTCATCTGAAGACTATAGGGAGACACACACGCGAGACGAACGAGTGCAAGAAGAAATATCCAAGAAAAGAGCAAAGTCATTCTGCACTTACATACAACTAGTTATCCTCTTAGAACATCACTTGTTGAGAGTTTTAGAGTGTTAGACTTAGTTTGTGTGTCTCTAGATCGAACCTTGAGAACATCACTTTGTGAGAGTTCATAGAGCGTTAGATCTCAGCTCACTTCTTGTTCGAGCTGTTAGTTGGAATCTTATCCTCTTTCACCTGAAAAGGTTTCAGGATCCTACTCTTCCTGCAATTGAGTAGATAGGTTGTTTAGTACCCGAAAACTAAACTGTAAGGTTGATAAGTACCCGCAAACTTATCCATAACGGTTGCTCAGCCCGCGTAAGCTGAGTGGTTTGTCCAGAAGAACTTGGACAGAGTTGTGTGGATTCACAACTCCCCGTGGACGTAGGAGTTCTCTCCGAACCATGTTAAATCTTTGTGTGTTGTGTTTATTTTCAGTTATCTTATTGCATATTCAACTGACTGACTAACCAACATACAAATTGCATCTGCGCATTCTTAACTGTTTTGGTTTTTGACCAACCGTGCATAAAAGCGTGAGTTGATTTTATACGAGTTTAAGTTCCACCACATTCCGCACAGCACTTCACTTCCAACTGAGTGTTCTTTACTCAGTTGTGATTCCAACTGAGCTGCCTAACTCAGTTGAAGTTATTTTTGGGGGTTAAGTTTGAAAATAGTAACTGGTGTATTCCCCCCCTCCCATACACCAGTAACTCGTATCGGGACCGTTATATATATATATATATATATATATATATATATACTGTGAGGAGGAGGAAAAAAAATAAATATGTACGTACATGCGTCGATACTTTTTTTTCTTTGTTGTTGTCGGAACACGCAGTCACTACTTTATGTTTACACTGAGTAAATCCTTATCTCTGTACAATAGTCAGCAAATCACATCAAGCTGTTAAACCATACTTTCATAAAAGTGTGACAAGCTCGTTAGCGGGGATTGAGAATATGAGACCTTTTGATCTCACTTAGTCCACTCTATCATTATGTCATTCCTAAAGAATGGTTCTACTATTTTTTAATATAAGGTTTGGCGGTAATGATGATTCCCCCAAAAAAAAAATCATAGATTCGTCAATTCTATAAAAACAATTGTTGATGGCGCTTAAGTCCCCTCCTAGGGTTTACTTTGTTAATTTCACCATTGATTAAACATGTCCAGAGACTAAAACATAAAAAAGGTAATGACGAACTTTCAAAAATTGGACGTAACAAATTAATTCATTTTGAAGTAATTAACTATATATATAGCAATAATTTAACTAGCTACATTTCTTTTTACTTGGACGTAATAAGAAGCGGTGAAGTTTGAATCCTAAAATTTTGTGCATTTGATAAAAGAAGTATAGAGATAATAACTCCTACTTGTACATAAATACACTCTTAAGTTTCATTGATCAATATATATATATATATATATATATATATATATACAACAATCTAATGCATCAATTAATCTGGATAGTAGAATAAAAAAATATCAACGGTCTAGATTAATTTCTAATTCCTACCTAAGGATGACTTCCTATATGATCCTCACCCTATATATATATATTCAAATGAAAACTAATTTTTCCGTAAATCGTAGAAACTTTTATATACCGTAGATATTTGTAGATCAATGGTTATAGATTAATTAATTTATATTTAAAAGTTAAATTAATTGAATTTAAAAAGAGTGATTTTGTTTGTGATTTATTTGTTGTAACCGTCCACTCCTTAATTTTAGGAATTATATAGAACTTTTAATTTGCTATCTACCTTATCCTAATTTTCTCCGGCACGTTTTTTTTTTCACTCATCTATTTCATAGTTATATTTCATATTCATTTTTCTTGTTATAGCATCAACAAGCATATATATCGTGTTGTCCACCTACTTGATATAATTAATTAATCGTGATAATGCATATTTACATTTTTATTAATACATAATAAAAAAACACTATGTTAATTATACATAATTATATTATTGTTAATGCATAATCAGAAAAACACTCTACATTAATAATGCATAATTATATTATTGTTAATGCATAAACACAATAATCGCAAATATGCAGCACCAATATTATACACATGCACAATCAATAAATATTAATTAAGGAGTAAATACTACCTACTATCAATATATATTTGCTAATACAAATTGACAAGTTGATTGAAGAAGAAAGGAAAAGAGTTGGGGTTTCTTAAGTTTTAAATTTTGGAAATATTTTAATTTTAAGAAAAAGCCATTCATATCCCCTTATTATTGGCAATCGTGATTGCTTGATTGGTAAAAGATCTGCAGATATTGACAAATAATTAAAAATTGATAAATCAATAATTAGTTAATTTAATATTAATCCACATATCAATATTGTGACCATCTATTTTATCTTGATCAAGGGTCCAAAAAAGTTTCTAAGTTTCACAATAAAATAAGTTTTTACCAGAACCCTACCCAAAAGCTAGAGCTTTTTTTAGGACAGTTAAAAAGCTGTTTTTCGAATTTAGGACATTTAGTGAGCGGGCTTCGTTTTGCGGCCCATTAAATTTTTTTTGTTGGGCCGTAGGACTATTTTGGGCCCGAATGGAGTAAAAACGCACGTGAGGCGCACGTGATGTCCATTTCGGGCCCAAATGCTTATGTGGACGCCACATCACCATTACCCTCACTCTTCCCTTACTCTTCCTCTCCTAAAACGTTCATAGATCCTCACTTCTCTCGCTCCTGCTCGTCGAGTGGTGGTGGAGGTGAGAACCCACTCGCTGTCGGGGCTCATTAGATCTAACATCTGATTTCATCGCCGTTGAGTTGGGGTTTTTCTCCGTCGGGAGGTTTTGTGTAGATCCCGGCGACGGCACGACGAATCGAAGATGGAGACAGGTGCCACTTGATTCCTTTCGTCTTTCCAAGTCTATTGGTGGTGGTCGTGAGTGGTAACTCGCTGCTGGAAATTTTCTGTGGTCGCCCGAATTTTTTTGGGGTTTTTTTGGACGACGCTGCTGAAATTCGAATTTTCCGGCAAAGGGGCGGTGAATCGCCGTTTGGGACTGCTATAGCTCGACTCCCCACTCCTTCACCGTATTGTCGCGATTCCGATCAGCTCTTCAATCTCAGATTCCGGTCAGCTCTTTCAGATTCTGGCGCCGTCACGGCGAGTCGGGGGGGACAGGTACCATTCTCTTCGTCTTGACTCTCTGCATCTATTGGTGGTGGTAGGGAAGGCTGAATCGCTGCCAGAGTAATTTCTGGTAATTATTTCGTTTTCGAGTCGCCGCCGGCAAAAACCTGCAATTTCCGGCTTAGGGACGGTGAATTGAGCCTTGGGGTTTCCTTAGTTGGACTCATCGTGGCTCTGCAAGTTGGTTGGAAGTGGTTGGAAGGTCAATACGCTACCGGAGAGGGAAAATTAGGGCTGGGCAGTCGCGATTCAACCAACCGGAAATTGCTGCATCGCCGGTCAGTCGCGAATCCGGCGACCTTAACACAGCTCTGACTTGCAAACGCGCTGCTGTCTACTTTCCGGCCACATATGTTCGTTATCCAGCAGATATCCAGATTCCGGTGTATAGCTTCCAGAATCCGGTTGGAATTTCAAGATTCAGTTTGCCGATTGAGTTTTAGGAGAGGAATTTGCTGATTGAGTTTTAGGAGAGGAAGAGTGGGGGAATGGTGATGTGGCGTCCACATAAGCATTTGGGCCCGAAATGGACATCACGTGCGCCTCACGTGCGTTTTTACTCCATTCGGGCCCAAAATAGTCCTATGGCCCAACAAAAAAAATTTAATGGGCCGCAAAACGAAGCCCGCTCACTAAATGTCCTGAATTCGAAAAACGGCTTTTTAACTGTCCTAAAAAAGCTCTAGCTCCCCTACCCTATATATATATATATATATATATTGGTAGCGTTATTTCAACACAGTATTTAGCTAAAAATAGTAATATAGGGTTTGAAAAAAGTTATATAGCCTAATTGGGGAACCTAAAAGAGGAAATGTAATTATTTCTATTTTTGTAATTAATTTTTCTTTTTTTACGCGTGTAGCCGGCCATAATGTGTCCAACTAAAAATATTGTATGTAGCTAGTGATTTTTTTTTTCAATGAATTCATTTTCAAGAGAGATCGTTATACAATATGTCAATCAATAAATCCTTAAAAATAATTACTCTTTGGGCCCGCTTAATATATATTGTAGCAAACAAATAAATAAATACAATCAACTGTGCATGAACGACAAACAAGGACGAAAAATAAAGGGATCTTGGCCTTGTATATGATAAATTAGTAGGTGAAGGTTTTAGAATAGGCGACTTAACTATGTTGTTTGGTTATTCTTTCCAACTTTTTTTGGTCACACTGTGTGTCTTCATTAATTTTACTATTTTAATACAGTAATATTATGTAAAAAATTTAAGATTATTATATAATGAATTAAAATCCATATTTGTTTTTCACAATCTAAAATCTAAAATAACTATATATATATACACTCTACTATGAGATAGTCGACCCCTAATAATTAAATATATTGATTAAACTTATGAATTAGATCTAAAAGAATAATACAACCCCTTATTGAGATAGGAGAGGTGAGTGAGGCCTAAATTATAATTATAAATTTAAATTAAAACACAAGAGAAATTGAGAGAAAAAAAAAAGATTGGACACGGGTAGGAAACTAAAAAATAGATGAAGGATCTCACGAGCTTAATTTTTTTTTAAGAGAATATCGAGTCATTCTATCAAATAGTTAAATCGGCGTGAACAATGTCTAGGAGCCAAGATGGAAACCCGACTCCCAAATTATTACACCATAATGATCAATAGCATACCTCGCTAAACTATAAGCTGCTCTATTAGCAGCTCTTTGAACATGGAAAAAATTCCCCACCACACCTCGCTTAGTAGCCACTATCGCCTCAAACCATTCATCGGATAAGGCTTCAGTACAATTGTTTGACTCACTGACAACATGTATAGCCAGTAACGAATCGATATAAACAAATACGGGCCAAATATCTTTCTCCATACAAAAATCAATTCCCACCATCAAAGCATGTAAGTCTCCTACGAAAACAGTTGGTAGAAACCCCACTTGTCGAGCCACCGTTATGACCAATATATATGATTATAATATTTCAATAGTATCACTTGGATTTTTCGAAACGTGCATGTATAGTTCCCAGTGACAAAAAAAATTGTGTATAGTCTAATTTAATAAAACGTACTACTATATAGTTTGTCTAGTGAATGTTTTGGTTAATTAGAAAGATATACAGCAAATCGAAAGAAAGTGATCACTCAATGGTTAAAATTAAAGAATTGAACTTAATTAGTTCTCCTAATAAATATCATGTTTTTGTAAGTTACCTAATAAGCATACGCATATTTCCTAAAAAATAAATAAATAAGCATACATATATATGATTTCAGTTTCACAATTAATAAAATTAACGGGTAATAATAAACAGACAACTGTTGTCCAGACAACTATCAGTTTTAGACTTGAAAATCGGTACAATCAAATTATTTAACCCCCCTCCCTCTCCCCAACTTAATTGTAGGCAATTACACCCATCATTTTTTTTGTAAATAATTTTATTAATATAAATTTTTTTATTCTATTAATTGATTATAAATAATATTGGTTGGAGTAATTGATTAAAATATAATTTATAATCAATTACTAGATTAAAATAAAAATTATAATCAATTAATAAAATTATTTATAAAAAAAGAAAATGATGAGTGTAATTACCTACAATTAAGTCATTGGGGGACAGGTATTTTGATGGGGGAGAGGGTTGTTAATGAGGTTTAAGTGATACAATAGTAAAATAAGAAAATAAAAAAATTAGCGGTTTTAAATAATATTGATTTAACATATTTTTAAGCTTAAAATTATTAATTGTCCGGACGAGAGTTGTCCGTTTGTCGTTATTTTAAAAGTAAATGGAACCATTTAATAAGACATCCGGATGTCTTCACTAATGAGACATGAGATCTCGATTGAGTAAATAGATAAGAATTTGTTTACTTTATTAGTCCCATTTTTTATATAATTGTGAAATACAGTAATATGAATCAAACTAATTAAATTATAATTAAGATAAATAATTCCTAAAATAATATTTCTTTATTCATTTGTATGAACTCGCTAAATGGTATATACGTAAAATTACAAATCTACACATTCATAGTACGATCATATATATATATATATATATATATATATATATATATTAATTTTAAGTTTGTATATATACATACATAGAACGATCATATATAGTACATTAAGTTTACAAAATTATCAATTTATGAAATAATAATAATATATACTTATTTCAATTTTTATAAGAATATATATGTACTACTTATATAGTTATATATATTGTACTTGTACATATTCACCAGCTATAAATGGAATGTAACACTGGCAATACAAGAAACATATATAGTGGAAAAATTAAATAAATAAAGATAAACTGCATCTAAAACGACAAGACTTATTATGATATGGAGTACTATATTACAGATGTTGAATAAAATAATTCGAACTGCAAAATTACTGGGTCCATAAAAAAGTAGGATAATTAAAAGTTTAGGATAAGGCAAAAAAATGGGTTGGAAGAGTGGTGATGATTGCAGGTGGCGACATTCACTCCCAACTATTTCCTTTCAAATCAACAACTTTACAAACAGTATAAATCGAATAAAAACGTTTAGTATAGTATAATATAATATTAAATTTGGTCAATTGCCCAAATAAATCTTAATCGTTTATAAAATTCTAATTTTAACTCTCATTTTTCAAGTTTGACTAAAAATATCTCATTTTGTATTTTTTTTCTAAACTTTCTCCCGATAGTAATTTTTTTTCCCAAATTAATGATGGATTGGATGCTGGAAATACCGACATGAAAAGTCGTCGCGATTAATGAAACGACGTAGTATTTTAAACACTAAACATCATTGTTTCATAAAAAATAGAGACATAATATGAGAATTTAGCGATTACATCTCTATTTTTTGAAGAAATATAATTGTCTTATTTTTCTATTCTATTGTACCTTCTTTTCCCTCTGAATTCCTTCGTGTATCATTCCCGTTTCTAGATAATCCAAAGTTATTAGTTTGTGGTAATCGAAGAGATGACTTCTTCTTGTTAATTGACCGGAATATTTCGCCGTGGGAAAAATTAGAAGAAAAAAACAAAATGTGAGAAATTTATAAACAGATTTAAAAGGTGGGGGTTCAAATCATAATTTGATAAAAAATCAGAATTTATTTGACAATCAACCCTATTAAAAATAAAGATATAAGAACTACTCCATATACTCCCTCCGTCTACGAAATGGTTGCCACATTATGGATGACACGAGTTTTTAGAAAATGATAGGTAGTAGTGAATTATAGTGAGTATTGTTGTGAGTGGAGTAAGGGTACCACAATAAATATGAGTACAGTAATAAAAATGACAATCATTTCTTCAACAAACTTAAGAAACAAAAATGACAACTATTTTGTGGACGGACGGAGTATTATTGTAACAATAAAAATATGGGAAAAAGAAAGGATGAATTAATAGGAATTTCCAAATGTATGGTGTAACGCAACCCCAATTAACTTTTAGTCAGAGGCTGACAGATTTTCACCTCATTCAAATGTGAGTGAATGACCCCATGCATCATATCTAAGTACTACTCCTTCGCTTCCCTTTCCCCCTAAAACTCGCTGATGATTCTCTCTTTAATACCTTATTTTTAATTAAAATCGGATTTTATACTCTCATTTCGTGCTTTATTTTTTATTCCTTCTACTGGTTGAACGACGTATGATATTAACTAGGGTTTATTCCACTTAAATAGGGTATGTAATTATATTCAAATCGTCAAATGTCAAAACTCCGATGGATGGAATAGAGGATAAAACACCTTAGGGAGTAGAGGATCCGAATTGCTTCCTTCGATCCGGCCTCTTAGACTACTATCAGCGGCGCGCTCGAGCGCCCGCCCGCCCGCTGCTTTTGCGAGCTCCACGTGGAGCTCGCATACCATTGTAGAGCTTGGAGCTCGCTGGAGAGAGCTTCTGAGAGAGGAGCTCGCAAGAAAGAGATTTAATTGGGGTAACCACAATTAAATAAAGAACAAGAGATAGTAGCCACATGACACACCTCATTCGTCCATAACATAACAAGATGAAATGAAATGAAACGGTCATTTCTATTCCGATTTTCATTTTTTTGAAAATTATGATTAATTTCGAATTAATATAGATTCGGCAATTTACCATTCCATTAGGGATTATTATATACTAAGTGTAAAAATAGTTAGAATTCCTATTTATTAATGTGTCTATAATGCAGCATATATAGATTACAATATTGTGTTGTCCAAAGAAATAAAAATAAAAATAATGACATCCGGTCATACATAGTGCTTGTTTGGTTTAAGGAATGAAAAATGAATGGAATCAAGTAGAAGAGAGGATTCGAGGAATAATAATAATAGTTATTACCTTTATTGTTTATTTGATTCAACAATATAATGAAAAGAAATTACTCGTAAGAAATTCCCTTTCAGAATGATTTTGCCACCACTCTAGTTTGAAGGGTAATATTTTAAGGGTTAAATTACCTTACTTGAGAGCAATGATTATTCCATTACCCAAACCAAAGAAGGAGCAATGAATTCAATTAAGTAAACCCCTTTCCATAACTAAAAAATGTCAACCAAACACGAACTAAGTATTTAGGGTTTCAATTGGGGATTTTACTGTATTTATTATTTGTTTCATAACAAAATTGTTTAGTATTATAATTGTCACTCTATTAATCAAGATTAGTAGCAAAATATCCCTATATTTGTTCTTTGTTAACTTCTTTTGTGCGGCCTAGGAGTAGAGCGGACTGCTTGAGATCAAATGTCTTGTGCTCAAATTATTAAATATGAACGTGAGTTTACTCAATGTGCATCAGAGACATGGGTTGTGGGTCCTCATCGTATAAAACAAAAACAAATAAAAGTGATAAGATTAATTAATTCACGTGGTATGCATTGAAACCGATTATATATATAATGCGTTTATTTCACGAAAACAGTAATTATTTATTATATAGTTCAATAATTAAATGACTTGACAATTTTCACAATATCTCATGGTTTGATTTTACTATATATGTATGATTTAATTTCTTAAGTTGGGACTTGATTAATGTTGTTGTCATGATATTTGATTATCATCGCTATAGAAAAAAGAAAACAACTAATCATTATTTATTTATTAATTTATTTTGTTTTATTACAAACCAATGGTACAGTATATTGGTATACATTGTTAATTTGATAGGAGCGTCACTATGTTAAAAGCTTGTAATTGTAACTAATCTAATTTTTAAAAGAGTGGAGGTACGTTTGCTTTAATGAAAAATTGTGGAAAATAAATATTTTTACATTTTTTTCATTCTTTTCACATATTTACTAGAATGGTTAATTTTCTCATTTTTCATCTCCAATCGTGAAAAATATTAATGTAGGGGAGAGGATGAAGATATTTTCCAACTTTTTTCTTTTCATACATTTTCTTTTATTTCAATATTTTCCATATTACTAAAATAAACGCACTCTATCTGATTTAATTTTGAATGGGGCTTTCAGATTGAGTGTCAGGATATATATGTTTTGCATTTATATAATTCATAAAAGTTAAAAAAAAAAAAATCAATATACATCCACTGTCATTTCGTTTGTCCGAATGCTCTTTGGTTTCTCAATTATTCTTTGCATTTTTTATCGCAATCACACAGCTATGTCCCCTCTTGTTCAAA
Source organism: Schizonepeta tenuifolia (assembly GCA_029490685.1). Classification (NCBI taxonomy): domain Eukaryota; kingdom Viridiplantae; phylum Streptophyta; class Magnoliopsida; order Lamiales; family Lamiaceae; genus Schizonepeta; species Schizonepeta tenuifolia. The sequence continues at coordinate 93,226,921 of CM055960.1, read as the reverse complement.
GATTTTAGAATCACAGACCAAAAGGTTTGGTGATAGATTTTTAGAATCACAGACCAAAAGGTTGGAGGGGGGGAGAGAGAGAGAGAGAGAGATGGGACGGAGCATATATATGTTTGTACTCGATCATGCTACTAGTCACTACTACGAAATATATTTAATCAACTTTTTATTTTTATTTGAGGGTTAATTGCAAATCAAATTAATGATCACAGTCTCTACGTTGGCAATTACATTATCACTTTTAAAGTGTTGCAAATCAAAACATGTAACGTGGATTTTAAAAAATTCATGTGCATTAAAAATAGTCCACGTCACATTTCTAGCAGCCAGAAAGATTAGGCATGAATATTCTAATTGCAAATAATATAAAAAGTTGTGATTTGATTTGTTAAAGTGTTGTTACATATGCAAATGAGTGTAAAGAGTGTGATTTGATTTACAATTAACCCTTTATTCTTTGGTATCTAGGTGAAAAAGAATGTGAAAGCGAAATTATTAATTGGTTAATTTCCGAATGCAATAGTGTACATTTCATAAATTAATCACTTTAATCATTAGTTTTTTGTCAATATATAACATGACATAATTAAATTCGATGCGCATGAAATTAGTTAGTAAATGTCCATCTCATTTAAAAAAAGAAAAAAAAAAAATGAGTTCGAAGAATGAATAAAATGGTGTGCCAAAAGGTTTGGTACTCGACCAATAATTCATATTAGACTAGTCTAGAGATTGCTTAAATTGGGAAATAAATAAATGCAGTATTAATATGCTAGCGTTTGATTCGTGGAGGCACCGAGTTTTATAGTTCACAATTTTATTTTATTTTTTTATATCGTGGTAACCTGCAGCCGATATTTTTAATGTATATTGGATAAATCTCGTCCCTGTGCGGCACCAAAATAACAATACAAAAAAGGAAAAAAAAAGAATATATATATATATATATATATATATATAGAGAGAGAGAGAGAGGGAGAAAGCGTAGAAATCTAAAGTTCACTATTCTTTGCACTTGTATTATTGCATTCATCATTAATACTACTGTACTCTTCATTTAGTTTGGCTTCAAAAAAGAGAAATTAGAAAGAAAAGAAACAAAAAGAGCAGAAATACTTGGGTGCCCTTGGTCTAAAAGTAACAATTATTCAGAAGACAAATGGCAACTATATTTTTATTCTTTAACTAGCTAAATATCAAGTAGTAACAATTATCATGAAAAAGTTAGACAATTATTCCTCAACCAACTATGCTCGAGGAATAAAATGATAATGTATGACATAAGCAACTGCATACAAGCTACATTATCGGGTCACAATTTAATAATATCCAAAAGATATTTAGTATAACTTTTCTCTATGATCCATTGATATTGACATGTTACTGTGCGATGCGGAGATTAAGCAATAAAGATAAAAAGATATATAGAAAGTGGATATGTCTCGTCACTTTTGAAGGATTAAAATTTACCTTATTTGAAAAATGATAATACGAGTGAGACATCTAAATAAGGAAATAATGACAATATTAGTGGGTTCGGATGGTAGATCAAACTCATGTATATAAGAATGCATCCCATCCTTTTGAATAATCGAACTACAAGTCTTTAATTAAGAAAATTTTGTAGTGCTGCAGCTTAACCACTTGAACTAATATTATTATTATTATTATTATTATTATTATTATTATTATTTTTGGAGAATTGAATTAGACTTCATCAACGTCATATTTTGATAAAATATAATTGGCGTTTTATTCCTCAAATTCAATGCAATAAATAGATGTTACCGTATTAGGTGCATTAAGTGCTACTTAAAATCTTAATGGGTTATGGCCCAATTATTGTGGGAACCGAGGCCCAATGATCTGAATTGGGCTGCAAATACTATTGTGCCTTCTCACTCTCCACGTGCCACATTTCTAGTGAGTTCTTTTATTTTAACTTTTTATTCAACTTAAAGAGAATCAATTTAAAGTAAATTTTCATCCTAATTGACCTGCATTGTAATATCATAAATTATAAAATATTTATGTTAGCCTTTCACAAAAAGTGAAATAAATTGATTATATTAGTATAAAAGATAAAATAAAAATTTGTCATAAATTTTATTACATTTAAATAGTATTATAGTGTCTAATTTTCTAACTGGCAATGTAAAATAATTAAAATTAAGTCCACTGATTTAAAATATCAATTTAACATGGCCAATTTATTCAATGTGATACATTTTCAATTGATGAACTTAAATTAATTATTTTTTTATGGCAAAAATAAATTAAACACTATGATACTATTTAAATATAATAAATCAATCGAACATAGTTATTTTATTTTTTTTATCCAACATAATCGATTATAAACCAAAGACATTCAATGCATGTCAAGGAGTACTAGGTTGGAACGAAAAGTATAGGCGACCAGTAGTGATTTTCTTTGAACAAAATTATCTAACCTTGTTACCGGTGGCTCACGTAGGTGGACGGAATTGACTTTGCCCGTAGCAAAATTTTATGGCATTGACAAACGGGTTGTAGCAGTTCCGGTGTTTAAGAAAAATATGGATCTATTGCGGGACGCTTCCTCTGTTGCCAATACAAGTTCTCACTACGAAAGTCATCCTAAAAAATCGGAACTTTGCCACCCAAAAAACCATCCTCGGTTTCTATGTTGTAGCTATAATTGATGCGAGCATTCTTATAATTGATACGTTCTACTAGATAACCATCTGGCTACTTTGACGACGAATTCACGTCTTCAGTTCATCCGTCATTTATGAGAGGATCGATGGTTGGTGTTTGTCCGTCGGTATCATGATTTGGCAGAGACTTAATTGTTTCATTTGCCATACAAGTTTATGACGGTAAATAAATTGCTTAACATTTAAATTATTTAATTAGATTAGTGTTACTTTTATTTCTCAATTGTTTGACTATTTTTGTAGGATCCCCAACATTGTGGTCTCGGGGAAGACGTCGAAAATACGATCATGACAATCTTGGTTAGGTAGAAATTATACACCAAAATGGCAAAGATTGGGAACATGAGCGACGATCCAATTAATCTTCACTGGCGCACGTGTTTAAATAGATATGAGTTTCCCCAATCTATTATAACACCAATTTACAAAATAGAGAAAAACAAGAATGCTAATATCAATTAAACACATTGATACGAGCATTCTTGTTGCTCATATCAAAACATAATCAATGTTTTCAAGGAAGAGTACTTTCAACTACGAGATCTCGATGAAGATGCAAAGCAGCTGCAGACGACTTTGTACATGATTCAAGGTTACTTGAATGATGCCGAGAAGAAATCCATCACCCAAGATGCTGTCAAAATCTGGTTGAGTAAGCTTCAATCTTTGGCTTATGATGATGATAATGTTTTGGATGAGCTCAGCTATCATCTTCTCCACAAGAAAATGATGCCAAAACATAAGGTACTACTATCATACTACCTATCCCTCAATCACTGCCTGCGTCCACGAATTATGACTGTTAGAATCAAACAAATCATTACGACTTTCGAGCCTGTGGAGAAAAAGGCAAGCTTGCTCGGCCTCCAAAGCATAGTTGTGAATGCACCTGCTGTTGTTGCTTCATTTGAAACTGATTCATCAACTCGTGATCCAATTTTCATTAGAAGAGATGATGATGTGGCCAAATTAGTTGATGTGTTGTGTGAGAGAGTTTATGGAGAAAAACAAGAATGCTCGTATCAATGTGTTGTAAATAGATTGGGGAAACTCATATCTATTTAAACACCTGCGCCAGTGAAGATTGTGAAGATTAATTGCATTATCGCTCATGTTCCCCATTTTTGCCATTTTGGTGTATAATTTCTACGTAACCAAGATTGTCATGATCATATTTTCGACGTCTTCGAGAGACCACAATGTTGGGGATCTTGCAAATATAATCAAGTAAGTGAAAAATAAAAGTAACACTAATATAATTAAATAATTTAAATGTTAAACAATTAATTTACCGTCATAAACTTGTCTGGAAAATGAACAATTAAGTCTCTGTCAAATCATGATAGCGACGGATAAACACCAACCATCGATCCTCTCGGAAACGACGGATGAACTGAAGACGCGAATTCATCGTCAAAGTGGCCAAATGGTTATCTAGCAGAATGTATCAATTATAGGAATGTTCCATCAATTATAGCTACAACATAAAAACCGAGGATGGTTTTTTGTGCGGCAAAGTTTCGATTTTTGAGGATGAATTTCGTAGTGAGAACTTGTATTTGGCAACAGAGGAAGCGTCCCGTAATAGATCCATTTTTTCTTAAACACCGGAACTATTACAACCCGTTTGTTAATGTCATAAAATTTTGCTACGGGCGAAGTCAATTCCGTCCACCTATGTGAGCCACCAGTAGCAAAGTTAGATGATTTTGTTAAAATAAAGTCACTACTGGTCACCTATACTTTTCGTTCCAACCCAATACCCCTTGACATGCATTGAATGATCTTTGGTTTATAAATCGATTATGTTGGATAAAAAATAAAATAATTAAGTTCGATTGATGTGATTATATTTAAATAGTATCGTAGTGTTTAATTTTATCTTTGTCATCGATAAATAATCAATTTAAGTTCATCGATTGAAAATTTATCATATTGAAGAAATTGACCATGGTTAGATTGATAATTTTTTAATTGGTGAACTTAACTTTAATTATTTTACAATGGCAGTTTGAAAATTAAACACTATAATATTTTTAAATGTAATAAAATCTATGGCAAATATTTATTTTATCTTTCATACTAACATAATCGATTTATTTCACTTTTTTTAAAAGACTAACATAATCAATTTATAATTTATGATAATGCAATGTATGTAAATTGGGATGGAATTTTCCCACTTTACATATTTTAAGTTATTAATTTATGAAATCCAATTTAAATAGCCTTTTTGATTCTAGTCGCGCTAATGTGTTACTTTTAAAGAAAAAAAAAATTGACTACATTACACATGGTTGTGTATGTGTTTGTGTGAGGTTTGTGTCTAGAAAACTTGCATTCTCGGAGGATTGAATAGCAATTAAAGAATAGCTAGAAAAGTTAGTTGAAATTAATTAATTAATTTATCGAGCACATCTTCAGCAGCTCATTTCTTGCTTTTAGATTAGAGATATGAGTGGTTACTTTTAATTGTATATATTCATGAGATTAGTCATATTGTGAGCGCATGAATTAGCCTTATAGTAGCGGAACTGAGAAAGAAGGGAATTGTGCGAGCGAGTTGTATGTGATAGCTAAGGTTTGTTATCGTGATTGTAACAGTTGTAATTGTACTTCCGATCATTTTTTTCAGCGAGTCAGTTAATAACATCTGGTTACTTCTCCTTCTGTGGATGTAGGTGTTTAGCGTTGAACCACGTTACATCATTATGTTGTTTAATTCTTTGTTCGTGTGAGTGTGTGTTTCTTCATTTTGGAGCTAAATTTCCAATAGTTTGAAATATTAATTTTACATGTTAAAAAAATGAGGAACTTTTTTTGACTTAACCTGTAAATAGAAGTTAGTTTTTTGGGTATCACAATATTTAATTTAATTTTTGATCTAGAAAACATTCAGTTTAATTTCTTGTCACAACAACACCATTTTTTAGTTGGAAGAATTAAACTGGCCACAAGATGCTTTGAAAAAGATATGGTGTAATTTGACCATTGTTGCTTTCTTTTTGAGGTGCTGCTAAGGATAAAGGAGTTTGGACAAATAACACCTGGGAATTGAAATGAAGTTGGAGAAGGGATTTTTTTTAAATGGGAAAAAGATATGTTTTTTGGTTTACTTTCCCTTATTGACAGATTTAAGCCAATTCAATACAAGGAGGACGAATGGAGGTGGAATGCTGACAGTAATGAATTTTACTCCTCAAAATCAGCTTATAAGGAGATCGAGAAGAAAGCAAGTCAATGAAGTGTATCACAAGATGCTTTGAAAAAGATATGGTGTAATTTGGCCCCATACAAAGCTTCATCTTTTAGTTGGAAACTCCTTCTAAAGAGGTTACCAACCCGACAAAACCTTTGCAAAAGAAGAGTATTGCAACACTTGAAAGAGGACACGTGCGCTTTCTGTTTGACACAATGTGAAAGCGTTGAACATTTATTCTTCTCTTGTTCGTTTTGCATACAAAGTATGGGCAACTTGTTACAATTGGTTTGGACTCAATTATGTCGGACATTTGAATCCATTAAGCCACTTTAAGCAGCACATGGGTTATGCGAGGCAGAAGCATTCATCCGAGTGGTGGAAAGCTTTATAGATATGTATTGTGTGGAACTTATAGAATCATCGAAATGGGATTGTGTTCAAGAATTTATCAAGCTGTTGTGAGGACTTGATCGAGCTAACTAAAGTGAGATTTTGGTTTCGAATTTCTAACCTTTTTCCTAGATCTCTTGGCTTCAGTTTGGAGAATTGGATGCATCATCTATCTTTGTGTCTTAAATTGTGATTTTGTCATTTGAGTTGTAATCTTTGAATTTTATAGTTCGCTCATGGGTTGCACTCTCGTGCGTTTTTAATTTAATTTTACTTTAAAAAAAAAGCGTGACAACTTCTTGTAGGGTAATTCGACCAAATCGAAGAAGCTGATATTACGAAAAATTACAAATAAAGACTATTTTTGGACACATAAGATATTGTTACGGCAATAATAAGGTTAACATGAATTTTACTAGTGTAATAAGAAAATATATCATTATATTACTAAAAGAAAAACGATTCTTACTTTGAAAAAATCGTACGTGGCACCTCTTATATTCTCCATTCATATTTATCTAAATTCTCAATTTTTTGAATTTTTAAATGTAAAATGATAGATTTTAAATATCTATACTAAAATTTTGTATCCCACATCGGTTTCTCAATGAAACTTCGCCAATTAAAAAGCCTATAAATACCTAGAATCAATGTGTATTTTCTCATCTTTTGCTCCATCAGTTTTATTTGGTCAATTTATTTATTAATCGGCCGAATAAATAACTATAATTTATAGTTTAATTTAATTTAATTTGGTAAATTTATTAATTGGCCGAATAGATAATTATTTTTTGTAGGAGTTTATTTGGCCAATTTATTTATTAATCAGCCTAATAAATAACTGCTATATTTTTATAGTTTAATTTAATTTAATTTGGTCAATTTATTAATTGGCCGAATAGATAATTATTTTTATTTAGGGAACAAATTTATTAGTTGACAGAATAAATGGTTCCAAAATAGTTTGGATAATTTATTGTTTGACCGAATTAAATTTGGAAATAGTCTATTTTTTTTTATTTAATTTGATAAAAAATAAGTAACTTCTAATTTCTCAATTAATTAAGAAGACGAACCAATTCTCAACTGACGGGCACCTCAACTCGGGATCCCACTTGACACATTTTCATTTTTTTATTCTTATTAATTTTAAAATTTTAATTTTATTCATTTTTTCATGTATTTTCTAAAATCCAAAATCGTCAAAAATTGTGCCTTTATAAATCAAAATCGTGGTCAACGGGTCAGAATTGTGCATTTATAAATCAAAATCATGGTCAACTGGTCAATTCTGACACGGAACCGTGGCGGTAAACGAGCCAATTCCCAACCGACACTCGATAAATTTTTTATTTTATGCTTTTTTCCCATGTATTTTCTGAAATCTATAATCGTCATCCATGAAATAATTTTTACGTTATTTGTAGTTGGATTTCCAGTTTTTCATAATTTATAATTTTAATTAACGAATATTACTATACGATTAAGGACGATAACGAATAGTACAATCACTATTTTTATTAAATTTTTGGATCTATATAAATTCTAAATAAATTTTATAAATTACGCACCTATAAATCATAGTCGTGGTCAACGGGCCAGTTCTGACGCAAAACTGTGGCAGTACACTAATATACGGATTTTTTTTAGAAAGGAACACAAATGACTAATTTTTTAATCGGATTTTAAACAAGTACAAGTATATAAATTTCAAACAAGTTTGAATAATCCTAAACACATCATCTCAAATTGTTTGATTAATCGTCTATGTTGGAAAATGTAGAATATACAGAAAAATTACTACGATTTATCAACGAGTCAATTCCGACCAATAATCGTGCGCGTAGATGGGCCAATTCAGTACTTGCGGGACAACTTTTTTTTTAAATATATTATATAATCTTGAACTCATAAAATTAAGAATATTTATGATCAACTTTTATCTTATATTATTGATTAAATAATTTTATGAATCACAATCATTCCACATAAAGTTTTGTAAAAAGGAAAAACTACCAAGTACATAGTGAAACAATTCTTGAAGTTCTATTCACAGTTAAAAAAATTATTCTCGAAACTGGTAAAAAAGAAAACAAATGTCATCATTATTTTTCTATGAATATATTTGGAAGATGATTATTTATATAAAACTATAATTTATAATTAATTTTTTATTGGTTAAATATTGTGTGAATATTTTGGAATATAGTTATGTATATAATTAGATATTAATTTCAGGTAAAAAGAAAACAAATATCATCATTAATATTTTTGTGAATATGTTTGGAAGATGATTATTTATATAATTTAAAATCAGTATTGTAGTCAATAGGTCGATTCCAGGTCGGAACCGTCGGGGTAGACGGGATGATTGTGAAGCGGTGGTTTAACTTCTTTTTTTCTTAATCTTGTGTTGAATTCATAATGTGGGGTATTTAGGGTCATTTTCATCTTATAGACAATCTTAACATCTATAGTATTATTCGTTATCTATATATCTGTTCTCTCTCTCTCTCTCTCTCTCTCTCTCTCTCTCACTACCCGCTCCTTCCCTTGCCTCTTTTTCTTCATAAAAAGCTAAAAAATTTAGCTTAAGAGTCGCTTTCCTTTGGATAGAAATATATTTTTGCCCACATCGGTTTTGTAGAAGAACAGAGCTTTAACAATTATCGAAAGTAATGAGAATATATTAGTTATAATTTTTAACAAACATAATTATATGGGTTTGAGACGTAAACATGTGGTAAAATTACTTTTTAATTGAATTTGAGATATGTTCAAGGGATATAAATTCTAAGCCGGTTTAGTAGATTGCATAATCTAATTATTTAACGCTAAAATAATTAACAAATAATAATTTTTTTAATCTATCACATATTAATACTATTTAATAATTTTATTAATTTTTATAATTTTCCGTTATCTAAATTCTCAAATTTTTAAATTTTTAAATATAAAATAATAGATTTTTAAATATCTATACTAAAATCTTGTGTCCCACATCGATTTCTCAATGAAACCTCACCTATATAAATAGTACAATCATTATTTTTATTAAATTTTTGGATCTATATAAATTCAAAATAAATTTTATAAATTACGCACTTATAAATCAGAGTCGTGGTCAACGGGACAGTTCCGATACATAACTATGGTGGTAGACTAATGTACGGATTTTTTTCAGAAAGGAACACAACTGACTAATTTTTTAATCGGATTTTAAACAAGTACGAGTATATATATTTCAAACAAGTTTGAATAATCTTAAACATATCATCTCAAATTGTTTGATTAATCGTCTCTGTTGGAAACGTAGAATATGTAGAAAAATTGACAAAAAAATTACTAACAATTTATCAACGAGTCAATTCCGACCAATAATCGTGCGCGTAGATGGGTCAATTCAGTACTTGCGGGACAACTTTTTTTAAATATATTATATAATTTTGAACTCATAAAATTAAGAATATTTATGGTCAACTTTTATCTTATTTCATTGACTAAATAATTTTATGAATCACAATCATTCCACATAAAGTTTTATAAAAAGGAAAAACTACCAAGTACATAGTGAAACAATTATTGAAGTTATATTCTCAGTTAAAAAAGTTATTCTCGAAGCCGATAAAAAAACGAATGTCATCATTTATTTTTCTATGAATATATTTTGAAGACGATTATTTATATAATACTACAATTTATAATTAAATTTTTATTTATTAAATATTGTGTGAATATTTTTGGAATATAGTTATGTATATTATTAAATATTAATTTCAGGTAAAAAGAAAACAAATGCCATCATTAATTTTTTTATGAATATATTTGGAAGATAATTATTTATATAATTTAAAATCAGTATTGTAGTCAATAGGCCGGTTCCAGATTGAGTAGACGAGATGATTGTGAAGCGGTTGTTTAACTTATTTTTTTTCTTAATCTTGTGTTGAATTCATAATGTGGGGTATTATGGTCACTTTCATCTTATAGACAATCTTAATATCTATAGTACTATTTGTTATCTATATATCTCTCCTCTCTCTCTCACTACCCGCTCTTTCCCTTGTCTTTTTTTCTTCATAAAAAGCTAAAAAATTCAGTTTAAGAGTCGCTTTCCTCTGAGATAGAAATATATTTTTGCCCGCATCGGCTTTGTAGAAGAACAAAGCTTTAACAATTATCGAAAGTAATGAGAATATATTAGTTATAATTTTTAACAAACATGACTATATGGATTTGAGACGTAAACATGTGGTGAAATTACTTTTTAATTGAATTTGAGATGTGTTCAAGGGATATAAATTCTAGAGCAAAAACTCAAAATACCTCTTCTCAAACACAAAAGATAAATTATAGCCCTTTTTTTTAAAAAAATTCAAAATACCCTTTTGAGTTTGTTTAGGACTTTTATGCCCTTCATGTATACAAGAAGATTGCATTTAATTTGTATCATACACGAAAATTAATTTCTTGTATGAATTTCCGGCAAAATGTTCCGGCGACATTATTCGGCTAAAAAAATTCCGGTGAAATGTTTCCGGCTAATTTTTCCGGCGAAAAAATTCCGGCTACAATTTCCGGCTAATTTTTCCGGCGAAAATTTGAATCATACACGAAGCCTAACTTCATGTATGATGCATACATGAAATTATCTTCGTGTATGTATCATAAATGAAAAATTATCTTCATGTATGATATAAATTTGATTTTTTTGGAGGCAAAATTTTCGTGTATGATGCATACATGAAAGTCAGTCTTCTTGTATGTATCATACATGAAAACTTATCTTCATGTATGTTACAAATTTGAACTTTTTGGAGGCAAAAATTTTCGTGTATGATACATACACGAATTAGGCTTCTTGTATGATCCATACATGAATGTTAGTCTTCGTGTATGATTCATACATGAAGTTAGGCTTCATGTATGATTCGAATGTTTGCCGAAAAAATTCGTCGGAAATTTTTCGCCTGAGAAATTCGCCGGAAAAATTTGTCGGAAGTTTTTCGCCGGAAGTTCATACTTGAAATTAGTCTTCTTGTATGATTCAAATGAAAGTTAGCCTTCTTGTATACTCATTAAGGGTATATTAGACTTTTTACAACTCAAAGTGGTATTTTGCAACTTTTAAACTTAAGGTGGTATTTTGCAATTTTTGTTTTAAAAAAAAGATATTTCACCACATTTCCTCTAAATTCTAAGCGAGTTTAGTAGATTGCATAATCAAATTATTTAACGCTAAAATAATTGACAAATAATATTTTTTTAATTTATCACATATTAGTACTATTTAATAATTTTATCAATTTTTATAATTTCCCGTCGATTTTCGACGGGTTATACGCTAGTTAATTATTAATCAACTAAAAAAGACAACCTTAATATTTCCACATGTCACGTGACGTCGTGAGTCACGGTCACAGCGATCCAAACTTAAAAATTGATCCTCTTCTCACAAAAAAAAAAAAACTTAAAAATTGATCCGAGTTAAAAATAAAAAGAAAAAAAGAAAAATCCGAGTTGAAAAACGTGACTCGTGCGCTCAACTAAAAAGACAGTAAAAAAAAATGGAATAAAGAAATTAAGAAAAAAAAAGGAAAAAAAAAAAGCAAATAATATCAGCCAGCCAGCGAGTCCTTCTCTCTCTCTAACTCTATCTCTGACAATGATGTGCTGATCTATCTATCTATTGCTCTTCGTCGCTATTCTTATTTTCACCAATTTTTCTCTTCTCGATTTCTAGAGAGAGAGAGAGATTAAGAGAGAGATTGATTCGATCTGACGGTAGAAGATGGGAGAGCGGGAAGGGGGATGCTGTCCGCCGATGGATCTGATGCGCTCGGAGCCGATGCAGCTCGTGCAGCTCATCATCCCCATCGAGTCCGCTCACCTCGCTGCGTCGTATCTCGGCGATCTCGGTCTTATCCAATTCAAAGACGTATGCGGCGATTCTAACCTTTTTTCTGCTGTTTATTTCGCTCTAATTGATCTAATTGCAGGTTTTGGAGTAATGTGATGTGTTTAGGGTTAATAGTTTCGTGAATTTGGCAGAATGAAGCTAGGTTTTGGGGAGGATTCTTCATTGCTTATTTTAGTACGAAGAACTATAAGGAAAAAAAGAGATGTCGTTATGATGAGAGGCAATTGTTAACTTAGGATTAACGTGCTAGAGTTGATTGTGATGTGGTGATAGTTTTGGCTTAAGCAACTAAGTTGTGCTGTGGATTCTTTTAGGAGCTATGATTTGAGTAGGGTTCAGGAATTAGCAGGGTTTGACTTGCCTTATTACTATAACATCAGAACAATATTGTTGAAAATGAATATTGTTCTTAATTATGCAAGAGTTTAACTTTGGTGTTAATACTTGTTTTTTGGTGCATTACCAAATCCAGTGTTCTCTGTTGGCATGTTTAGTCCACGGGCGATTGTTTTTATGTGCTCTCGGCTAGTTGAAATTGCTTCCGCGTTTGTTAACATAGTAATCTGGGCTGTTGATGAAGATGTCGCCATCAAGTAGTCGGTGGTTGCTAATTGCAGCTTCTGACATAAGGTTCAAAGTTCAATCACGTTTGAACTTTTTAGTTTTTATGCATCCTCTTTAAACTACTACTCTTAAAACATCTGTTCTTTGTAGAACATAATAGTTCAGCTTCCTTTTCAGCAGTACACTATCATATTCCTCGAATTAGTTATGATCTGCCATGGTTTATTTGGGGGATTTATTTTGAAAAAAATTGACTTTTTTTGTTAAGTTAACAGTTAACACGGATCCAGCTGTTGTGAATTCTAAATAGTTCCTCATATTGAGTCTAGTAGATGTTGCATTTAAATTCTTATTTTTATTAAGGAACTGTTCAAGTCTATTTGACGAGGAAGCATTGCAGAATTTTTTGTTTTTGAGATTTTGAATATAGGATTGTATTGTGTTGCTACATTTGAGACTTAGTGCCTAACTGGAGTTATATTCACTATTAAGTATAATCGTAATATTATTTTATGTAAAAATTTGTTCAAAGTTCATCAGTTGGCTATATGATTGCTCAATAGATGCCATATTTAGCTTGTAGCTGTTTCATGTATTATTGTTTCTGTCCCTCCTTAAATATCTTTCATCTTAGGCTGAGGTATTAAGTTTCTGTTATGTGCAGAAGAAACAAATTTTCTATTTTAACTTGAATACACAGTTTCAACACTCTCATCATGAAAATCAGGATTAGAAATGTAGGAATGAGGAGAGATGGTAAACTTTTTACTTTCTGATGTGGTTGGTTGTTGTGTAGTACTTGCATAGACCCATGATGTGTGTATGTTAATCTTCTAACCGATCTCATTGATCTGCGAGTTTCTTTTCATAAGAAATTGATTTTGTATTGGTTTTTATATGATTATCTAGCCCTTGATCTTGAATCTTAATTATTTATTTGTTGCCTTCTCTCAGCTAAATGCAGATAAAAGCCCATTCCAGCGGACATACGCCATTCAGGTAAATATTTTTGAACTCCATGGTTTTTAAGTGTTGACCCCATTCCCTTTTGATTGGTTATCATTATTAAAGCTAGTACCGAGCATATTCCGTTAATCCGGACAAGTGTGTAGATATTGCGTATTTTACAATATGATGCAGGTACTGCAATCAACAAAAACTTGATAGAATTGTAATCTATTATTTCGAGACTAGTGTAATACCAATATTTATTGTGCTAGCATCAATTCATTTGGTTCAATAGATCAAGGTCTAGAAAAGTACTATCAGTTTTGTTATCTATGAAATCGCCATTTTTATTATCAGCTTACTAAGGGTGATGCTATCACCCTACTGAAACCACAGCCCATAGAAAAAGAAAATCTCACATGCATTAAGAATAGAGTATCCAATTTGGCTGAAATCAAATGTGTTTCCAACAAGTTAGATTATGCATTATGCCTGATCAAATAGATTAAGTTGAATTGTTAATTTTACCTTATGCTGAAGATCAAAAGATGTGGAGAAATGGCACGTAAATTAAGATTCTTCCGAGACCAAATGTCAAAGGCTGGGGTGGTGCCTGAAGTGAGTTCTCCAGCTGAAGCCATTACCAATTTAGATGACCTCGAGGTATCCGTAGCTTTTGTGTAAATGGTTTAGTTGCAGCGTTCTTGAATGAGTTTAACCAGTATCATCTAATTTCAGGTTAAACTCGGAGATCTTGAGTCGGAGCTAATTGAAATGAATGCAAATGATGAAAAGTTACAGCGCTCCTACAATGAACTAGCGGAGTACAAGCTTGTTCTGCAAAAAGTATTGATTTTCGTTTTCCAGTGTTGTCATAGTTTGTTTCCCCATCTTATTAGTGTTGTGTACTTATGTTTCTATTACAAAATTTTACCATTGAAAATACTTGAAGACTGCTGCAGTATCACTTAGTATGCATAAAAGTTTCAGTTATTTGCCAGTATTATGACTTCAAACAAATAATCTGTAAGAACTATAATTTCCTGCCAAATCACACTAACTTCAACCCTGGGGCTGGTAGAAAATTTTCTCCATTGATGGCAAGGAATAGAGAACCACTGGGAAGATATCTCAACTTTGATATCTCTTTCTTCTGTACATTTTCTGGGTTCATTGCATCTGGTTTATCTGAAAGAATCAATCAGATGGTCCAAATTCCTTTAAAATACAGAAGATATATATATATAATGTTGGTTGAAATTGGTGAACTGCACTGGATGTATAATAAATGTATATATTTCACTTGAAGTCGATCTTTTCTTTGATGTCTTCTATATTGCACTTGAAATACTTCTTTTAATCGAAGCAGTATCAAGATGTGATCAGTTCATCAAGTGGAAATTAATATTTTTGTGTAATTAATTAAATTTGGACTCCTTTTGCTTGATATGAACCTAAGAAGATTTTAGTTTTCTGCTCTTTTTCCCCCTCTACCCTAATATGTCTTTTTAATAGAAAAGCATTCAATTCTCACTGTTACTTCTCAACACCTAGTAGCTAGATGGTGACACAAATGCTCTTTCGTTTCCTTAGGGTGGTGAATTCTTTCACACTGCCCTTAGCAGTGCTGAGGCTAGTCAAAGGGAAAACACATCAAATCAGGGTGGGGAGGAGTCCTTGGAAGTTCCATTGTTATCTGAGCAGGTACAAGTCCTGATAAATTCACTTTCCCTTTTTGAAGAATGTGTTATCCTTCTTTGTACTGATCAAAGATGCTATGTTTCATAGGAAACAACAACCGATTCATCCAAGCAAGTTAAGCTAGGATTTACCACTGGACTTGTTCCCAGGGAAAAATCTATGGCATTTGAGAGGATTTTGTTCCGGGCTACTAGGGGTAATGTGTTTCTGAGGCAGGTTTCCGTGGATGAGCCAGTCGTTGACCCAGTATCAGGAGAGAAGGTTTGTGTCATTGACATATACTATAAATTTAGCATCAATTATGTACTGTGTTAGTGATTATGTATTCACTTAATTAATTCCAGCAGCATATGCTTCTTGTTAGTGTCAATAAAAAGTCTTCCCACTTGCATACAGAAGTGGTATTGTTTTGTGATCTGATGTAAGCTGATGTATTTGCTTTCTCCACATACTTCGTGCTCATGCCTGCATGTGAAGACTTCTATTAACTATTTGTACAGGATAGATGGATATATTCAGATAATAAACTTACTTTTTTGCTTCGTATGATATAGGTTGAAAAAAATGTTTTCATAGTTTTCTTTTCTGGAGAAAGGGCAAAAAACAAAATCCTGAAAATATGTGAAGCTTTTGGAGCAAATCGATATGCTTTTAGTGAGGACATCAGCAAACAATCTCAAATGATTGCTGAGGTACGTGTTTCTCTTATATAGTTGTCAAAAGAAGTATGAAAAATGTTGCATTTGTTCTTTACGACACTCAGTTTCCTTGTCCCGTGTGGCTGTATCATTAACTAGTTTATATTTTAAGTGCCCTTCCAAAATTGCAACTTTTTCTTTCTGTTGCTTCAGGTCTCTGGGAGACTATCTGAGCTAAAGACTACAATAGATGCAGGACTTGTTCATCGTGGAAACTTACTGCAAACTATTGGAGAGCAGTTTGAGCAATGGAACCTCTTGGTATGGCACTCGTTAGCTCAGCAGTTGACTACTACATATTATTTGCTAATGACTGGCCTTTAGCCGAAATTACAGCACTTTGAATGTTTACAGATGTTCTCTTTTTTTTAAATGAGTCATTGATGTGTTGACCATTCATTAATGTATATTTTATGTTGGTAAAGGCAAGGAAGGAGAAAGCCATTTATCACACTCTGAATATGCTCAGTATCGATGTCACAAAGAAATGCCTGGTAGCAGAAGGATGGAGTCCTACTTTTGCAACAAAACAGGTTTGTAACCATTTGCTTTGATATGTCCCCCCTTTTTTGGGTAAGGGGAACAGTAGTGCCTTGGAAGTGGTAATGGATCATTGTTTCACAAAGCTTCATCTTAATACTTAATTTTGAAGACAATTTCTCAATAAGGGAGACCTTTCATTTCCATGCAGGTCCAGGATGTGTTGCATAAGGCAACACATGACTCCAATTCTCAGGTTGAGGCTATTTTCCAAGTCTTGCACACACGTGAGATGCCTCCAACTTATTTCCAAACAAACAAATACACTTCAGCTTTCCAAGAGATAGTTGATGCTTATGGGTGAGTTTTTCATCAGAGATACCATAGCTGTAGAAGTGAATGCACTTAATATTAAGTTACAACTGCAAATAAAATGTGCTAGTTTCTAAGCTACCCTAGAAACTCTGCAGAGGCTAATATTGCAGCATAATGAATATCACCAATTTGCTTGTGTTTGGCTCGTCAACCTGAAATTTTAGTTGACTAATACTCGTATAATAATATAGTTGATTTCCTTAACACACGCACGCGCACGCACACACACACACACACACAAATATATAAATGTATATTATATTTAGTACAATGCAGTTAATATCCTGCCATTCCATTCTCTCATGACAGAGTAGCCAAGTATCAGGAAGCAAACCCCGGTGTATACACTATTGTCACCTTCCCGTTTCTCTTTGCGGTCATGTTTGGGGACTGGGGGCATGGTATATGCCTTCTACTTGCTACATCATATTTTATAATTAGAGAGAAAAAGCTAGCCAGCTCGGTAAGTTCATAGTCTTCTGTACTGTATTTGCTATTTGAATCATAAGATTATCTTTTATTGGTTTTTTAGCAGCAGTAACCTGTATAGCTGTTATGATCCTTCTCGTGCTGAATGCGCCATTTCACTTTTTTTTTTTTGTTTTTTCCATGCATTATTAGTTACCTCTTGACAGTACGATGTAATGGCACTTGATGATTGCCTATACATTAGACTCTGTAAATCTGTAATCTACAGGAATATTGGTAACAGATGTATTTGTTATTCTGCCATACCCGTCCTGGTAAAACTTTTTACTAATGAAACTTGAAAGATAGAATTGTTTTGTGTGCTGGTTTTGTTTGGATGTTTTGGAACCTCGGACAACTTAACTAATACCAGTTCAGCTACTCCTCAAAATTACCTTTGGTGAATTTTTGTTTGAATTCGTAAAAGAGTGTTTTAATTCTTATGTAATTGTAGAAGACTGTTGCTTATGATCAATATAAGCTTTGGAGAAATCCTTGATTCGACCTTAAATATTTTAGTTTTTTTCTACTACAGCCTCATTTTGCTAATTATATTATACCGTGCAATGCAGAAACTTGGAGATATCATGGAAATGGCATTTGGTGGACGTTACGTAATTATTCTGATGTCACTGTTCTCAATTTACACTGGGTTGATCTATAATGAGTTTTTCTCTGTGCCATTTGAATTATTTGCTCCGTCCGCATACGTATGTCGCGATGCAACTTGCAGGTATCCAATTGACCTCGAGTCTGTTATTATCTGTTGCATACACCCCCTTGTATGCTGAACTTTCTTACTGCAGTGAGGCTACCACCGTTGGCTTGATCAAGGGACGTGACACTTATCCGTTTGGAGTGGATCCTGCTTGGCATGGTAGTCGGAGTGAGCTGCCATTCCTGAATTCATTGAAGATGAAAATGTCAATATTACTTGGAGTTGCCCAGATGAACCTGGGAATAATAATGAGCTATTGTAATGCCCTCTTCTTCAAGAATAGCATAAATACATGGTATGTTTCTTTCTAATCTGTTTTTTTCTTTTTTCCCGGTAACTTTTATTAATCAGATCTTAGATCACTGACGTAAAGATAAACTCTTTGAATTTGTTATTCCAAAACACGAATAATGTAGTTTTTGTATGTCTAAGTATCATTTTCCATTCATGTCCTCCCATTCCAGGTTCCAATTTATTCCCCAGTTGATATTCTTGAACAGCCTGTTTGGTTATCTCTCTGTCCTTATAATCGTCAAATGGTGCACTGGATCGCAAGCTGATCTGTACCATGTGATGATCTACATGTTTTTGAGTCCGACAGATGAGCTTGGCGAAAACCAGGTTTTCCCTGGTCAGAAGATACTGCAGGTCGAGTTACAAAAAATGGAAAAAGAACTGTTGATTATATATTCATATTACATAATTTGTGTAGGAAACTTTTGTGTTCCTCAGTTCCCCAACTAATTGAAACCCATTCTATCCATCTACAGCAAGTGCTATTACTGCTAGCTTTCATATCTGTCCCATGGATGCTGCTTCCAAAGCCTTTCTTATTGAAGAGGCAACATGAGGTATGCAGTTTCAAATTCTCGTTATGTTATTTGCCTATTCGACATTGTAGCTTTTGTTTGTATAATGTGAAAACTTCTTTTTCTTGGTTCTTCTCAGAGGCTCCAGGGAGAAGCCTATGCACCCCTTCCAGAATCAGAGGAGTCCTTGCAATCAGGGGTAAACCATGATGATCCCCACGGTCACGAGGAGTTTGAATTCAGTGAAATTTTTGTACATCAGCTCATTCACACAATAGAATTTGTCCTTGGGGCTGTTTCAAATACAGCTTCTTATCTTCGTTTATGGGCACTCAGGTGTGTATACTATTTCACGACCTTAAAAAAATCTGGAATAAGTAATTTTTACTTTGTGTGAGAGCCTAAGATATTTCTAAATTTCCTTCTATCTCATTCTAGACCTCACTGAAGCTTATAGCTCAAAGATGACCACTTTTATGTTTCTGAGATTTAAAATTACTATAAAGCTCAAGCTAATAGAAGAACTGCAGGGATAAAAGCATCACTTTACAGATAACAACTGTACTCGATGTTTTCTCATTAGAACTCCTTTTCTCCCTTGTGATTTCAGCCTTGCGCACTCCGAGTTATCCACTGTGTTCTATGAGAAAGTTCTCCTTCTTGCATACGGGTAAGTGTATTTCTTTCATTGCAGTACTTAATATCTTCTCATAGATGTTTACAACACTTCGACAATGTAGATTGTGTATTGTCCTTTCCCCATCTCTTTCCTTCTCTTTATTCTGCCACGAACGAGATGAGAGGAGGATAAAGGTTGAATGGTGGTAATAAGGATGTATGTGAATTCAACAAATAACCTAGTTATTGAATTAGCTGCAAACACGTTCTTTCTTTAATATATCAACTTCCAACCAATAATAGATAGCATATTTCCTTTTAATCAAATCTGAATAAAAATGTTATATATTGACAAGTTGATGTAAATACTCGCGCACATTTGTCGCTGGGTGTACTGTTCCGAAAACATCTTTTGATGTACTTCAAAATCTGTTTGTATGCATAACCTGAGGTTTCGCTTAGTGAGCTTTTCACATGTTGAGTTTTGTTTGGGAAGTTAGAAAGACTGATGCAATGGCTATAAAATTTGTTTTACAAACGAACTGATCATTGTTTAACCATCTGCTGCAGGTATAACAATATTTTCATCCTTATCATTGGTGTCATCATCTTCATATGCGCCACTGTCGGAGTACTGTTGGTGATGGAAACTCTGAGCGCCTTCCTGCACGCGCTGAGACTTCATTGGGTGGAGTTCCAAAACAAGTTTTACGAGGGTGACGGTTACAAGTTCTATCCATTCTCATTCGCTTTGCTTGATACAGAAGAGGAATGAGATTGTGCATATAGATACAATAAATATTTGGTGGTTGAATTTGCCTGAATGTTGATGTTTATTGATTCTTTCACCTGGCTATCATGCTTAGGGAAGGCAGTTAAACTTTCAGACATGGGGAATTTGAGGTTTTTTGTGTGTGTCTGAATGCCTCTCTCTCTGCAACTCTCCGTCCCTCGTAATCGCCGTTGAGAGGAATAAGCAGGCCTGTTTTGAGTCCTGTATTTTTTAAGTTTGTTACACGAAGCTATGGAGAAAAGAATGGTGTAATTTATTTTAATTATTTTTTATTTTATTTATGGAGCTTAGTATTAATATATGGTTTTGATGCTATTTTTTGTATCTTCTCGTCTTGATAGTAACAGAGCAAAAGCATACTTAAAATTTTTTTAGCTAGTGAAATCTGCTGATCTGCCTAACTAATCTCGGTTTTTCTATAAAACCACAAATTTCGTCTTCTGCAAAACGATGAGCATTTGCATTTGGCACTCTGGCCTACAAACTCTACTTAGAAAAATGAAGCGATGAGACTTTTGCAAATATATTTGATATCTCATGGGCATTAATGGTATTTTGGAGTATATTCATAAGGGGTTTTCTTGCATTTGGGAGTAAAAGGTGGTAACTCTTATCCAATGTATTTTTCGATGAAGCCCAATTAGATAAAGCAACAAATATGAAATCGCAATTTCCAATTCAGAATTTTGCCATGTGTAAAAATTATGAGTAAAGAATACATTTATTTTGCCATAACACATTAATTAAATTACATAAAAATAATGAGTAAAGAATACATGATTTGCAGAGCAACTAGAATTCATTTATGCAGATCAACAACATGAAAAATAACATGAACAAGTAACAATACAACAAAGTTGTAAATACAAAACACAAACACAAACACGTAGAAAATATTAGATCAAAATACAGAAAGCCATGTCTTTACTCATAATTTTTATGTAATTTAATCAAATGTGTTATGACAAAATTCTGGATTGAAAATTGCAATTTCATATTTGTTGCTTTATCTAATTGGGTTCATCGAAAAATACATTGGATAAAAGTTACCACCTTTACTCCAAAATGCAATAAAACCCCTTATGACAACTATATACATCCAAGATAATTTTTTAGATGAATATTAATAATAAAGATAATTTTTCAGTAGAAGCTAGAACGAGAATGGGTAAGAAATTTCTGCATAATTATCCAACCATAGTGCATCAACTTTTCGAGTCCCAGCGCAATACAAATAGTAGTCCACGTCCATGTTTGAATATTAGTCAACAGTATATCCCGTTAAAAATTGACTGAAAATTATTAATTAATAAATTAATAAAATTATGAAATGTAATATATGATAGATATCGGTCATTAATTATTTCCCCCATTTCTATAAATAATTTTAAAAAATCTTTTAATTCTCAAAATCGATGAGGAACAAAGATATATTTGGCTTTTAAACATATTGTCACATGTCTATTTCTTATGAAAAATGTAGAAATCATTTTGATATCAAATATCTTTGTCACACATTGATTTAAAGAAAAATAATAACATTAAAGATTGTCTATAAAAATTAAGGTGTCCTACATTATGATATTAACATAAAATAAAATAAAAAATTGAACCATCGGCTTGAAATGGGCCCGTATATTCCTACAGTTCTGGAATCGGTCTGTCTTCCCTCTACGATTCCAGGTCGGAACCGGCCCGTCGACCATGATGTGGAGTGATACTTAATCCAATGAATAATACATGATAAATTAGTTATTTATTTGACCAAATTATTTATGTAGCAAAGCTAAATAAGATACTATTTTGGTTGGAAGAATATATATATATATATTATGTAATATTATTTTATATAATTGTCTAGTTAGGGAATACTATTAAAAAATTTAATGTATATGATGACACAAAAAATCTATTTGAATTTCTTGTTTGTATCTTCCTCATCCTAAGCTCAACAAAATGCATGAAAAAAGAATAAGATGAAATCCGACCGTGTAAAATTGGTGATTCATCAATTCATGTCTCATTCTCTCAAAATTTTGGGATGTTTGCCCTCCTTTTGTAGTTTTTTACCCGATTAATTGATTTTATTAACTTTAGTTGCATTCTCATTGACTTATTTAATAGGTATGAATTAAATTTTCATATAAAATATAATTATTTACTTGTCCAACTAATAAATTGGTCAAGTAAATTGTTTGTGAAAATGAACAGAAAATATATATTGATTCAAGTATTTATATACTTTTGAATTGGTTGAGTTCTATTGAAAATCGATATGGGATAAAAGATTTAGTTTTTAATATTTAACAATACATTTATTCTGTCACATTGTGGGTGACCATTTTTTTTTTTCAAAAACTCGGAGCTGTTTAACAATTAACCGCTTTCTTATGTATCTCACTCTCAACAATCTTGAAGACGTGATACGGTGATAGTATGAAAATAATCATCTCTTGAAAAATACTATAAAGAATGATTAGAACTATTGAGTTATGTTATATTTGTTTAAACTTTGAGATTTCGATTGGATATTTTCAGTACAGCAAAAAACAAAGTTATAAAAAATGAGAATAAAAATATAGAAACCACTAAATATTCTAACAACTCTATAAGTATCCTTGTTAGATTATGTAATTTAATAAGTTTAATTGAATAAACCACTAAATATTCTAACAACAATTAAACTACTTATTCAACAAACTTAAGTCTTGGCCAAATTGATATTAGTCAAATGAAATTTATCAATTGACAACTTAATCAAGCTTGGCCAAACTAAAATTTTATAATAAAAACTAATATTATTTATTCGACCAACTAATAAATTGGTTAAATAAAATTGTTTGTGTAATTAAATTAAAATTTATAATGAAAATAATAATATAATTTGGGTTACTAATAAATTGGCCTAGTAAAAATGTTTGTGCAAACGATGAGAATTGGCCTAGTAAAAATGTTTGTGCAAACGATGAGAAAACACATGATGATTCTAAATATTTATAAATTTTTCAATAGATAGAGTTTCGTTAAAAACTGATGTGGAATAGAAATTTTATATATTAAATAAAACAGAATAAGTTGTTGTATTTGAAAGGAATTTTATCATGTGATGAAATACAACTACTAATAATTATTTTTAATTATTTTATATAAGTGAAGTGACTATTATTCAAGCCGTAATTCTAGATGCAATATCATAGATCATATATTATTATATACTATTATATTCGAAAATCTAATCTACCTTTAAATTCTCAAATCATAAAAGATTCAAATCATATTTTGGGAAGGTTTTAATTCTATATTTACTTAATACATAAAATAAAAAATATGATAAAATTGTTATTAATCTAGAAAATTTGAGAATTTAAATAAATAAGAATAATAGAGAAATTTAGGGGGTGTCACATCGATTTTTTTTTTAACATATTTATTTATTTATTATTATTATTATTATTTATTTTTTTTGTAATTTGAATTGTACTCTTCCTAAATCATGCAGTGTATCGGTATATTTTAAATCCTAATATCTTCTCATGTGTTATCATTGCTCTAAATTTTAAAATCACAAATCATAACGTGAGGCTGAGGTGGTATCAATTTAGGTTGAGCAAAGCATAAACAAACTAAAAAAGATTACTTAATTGTCTCAAAGCATACATGCAGAATGTCCAACAATTTGTAAATAAACATGGTTTGCTTAGATAATTTAAAAAAGATGCGTAACAAATGCAGATGAAGCACTTGCTTATGTACATGAATGCAACTCATCTCCTACTTTGAGCTGCTAACAGCTGCAACAGTTGAAACCATCGAATCCACCCCACAAATATTGCGGCCTCGACAGATTTTGTAGTATCCTTTTTCTCCCCAGCTTTCTCCCCAAGAGTTCTTGATGATCCAGTATGGTTTCTCCTTCAACCTGATCGGAGCATAGCCGGATTCCCCGTAACCAACCAGCAGGACACCGTGATCCAATCGCTTCGAGCAAATATACGGGCAAGACACTCCTCCAACATATGTCTGCATGAAAACTGCATTGATAGCGACTGCATCCAAGCAAAAACAAAACCATTGTGTAAGCAACTGTATCTAACAAAATACCTGTTGTATGATCAGGTACATAAATTCTTGCCAAAGACGAATTTGATGAAGCAGAGCAAAAGTGTAATTTAGATAGGAGAGGGAGAGAGAAAGAGGGGTGAGTGCAGACCAGCTAGAGGGCCATTTTTGACAAGGTTTGCTGCAATTTGATCTTCATCAAGGGATACCACACTGAAATTGGCAACCTTCGCAGCAACTTTGCTCTTGTCGAATTTGCAAGTTCCTTTATCAGTTCCAGTGTATGGATAGTCTTCTTCTCTCATGAGTCCACCAGCTTTAAGCGTGTACTCAAAAGCGCTGTTCATTAATCCACCACTGCACCCTGCGTCGCATGAACCCTTTTCTTCTGGATCACACTGCAGATTCAAAACTTGGTATGTCATGACATAGCGTCACCTCAAATTTAATAACAAAAAAAACAGTAACAATTATGCTTCAGAAGCAATTAATAGTCCGAAGTTGGTAATGATAGCATTAATTTTCCAGAATTAATACCTGATTTCTCATACCAGTAGCAAACTCTTACTTCATAAGCAAACAAATGCAACAAATGTTTTAAACAAGTAGTCATAAGCAAACATATAAGATCAATAATAAAAGGGCCTGCTATACAGCATATCCACCTATGACCATCAATTTACACTATATCAATAAAATGAACAAACAAGCGACCACTTTAAAAGCATTTTCCCTGATCAGCTAAACTAATAATTCCAGACCTTCATACATTCAACAACAGCATAACATTCCGCCAGTAGTTCACTACTAGTATCAAAACTACAGTCACGGACTTTTAACGTAGACTCGGGACCAGGCGTATACCAAATGCAAGTAAATAACAGTAACATACCAACCCAAAAAACAACTGAATAGCAGTAAAAAAACCAACCAAAAAACAAAATTTGCAAAACTTAATAAAAAAAAACAGAGAAAACAAACCTCGTGATCACATTCTACAAGTTGTTGTTCGCTGAGGCTCACAAGCTTCCCGGTTGAAAGGTAGTTGGCACCCTCCAATGCTCCTGTTGTGCTAAATGACCAGCATGATCCACAAGAACCCTAACAATCATGCATCCAGAAATTAGAATTTAATCCTAAAGGGATAACCACAAACATCCTAAACAGAGGCCTAAAAAAACAATTATTTGCAAAATCAGAACAAATTTAAGCACCAAAAATAGTAAGCAAATAAAGAAAATCATTATAAAGAGACAGTAAGCAGTAAGGAGAAATTCGGAAGATTGTTTAATATTGCCTATAATTGCAACGTAGGATCCTATCCCTTCAAATTGAACATCAAATTATATTTCGATTCTATCTCTACACAAAAAGCTCCACCACGTTCGGATATAATCACCAAATCAGAAACTCAATTGCAAAAAAAAACCTAATTTTGTACACACCTGATTCTTCACCGCCGTAACAGCGCCATGATCTCTCCAATCGAAGTCGGTAGGCAAGTCATTCGTAGGCAAAACCGGCGCCTTCTGAGCGTCGGACGGAAGGCGTAGGCGCCTGTTGATTCCGAGGAATCTGTTCCTGAACTCACGCGGCGTTAGATCGGAGAACTGCGTGACGCCGTGAACGGCTGAGGGATCGATCTTCTGGTGCCGCCTAGCACGGCGGAGGTTAGCCTTAAACACCGAGAATCTCTGATCGTGCTCCTCCTGCGAAGCGTAGGACTTGCCGAATTTCCTCTTAAACAACGTGAAGTGGTGGTCGGCGTTCAGCAACTCGTTATCGCCGGCAACTTTGCCGTCGCCGTGATCAACCACTTGGCGGATCAAAGGATCGTCACTCTCGAAGGCGCCGCCATCGACGGCGGCGGATGAGCACCAAAACGACGCCGCAATGAGGAGGGAGGAGAGAAAAAGGAGGGGAAAGCGTGAAGCCATGGCAAATTCGATTCTACGTTATTCTCTCTGATGCGGGGGAGTTATTTATAAAGTGGAAGTGAGCTCATCGAGTAGGAAAAGAGGTTGGGAAACCAATGAGGATAAGACACGTGGTGGAATTTTATTGGTAGGTAGGGTAGTGCTTGCTTCTTGGGTCGGTAAATTGCGCGCGATTCTTGTGTCATGCTATTAGAGAGAGAATTGAATTCTATTCCATCATCATAAGGTGAGATTAGTTCGTAACCCCTAATAATAATAAACTCTATATTTCACTTGCTCAACAAAAAATTAAATAAATTATGAGTAGGATTTGGGTGCAACCGGTCGGGTTTGACCCGATCAATGCGTTGACCCGTTGATCGGTCAAAATTATTTTTTTTTTCAGATTTATTTTTCGGCTCCGCCTTCGGCTCCCATTTTACGGCTTCGTTTTCGCTCCAATTACTAATATAAGATGATTGTCGGACAACAATTTGAACTTTTTCGGCTCGCTCCGAGGCCTTCGGCTCCCCTTGCTCGAATCTTGACCAAAGAAGAAGTGACAAACAAGATAACGAAGAGGCAAACAAAAAAAAGGTGGAAAAAAATGTGGAATCTTTTTAAAAAAAATTATATAAAAAAATGAAAAAAAAAACTGAAAATCAAATAAATAAATAAATAAAACAAAAAAAAACAAAAAAAAACAAAAATTAGAAAAATCAAAATTTTAGAAAACTAAAATTAAAAAAAAAACAACTAGAGAAAAAAAAATACATGTGCATGTAATACACGCGTCGTGCGTGAGTGACTGGTGCGTGTACTACACGCGTGGTCGCATTGTATGCTACTTGTTGCATACAAGTTATTGTGATAAATTATAATTGCCACATGCATACCCCTCTTCCCCTATAGTATACACCAGTATAAACCATGTTAGAGAGAGACTTATCACTAACAAAGAATTGAAGGTTTGTTAATAAACCATGTTAGACTAGTACTAGTTCCTCAAATCAGGGGCGGACCTACTGGTGAGCAATATGGGCTTTTCAGCCCGTACCACCAATTTTTTTTTGTTTATTTATTTTTTGGTAATAATTGAAAATTGTTGGAAAATTATATACTACTCTTATAAAACTCTTATAGTAGCAGGCCCCTGAGATGTAAAAAAAGCCAAAAAGAAAAAATCAAAGATTGCCGGAAAATTGTATACTGCATGAAAATTTATTTACAATGAAGCTCCTAGTTGGTACTTCATCTTTTTTCTTTTTTCTTTCTTTTTTCTTTTTTATGTTTTAGGTTACTACATCAAAAAGAAAAAAGAAAGAAAAAAGAAGAAGTTGTTCCAGAAATTAACCTTTTTGAATTGCATGCGGTTGCAGAGCAATTAGTCTTGCTTTTTTGTAATGCTAATATCTACTCGACTCTGATATTATGCCCAATGAGGTAATCTCAAAGTTTTGTTGTTGTTGTTGTTGTTTTTTTTTTTTTTTTTTTTTTTTTTATATATATATATATTTTTTTAGAGTTGATTCTTCCTTCACATTTGTTGTAGAAATTCAGTTACAGAGGATTAAAATAAGCTATCTTCATTTTAGGATTTTAAACATGAGTATATAGATATTGATGTACGGTATTAGTTTTAAAGGGTGAAACATCACTAAACGTTTATGCGTTACCTAACACAAATCGAAACCTCTCATAATGAAATATATAATGAATGATCAAAAAATGTATAATGAATGATGAATATATGTATCATGACACATCATATGTGCATTCTCATTTTCTATACCAAACACTATTCAATTTCCTTATCCACTTTAATTCACAATTCGCATTCATTTTATTTCACTATTTCAACTGTAAAATCCATTTTATTTCATTATTTGTATTATATTAATTCAATAAAAACTCGACTAAGATACCTTCTAATCTCTAACTCCTTTATCCTTAACTCCTTAATCCTTAATGCACTTGCCCAAAAGAATAACAGGATGACATCTTCTATCTCTAACTAGTGGTAGTGAGGTTAATGCCCGCATCAAAGGTCACGGATTTGAATCCTCCATCACGCGGTATTTAAATTTACTTGCAATGTTGATAAAAAAAAATAATAATAAAAAAAAAAAAACTTCTTTATCCTTAATACACTTGCTCAAAAGAAATGAGACTTTGTTGTAAATGGTCCAACAACATCAATTTATTTAGGTTAAGATAGAATGCCATATATAACTGAGGGAGAAAGAGAAAGTAATGCACCTACCACCTCAATCAATGCCAACAATTATTTTTATATGAAAGCAATCTTATTCAAATGACAATTTTTCTAAATAACAACAAGAACTTTAGATCATTAATAACTGCTATAACAATTTCATCGTGACCGAGAGAAGTTGGAGATGACCAAGCAAGAATGCGAAGTAGCACTCGTCTCAATTAAGGAGCTCTATCAAAGGGCGCTGTATCATTATAACATGTTTTCCAAACAGCTTCAATCGCTTCTTTAGATGCTATTTCTGAACAGTAGGGGTTTGCAGTAACGGATAGCATTGATCTTCGCTTCACACATTCCTACCATGCATATTCGAGGAATCAATAAAGTAAGGATGTAAGTAGACCAAAGACGACTGTCTATTATACACACACACACATCAAAGCATATGCCATTCATCCACTCCCTTAAACATCCCTATGTTTATGATGACAATCGGTGACAAGTATGCAATATAAGTAAACTATTGAAAAGGGTTGAGAGCAATGTGATCACAAAAAGGCATATAGTGCTACAGAAATGCAAAGTTCAAGAAATTGGTGTAAGATGAAACTCACTTGCTCATGACCCCTCATCTTCAAATAACCACGAAGAAGCTCTCGTTTATATTTGCAATCGCCGCTGAGATGATTAGCTCGAATCTGCTCCAGCAAACAACAAATTCAATAGTAGGCATAATCAAGAAAACAAAAACACGATGAAGCTACACCAGCAGTTCCTTAGAACACCCCAAAATAGTAAGGTAAGTTAAATCAAGAGAGAAGCATTAAACAAGGCACAATCAAGAAAACAAAAAAACTTGATGAAGCTACACTTGCAATGCCTTAGAACACCCCAAATAGTAAGGTAAGTTAAATCAAGAGAGAAGCATTAAACAACGCATAATCAAGAAAAAAAAAAACATGATGAAGCTACACCAGCAGTTCCTTAGAACACCCCAAAATAGTAAGGTAAGTTAAATCAAGAGAGAAGCATTAAACAAGGCATAATAAAAAATAAAAAAATAAAAACACGATGAAGCTACCCCAGCAGTTCCTTAGAACACCCCAAAATAGTAAGGTGAGTGAAATCAAATGAGAAGCATCAAACAAGGCATAATCAAGAAAACCAAAAACATGATGAAGCTACATTTGCAATGCCTTAGAACACCCCAAAATAGTAAGGCAAGTTAAATCAAAGAGAGAAGCATTAAACAAGGCATGACCAAGAAAACAAAAGCATGATGAAGCTAAACTTGCAATTCCTTAGAACACCCTAAATAGTAATAGCAAGGTAAGTTAATTCAAGAGAGAAGCATTATACAATGCGTATAAAGCTTTACATTTGTTTAAGATTATAACCTCACTGCAGGCTTGATGAGCGCAATTAGTCCAGTCTAGATTAGCAGCGCGACAGTCATCATATGCGTGAATGAGCTCGTGAATCACAGCTTGCTCCACCTCGTCCTCATATTGCACGTAATTAGCACATATTACAATCTAATGATCACAATGCAGCAATTGTCAGTATAGTGTAACTGTGATTTCGGCAATCAAAACATCAGCAACATTTCAAATTCGGCCAAATTACAAGTTGCAAATTAAAAATTGGGGAGAAGTAAATCGGCATAAATTTAATAATTTGACATTACCCCTTCTCCCCTGGTGAATCCACCAACGAAAGGTCGGTCGCAAATCTCGACCTTTACGAAATTGCTTCCAATGCGGCATCCAGATTTCTCCAAATGCTCCTTGAGAAATTTCACCATTGGACCTGCAACAAGTAGAAATGAGATTTAACTCATAAACCCTAATTTCTGGAGCTGAAAAACACCATTATCAAATGAAATGAAACAAATTAACAAAGTACTTCTCAGAGTTCGCCGGAGTGCACGCTCGATTTCCTTCGCCGTCAAGGTGTCACCGTGAGCGGCGGCGGATCCACCAGCAGCAGACGACGGCGTTGAACCAGGAGCGTCTCCCATCAAATCAAGCGTCGGGAAACTTCAACCTAGGAAACGAATTTAATGCTGCAGATGTTGAATCAAGCCTCTTTATCGCTTCAACACCTCAATTACGAATTTCAATTCTGTGTTAATGGAGAAAAAAACCTACTTCTGTGAAAGCGAACCATGGGCTCAAAGCCCATTTAGTCTAAGGCAGCCCATTTATACAACATAGCCCAACTTTGGAAATAATAATTAACCATTTTTTTTAGGGTAATAATTAACCATTTAAAATCGAGGAGCAGCAATTTATAAGTTTCTGTTTTTTTCTTATAAAAAAATAGTATTCCCTCCGTATTTTTTAACTAAGATCATTTGGTTGAGCACACATGTTAAGAAAATGAAATATTTATAATAAAGTTATAAGGTTAAAGTAACTATTTGGGATATTTTTATCTTATCAAGTAGGAAAGAAAATGAAGTTAGTTACTTTTTAATGGCATATATAGTAATTTATGAGTTATATTGGGGCATTTATATACAGTGCATTTCCGTTTTAAGAAATAGACTTAATAGAATGATACGTCAAAATAAGATATAATAAATTTAATGAAAAGATACGAAAAGAGTAAAAGTCTGTGATTTTCTAATTCGACTGCGCGAGAGGTTTTTAAAATGGTGCTACTTCATTCTTTACTTTACTTTATTTATGTTTTAGTATTTACTTCAAAAATCAAAGAATATTGCAAAAAATTGGTTTTGAGCAATACTTGCATGTGACCGGTCTTTTCTTATGAGACTGGATTCAAGTTGATCCAATTCAGTCAACACGGGTTAACCCAGTCAATCCTATATTTTTTTTTTTTACTTCTTTTTTCAATTTTCAAATGTTTTTTTTCCGATTCAGCTTTCGGCTCCGATTTTAATATAAAGATAATTTTAGTGACAACAATTTGGATCATTCGGCTCCCCTCGCTCGACTCTTGACAAAAGAAGAAGAAGAGACAAACAAAAAATCTAAAAAAAAAATACGAGTGCGTGCACCCCACTCACAATCGCATGGTACGATCTGCCGCATTCAAGTATTTGCGATTGGTTTTATATTGCAAAACAAATAAGTCCTGCCTTTTATAATATTGCTAATGTTTGGGTTCAAAAACTGATTGAGGCTGCGATGGATGGGAGAGTGTTTAAATTCCGACTCTAATTTTTTAGGGGAGATAGAAAAGAAATAATTGAGAAGTCCTTTTGTATTGATATTAAATGAGACGAAAAAACGAATTAAATAATTAATACGAATTACTACTTTAAAAAGAAAAGAAAAGAACGAACCATATCCACAGTATCATCCTTAATATCTTAATTGTTAAAAATCGGATTTTAATAATTTACAATGAGCCTAACTCAAGTGACAAAGTCAACACTATAAGTCTTTTCTTAGAAAGATGTCATTATTCTTCTTACAAATAATTTGCATGCGACCGCTACACGCGTCAGCCACTCACGCGCAAAGCGTGTATTATACACTGCAGTGTAGTATCATACGCGTCCATATTTTTTTTATTTTTTTTCCGTTTTCTTTAATTTTGATTTTTTTGAGTGTGGAAATATTGGGAAATTTAAATGCAATCATGAATTATTTGTTCATTAGTATTTTTTTTATGATAAATAAGTATTTTACGAATGGGTTGATTTAATTGAAAAAATAATTCATACCATATTGCAAAAATAATTAAGAGGCTTAATAAATTGGATGAGAAAATAGTTTATGAGTCGGTATAAGATCAAGACTAATTTATTACTCCTACATTTTTCCTGAATTCGCATTAACTAATATAAAGTAGGACAAAATTCACATGCTTTGGATTCGACGGGATTTGAACATCTATCTTCAAAAATATACGAAGTCATAAAATATAGATTATTTATAGCAGATAATATATCACTTATAAAAATTCTTATTTTCTCCATCCATTTATTTCTTCAACAAATTATTGCCACACACTCATGATGAGGAGAAACAGGAATATGACCTAATAACCACGTGCTTGAAATTATTTGTCCTGTTGCTATAAATATCGTGACAATTAGCTAAATTTTAACACTTAGCTAAATTTTGATGGTAAATTATACCCTACATCCACATGCATTGTATTATCATGAGCTATAAATTGATTATGTTGGTTAAATAGTGTTATAGTATCTAATTTTATAACTGTCATTGTAAAAAAATTAATTTAAGTTCACCAATTGAAAAATTATTAATCTAACCATGATCAAATTCTTCAATGTGATAAATTTTCATTGGATGAACTTAAATTAATTATTTTTTCATGGCAAATTAAAAATCAAATACTATGATACTATTTAAATATGATGAAATCAACCGAACATAAATATTTTACTTTTTATCCAATATAATTAATTTATAAACTTAAAATCATGCATGTGGGTGTAGTATATAGGCTCCCGAATATTGATATAGAGTTGCACGATCGTCGATGATATATCCTCAAAGAACAATTATACTAAAGGATGGTGTAAATTATTTTATTTATTTATTTCAGTTATGATTTCTCTTGTTGTGATTATGCAACAAAATGAACCTATTTGATTCGCTGCAGTGAATTTTATGTGAAACTTGGACCATTTATAAACTATTTTTTTTCTTAGAAATTAACAAGTCTAGGAATTAATTATAGTGTACTTTAGTGTAATATTCCCTCCGTCCTGTTCATCATAATGTAACGTTTCTTTTCGGCACAAGTATTAAGAAAAAGAGTATTAAGAGTAAAGATGATGATAAGTGTAGTAATAAAGTAATATAAGGTATTTTTAAAATAAATAAAATGTTGTTGATGTGATATAAATTGGTATTAAGAGTAAAGATGATGATAAGTGTAGTAATAAAGTAATATAAGGTGTTTTTAAAATAAATAAAATGTTGTTGATGTGATATAAATTGGTTTTAAAGTGAATAAAGTGTTACTGACGTGATATAAATTGGTTTTAAAGTGAATAAAGTAGATAAAGTGATTTTCTAATTATTTTCATAAAAGGAAATGTTACAAGATGAATGAGACACTAAAAAATGAATATGTTACAAGATGAACGAGACATTGAAAGTATATAGAGATGTTGCTTAGAAGCAGCAATATATTGGTTGGAAGCTATGTATGAATTTGGGTATGGATTTTCTCTATGAAATCATAGACGGCTCATGTAATTGCATCTTAAAATACAGTATGTATTGAATTCTTGTAAAAGAAAAATATATTCTCAATCTTTGGCTCATAATTGTCTAATACAACATATCCTAATTGGTTCATATAATTGTCTCATAATTGTCTCATAGTTGGGTGATTTACAGTTACCCACTTATTAAAAATGGAGAATTCGGGTGTTTAATTGTAATTATTCATTTTATTTTTTTTCAAGTGTAGTTGTGTAGTCATAAAATAAAAAAAAAATAAAAAAAATGTGCCTCGTCGACAATTGAACTTCTCAATTTCTTGAAATTTTATAAATACTGATTTGGGCTTTTTGAAAATTAAAAGGCCATAAGTTAAAATTGTTGAAGACTTGAAGTACCCAAAGACTCTCTCTCTCTCCATAGACAATTACTTCCTTAAGAAAGTAACTAAGTAAGCCCAACCCAAAATTAGATGCATTATTCCCACACAGGCCCCTACATAAATCATACTGTAAAATGCAAATGCATATTAAAATATCTAAGATCGAATGACAGTAAATATTTTTTAGGGGACGTAGAAAATAAATAATTGAGAAGTCCATTTGTATTGATATTGAATGAGACGGAAAAAACGAATGACATAATTAATACGAATTGCTACTTAAAAAAAAAAAAGGACGAACCATATCCACAATCTCATACTTAAGAGCATCCACTACTGTCGTCTAGTAAGACCTAGATTGAAGCACTGAGAAGCGTAATTTTAATGATTGATGGTATTGAGTAAGATTTAGGTTGATTTTTTCACTACAATAGGGTTAAGTAAAACCTAAGTTGAAGTATTGAGAAACGTGATTTTAATGATTGAATAGATTTTATTTTGTTGTTATTTTTTTATTTGTAATAAATATTATAAAAAATTACTTAATTAAATTCAAAAAATAATAAATGATAATTTTATTGAATTTTAAAAAAATAAAATAACTAAAAAAATACAATAATTAAGAAATAAATAAAAATACAATAACTACTCGCGGAATGGACCAAAACATGCTCAAATCTCTTCAATCATATCCTCCAATTGCGCACGTCTGCGGCGGCGCTCCTCCGCCTCTTCATGATTGTAGCTCGCACCCGGCCAACTCATTATTTTTTTTTCGAAAAATAGAGAGAATTTGTATAATGAATGAATTGGATAAATTGGTGTGGTGGTGTGGTATGGATGAATGAGTATAAATAGTAAAAAAATGAGGGGTAGCCGTTGCTAATGAATTGTATATAGTCGTTGCATATTTTTAATTTTTTTTTTATTCGGAAAAAAAAATTACATCGGACCAATGGGGACAAACCACGTGTCCCCATCTTGCTGCCTCGCGGAGTCGAAGGGTGTGTCGATATTTTGACCCAGCCTTCGACACACCCTTCGACCTAGGTTGGGTCTAAGCCTCCACTACGACATCAACCTGGGGTAGGTCGAGCGGAGCTGCGTCGAGCGCCTTCGACGCCTCCGCTCGTTGCCCGTAGTGAATGCTCTAAGATAAATATAGTACTCCCTCCATCCACGGAATTGTTGCCACATTGTGAATGACACGGGTTTTAAGAAAATAGTAAGTAGTAATGAATTATACTGAGTATTGTTGTGAGTGGAGTAAGGATCCCACAATAAATATGAGTAGAGTAGCAAAAGTGACAACCATTTTTTGGACAAACTTAAAATAGCAAAAGTGACAATCATCTCATGGACGGATGCAGTATTAATTATGATTGTAAGTTAGAATATAGTGGATAAAGTGAAAACAAAAAAATCTTAACTGTTAAAAAACTGAATTTTAATAATTTGCAACGAGGACTAACTCTAGTAACAAAGTCGACACTATATGTCTTTCCTTAGCGAGATGCCGTTATTCTCACTGTTGCATCAAACGTCTCTCCATCCAATTCATGCCTCTACTTTTTTTCTTTGGAAATCCGCATATCCTTTCTCTATTTCGTTTCTTGTTTTTGAAAGTGTGGAAATATTGGGAAATTTAAATGCAAAAACATGAATTATTTGTTCATTATATATTTTTTTTTATGATAAGTAAGTATTTTACGAATGGGTTAATTTAATTGAAAAACTAATTCATACCATATTGCAAAAAAAATTAAGAGGGCTTAATAAATTGCATGAGAAAATAGTTTATGAGTTGGTATAAGATCAAGACTAATTTATTACATTTTTCCTGAATTCACATTAACTAACATAAAGTAGGACAGAATTCACATGCTTTGGATTCGATGGGATTTGAACATCTATATCTTCAAACATATAACAAAGTCATAAAATATAATTTATAGCAGATATCACTTACTCCTTCCTCCGTCCCATTCAATAAGTTCTATTTGGAATGAACACGAAAATTAAGAATAAGAGAGTTAGATAATAAAGAGTGTGATTAAGATATAATTTTATTGTTGATGTTAAAGTGGGTTGAGTAAAAAAATACTGTACAATAAAGTAAACAACATTATTCATGTTTGAATGTATTAATATTTGCCAAATTTATTGAGTAGGACACTCGAAATGATAAAATGAAACTTAGGGATGGGGGAGTATATAAAATTCTTATTTTTTCCATCCATTTATTTCTTCAACAAATTATTGCCACACACTCATGATGAGGAGAAACAGGCATATGACCTAATAACCACGTGCTTGAAATTATTTGTCATTTTGCTATATAATATCGTGACAATTAATTGTATAAATTAATTTATCTATAAATACACATATATACTAGCAAAAGCTTCATGCATAGTCCTTTCTTAATCCCAAAAGATGGCTTCATTTGTAGCCGTTGTGGTCTTGGTTTCAAGCCTTCTTGCTAATGTGTGCCGTGGCGGAATCACAAGTCGATTTGTGAGGAAACTTGAAGAGAGCGCCGATATGCCTTTAAGCAGTGACGTTTTTCGTGTGCCTCCTGGCTATAATGCGCCACAACAGGTAACTCTCTTCACCAAAATATATAATAATACTTCCTCCGTCCCGTTCAACATGTCTAATTTTTTTTTTTGGGTGTCTCGTTCAATGTCTCATTTTTCTTTTTGGGAAATAATTAAGATATCACTTTATATCACTTCAAAACTATTTTATATCACTTTATCAATTAAACAATACTACTTATATCACTTTATTCACTACACTAAACACACAATTTACATCTAATCCTTCTTTTATTAATCTCCATGCCGAAAAGAAGTGAGACATGTTGAACGGGATGGAGGGAGTATATTTTACCCGACGTATACGTATATCATTTTTTGTTAAATGTTCCCTCTGTCATATTCATATTGTCATGTTACTGTTCGACACTGAGATTAAAAATAAGAGTAAGAAATTGGAAAATGGATAGGTCCCAAATTAAGAAATATATAGCTCGACACAACATGTCTTATTGACAACGTGATTGGTTTACCCAAACAACACTAAGAGCTAGCATATACAACAATGGGTGTTTAAGCCCTAGGGTAGATTATTTTTTATTATGTAGTTCCAATAATTGAGTAGTGGATTCTGCCTTAGGGTGCAGATGATTTATAATGGTGGAGTTTTAAACTTAAGGTAGAGTATTTTTTTTTATTATTATTTTAATAATTAAATAGAATAATAAAACAAAAACAAAATTCGTCGCCACGCATCAACTGATGGCAAGCTTCTACGCGGGCGAGACGTAGGGTGCAACGGCACCCTCTCCTTCGCCCTAGGTAGGGCGCCAACGGTGGTCGCCCGTAATAGAAATGATAATTTATCTATAGGTAGGGCTCCATTGATAGAAATGATAATTTATCTATAGGTCGAAAATCGTAATAGTCTAGTTATTTTTCAAGGTTCATGATATATTCGATAAAAGCGCTAAGCGTTGCTCAATATACTATTAACTCTACATAGAACTTCTTTATTTGTGTGTCTGATTTTTTTTTTTGGGTTACATATTAATACTCCTTTCGACCGCTGATAATGTCCCGCTTCCTTTTTCCTCGGTCTCATTATAATATCTCCTTTCTATAAATAGAAATATATAATCCTTCGAAAATAATGAGGCCTACCATTTTCTATCATTTTACCTTTACTCTTTAATAATTGTGCCTAAAAAGTAGGGGTCATTATCAATGGATCCGAGAGAGTATATACTCCCTTCTTCCCGTTCATTTTGTCCCCTTACTGTTAGCCACAAAGATTAAGAATAAGAGTAAAAACATAGGAAGTGGGAAGGTCCAACTACTTTTCAAAGATTTTGAAGAGTACATTTTTTCCTTATTTGGTATATGATAAATTAAGTGGGACATTCATTTAAGAAAAATGAGACAAAATGAGCCGGACAGAGGGAGTATTATATATAGTTGACAGTTGATCTCAGTGTCAAATTATTTCATTTATTTTAAGGTTCATATAACACAAGGAGATCATATCGGCAAAGCCATGATTATATCTTGGATTACAACTACGAAGCCCGGTTCGAATCTAGTAATATATTGGAGTGTGAAGAATCATAAAATCAAACTTAAGGCCAAGGGAATTGTCACCACCTACAAATACTACACCTACACTTCAGGTTACATCCACCATTGCACCTTAGCAAATTTGGAGGTAATTCACTATTCTGTTTAACTATTTATTTATTTTAAAATAGGGGTAAACTGTCAAATGATCAAAATAGAGCATAAAAATTAAATTATGTCAAGCCACTAATTAGTTTTTATAAATTATGTCATGTAGTACGAAATGTAAGTATTCGTACCATGAGTACCACAATTAACAACAAATAAACTAAATTAACACTGGTGATTTGTACCAATAAGATATATACTCTTAGTGGTACGATTGGTACGAATATGCATATTCGTACCAATATATCAAGTTAATTGTAGTACTCATGGTACGAATATGTACATTTCGTACTAAGTGTATATATCCTATTGGTACAAATCGTACCAATCTCACCAGTGTTAATTTAGTTTAACTGTGGTACTCATGGTACGACTACGTACATTTCGTACTACAAATGACAAAATTTATAAAAATTAAGTGGCTTGACAAAATTTAATTTTTACTCCCCATATTGACTATTTGACCCCACTTTTTCTTCTTTATATACAAATAATTAATACTACCTCAATATATTTTGGCAGTACAACACGAAATACTACTATCAGGTGGGCATCGGCCGCACGGTGCGGACTTTTTGGTTTGAGACTCCTCCTCCCGTTGGTCCGGATGTTCCGTACACATTTGGTCTCATAGGTAACACCATGGAATGAAAGTTTTAATTTTAGTTGAAAATTAGTAGCATAAGTTTGAATTTCATATTTTTTTTTATATTATGATCTGCTTGATACAAATGTAGCACAATGAATTTTATCTGTCGATCAAAAAAATACTACTCCCTCTGACCCACTTATATTGTCATCATTTCCTTATGTAGATGTCTTACTCATATTGTCATCTTCCAAATAAAGAGAGTTTTAAACCTGCAAAATCCTCCAAAAGTAATGTGGCCTACCCATTTTCTATCTTTTTACCCTTATTCTTAATCTCTGTGTCGAACAATAACATGACAATTTCAGTGGGTCGGAGGAAGTAATTACTGTAATGATTTTTATTTTGTTTGACATTTCATATCAAAATGCTTCATTCGATATTATCTATTGAGACTAATTGATGTGAGATTTGGATTGCACATTTAACTGCAGGGGATTTGGGTCAAACATATGACTCAAACGCGACGCTAACTCATTACGAGTCGAATCCGATCAAAGGAGAAGCTGTTTTGTTTGTTGGAGACTTGTCATACGCGGACAAGTACCCTAATCACGATAATACGAGATGGGATACATGGGGAAGATTTGTTGAGAGAGTAAATGCTTATCAACCTTGGATTTGGACTGCTGGAAATCACGATATCGATTTCGCTCCCGAAATCGTAAGACGAGATCCCCTATTTTAAATATCTTTTGTTTATCTCGTCACCAAAGGTAGCGGCTGCAGGTTCTCACGATATCAAAAAAAAAAAAAATGCCCAATGATCATTAATATTAGTACTTAATTTAGTATATATACATGTACATTATAGAGTTATATATAAAAGAAACTAAATTATGAGAAATCATGATTTTTTTTTATTACATGCTCAAATAGGGTGAAGAAGAAACATTCAAACCGTTCAAAAATCGGTATCCTGTTCCGTACAGAGCATCAAATAGCACTTCACCACTTTGGTACTCAATTAAGAGAGCTTCGGCATATATTATCGTGCTTTCTTCATACTCTGGATGTGGTACGTTCACAATTCACTTCAATTTCTACTCCCGATTTATGGAGTTTTGATTTTTTTTATTTTATTTTTTGATAATTTTATAGTATATTATTGATGTACCTTCTCCTAGGTAAGTATACTCCACAATATAAATGGCTAGAGAAAGAGTTGACAAAAGTGGACAGGAAGGAGACACCATGGCTAATAGTTTTAGCCCATGCCCCAATGTATAATAGTTATAATTATCACTATATGGAAGCTGAAACTATGAGAGTTGTGTATGAGCCTTGGTTTGTTAAGTACAAAGTTGATATTGTCTTTGCTGGCCATGTCCATGCCTACGAACGATCTGTAACTCTCTCTCTCTCTCTCTTCTTTGATATTGTAAATTCTGTTAAGCAAGATTAATTAGAATAATGAGTCAATATTGACTAGTCAATAGAATTAGTTAATAATGAGTTGGAGCCGACTGACATTCATTAGCTAGAGTCCAACTCATTACTAACTATCTCTGTTGACTAGTCAAAGCTGACTCACTATTCTAGTTAATCTTGATTAACAGAATTTACATTCAAAGAAGCTAACACTAATAGTAGTTTTAACCAAGTTCGACTTCATTGCGTTTCGATTTGTTATTTAAATTCATAACTTTTACGTGACACAAGCAATCCTACTAGTAGTTCAAAACTTCAAATAGAAAGTAGGTATTTTGTTGAAATATTTTTTATTTAATTATAAAATTTTTGGTACAGAAACGGATATCTAATATTGATTACAAGATTGTGAAGGGAGAGTGTCGGCCCAAAAATGACCCTTCTGCACCTGTGTATATTACAATTGGCGATGGAGGAAATATCGAGGGCTTAACAAATAAGTAAGAACTATTCAATTTCTTTAAATTAATTATAACAATAATATTACAAATAATTTTGTACAAAATACAATATGGAGATCGAGATTTGTGGTAGCACTTGAGATAGGCTTTATCGACAAAACAATTTAAATTTATGTATACTATGATGAATTGATAAATGTCATGTGTGTGCAGTGTGACAGTGCCGCAACCACAATATTCGGCCTTCCGAGAGTCGAGTTATGGACATGCGATTTTAGATATCAAGAATAGAACGCACGCTTACTACAGCTGGCATCGAAACGACGACGGATATGCCGTTAAAGCTGATTCGATGTGGTTATACAATCGTTATTGGCATCCGGTGAATGAAATCTAACTCTCTTTTGATGAATTAAATAATGCTTCACTCGAAGCTTTCTTTTAGTGCATTTGTCAATGATGTTGGTCCTATTTTGAACGATGTATGAAATAAAAAATTAATTCTGTTTTTGAAAAGTTCATATGATTTCTCAAATGAATTTGAAGGAATTCTTACTTCGGATTGATATGAGAGAGAAGTATATTGAACTTGAATAGTGAATTGTGCCACTTCAAGGTGTCAAAACTGGTCACATTTGATTTGGATCGAGAGAAAATTCTATTAAAGGCGCGTACATGTAGTACACTCACATCTCACATACAATAATTTTATTTATAAAATTTATATATTATTATAATATTATCATGTGAGTTGAATGATAAATTAATAAAATATTATACGTGAGATATTATTGTACTCGGAATAATTTTTCTATAATAATTTTAGGTCCAACTGATTTCTGCTTCAATTTAAATTCTCTTTTTATGCGATTAGGCCTGGGCGGAGCCGATAGCTTGATGAAATATATCTAAAACGTCATTGAATATTTTTTAAGATTTGCTCATCATAAAAGAGAGAGAAAAAAAATAATAGTATAATCTTGATAGAGGCAATCTCTTGTGAGATCGGTCTTTAGTAAGAGACCGTGTTTGATCCAGTCAAATCGGGTTTGACCCGTTGATCAATTTTTATTTTATTTTATTTTTTCCGCTTTCGGCTCCGTCTTCGCTCCGATACTAATTTAAAGATAATTTTAGCAGCAACAATTTGGATTCTTCGGCTCGTTCAAAGGCCTTCGACTCCCCTCGCTCGATTTTTTAACCAAAAAAGAAGAAACAAAAAAAAAAACGAAGGGGCTATCAAAAAAAAGAGAGGAAAAAATCTGATTTTTTTAATAAATCTGAAAAAAAAAAAGCAGCACGTGGACGTGTATCCCACGCGCCTGATGCGCCGGTCTCTAACTAGAGACCGGTCTCACGGAAACTTTGTCATCTTGATATTATAGTATTTCTAAGCGTCCTATCCTATTTCATGCCAAATTGCTCGCACCATGATTATGAAGACCTAAAACAGGTTTCATCACATTCATATTCCTTTTCATTAGAATAACTTTTTCAAACCTAATAAAACAATTTTATTTATAGTTGAAAGATTCGATAAATAATTGCATAAAAAGCTAATGCGAAATACTTTTAAAATTTGATGTGCGTGGGTTGTGAAAATTGATGAAAGTTGACTAAGAGAGTGAATACTCAGCTCCAAAACGATCGGGCATTATCTCTTTTAGCCAAAAACTATTTAAAATATTATTTCTTTCATTAAAGATTTGGTTTGGAATTGGAGAGATGCATGAGAAGAAGTTATTACTTTATTATTTCATGAGGATTGCATGTCCACTTTCGCTAGAAAGTTGACTGGAAAAAGTGAACATAGAAAAATAAAATGAAATTGAATCAAAAATGACTTTATTGGATTTTGTATATTAGTAGTTGGGATAAATTTGGTCCCAATAATTCACTAATAGAGGCTGTGAAGAATTCAGATTTATTTGGGTCCACCAATGAAATAAAAGGTCTAAAATGGCCCAGTAGCTGTGCTTTATTTTTTCTTTTCCCTTTCACTTTTTAATGTTCGGAAAAATATTTTTCTTTTTGAATTGGGTGATGGGAGGACTCGTACCCTAATTACTCGAAAAACTAATAATTGAAAAAATGGTCATTATTTTATTCACGAGAGAGAGAGAGAGAGAGAGAGAGAGAGAGAGAGAGAGAATTTCATTAAGAATGTACTGGTGGCATTGTCTAAGTATTTATTTATGGTTTGAGAAATAAATTATCGCAGTAGAAAATATGATAATCTAGATATATCGAATGAAAAATAATTATTCAAATATTATGACCATGGCCGAATAAATTGAAAATGAAAAAGTAAGAAGAGACCCTTGTGATCGATACTATCGCTATCTTGCCTTTTCCTTAAATCAATAACTCATTGTTTCTCTTCCAAAAAAAAAAAAAAAAGTAACTTATCGTTTGTTCTTTATTTTTTTTCCCTCAAAAATATAAATTAGGAGCAATGTTGTAATTTATTCCGATATAAAAGCATAAACCGCTTTAAACTATTAAGATATGTTTTTTGTCAAAATGGGGTTTTGCTTCATTATCAAATTAAATTAGCTTCTCCTTATCTTAAATATATTCAATTACGTCATAAGTTATAGTTTTTGTACACGGATTTTAAAAGCGGGTTTTCTCTCTCATTTGTTAATTAAACTAAAGAAAAAGTAAAAACCTAAACATAAATAATAAGGGCAAAATATTTTGCATCATGAAAAGATTATTTGAGTGGTATTCGAAAATTTTCCAATTTAGCGGCATTAAGTTTGGGCCATGCTTCTGTCCTTTCCCACGACAGACTAATCAATCACTAACAAAATTCCTACGTTCATACTTTAGTTCACTCTTATCTATTGATATGATGGAATGAAGGGTGGAATGGAATGATCATTTCCAAGGGCGGAACCAAAAAGTTTTCTTTGGGGGGGTCTTACTTTATATGCAATGTGAAGCTTTCTTTTTTAATAGACATATTCTCGAACCCGATTTTTTTGTATATAATCCTTCAGAAACGAAGTCGTTTTCCCTTAAAATACTTT
This sequence comes from Schizonepeta tenuifolia, assembly GCA_029490685.1. Taxonomy (NCBI): domain Eukaryota; kingdom Viridiplantae; phylum Streptophyta; class Magnoliopsida; order Lamiales; family Lamiaceae; genus Schizonepeta; species Schizonepeta tenuifolia. Next base: position 93,183,011 of record CM055960.1, on the reverse strand, counting down.
TCCATACTCTAAATGCAATGGGGTTGATAGTATAAATTTTACGACAAATCACGAATTTTACTAATAAAAAAAAGTTTTGGAGGGTGTCGGAGCACCCCCTTCAATGGCTGTGGTTCCGCTACTGGTCATTCCTACCTTCATTCCATTCATTTGCTTGGTATGCTTTATGACGAGGAATCGTCATTCCATCTGGAATGGCCATTCCATTCCTCAAGAGTTTATCCATTCCTTAATCACCCCATGGTATTAGTTATTTCTAATACTCATATTTTTATATTTTGACTATTTTACCCTCATATATTTTACAATTTGTCAATTTCACTCCAAAAATCAAGGAATTATTTTCATCAATTCTAACTTATATACACACACTGCACGCGCGCACACACACACTGCACACATATACACACACTACATACACACACGCTGCACACATATACACATACTGCACTCACACATATATATACACACACTGCACACACACACATTCACAGACTACACATATACACGTATATACACACACTCAACACAAACACACACATATATATACACACAATGCATAAAAAAATATCGATTCCGTTTCTTTACTTATTCCTTATGCATACCAAGCATATGAATCAACTTATCCATTCCATTCCATTTCATTCTATTACTAGCTCCATTCCATTCCTACCTCATTCTATTTCATCATACCGAAAATGAATAAACACATAATGTGATATCGTGATATCAAAATTTAACGATTAGAAAAGTCGTGTTATAATATTCCGATGTGATCTTAGAAAGTGTGATTTTAAAGTAATTAATCATCTTAAAATTAATTGTATTATTTTTATTGGTTTAGTATTAGTCAATTAAAAATCGAATGTATAAATAGATAATTTATATGTGGCACATTATTTACTAGCCCACTATAATGAATGTCGTTGATGTGCTAACATCAGTTCAAAATAGATTCTCACACGTAACATGCATTAACATCAGTTCTTTATACATATGCGATACGTAGTTTATAATCATTTTATATTCTGTGCCTTTTTCTCATAGTCAACAATAAGAGCATTAAAGCACAAATCAGTACATGAATATTTGGTTCCAAGTTGGTTTGTCGTGTCACAATCAGCAAATGAATATTTTACTTTCTTTTCCATCAAAGGATTACTCCCTCTTCCGATCCATTAAAATTATCACGTTACTGTTCGACACAAAAAATAAGAGCAAAAAAATAGAAAATGTATAACTCCCATCACTTCTGAAAGATTTTGAAGAGTTGAAACTTTCATTATTAATTAATGTAAATAATTTTACTTCGAAAACTTTCATTATTTGGAAGATGATAATATGAGTGAGTCAGAGAGAGTAATTAAATGTGCGTTCGAAATCTCTTCGCTAGTCCCACAAATTTAATTTTTCCATTCCTTATAGTTATAATATGTATTTTATCCCGTTTAAAAAAATATGTATTTTATCTAAGAAACAAAACAAAAAAACAAGGACAGCTTCTTCCAAGTCTAAACAAAACAAGAAAGAAAGAAGTACCTAGTCCTTTGGGTCTCAAATTTAAATCCCACTAATATCTCTATTAATCGAGTGTGTCACATATATAATTGAAAAATATGATTTGTTTTTTTTTTTGGATAATTTGCAAAATATGTACACATGTAACCATTTTTCTCAACACACATAAAAAATACTAGTGATTTACGGTTCCGAAAAAAAAGGACAGCTCGATAAGTATTCAAAAATACCCTATCCCAAAAAAATAAAAATAAAATCATCTGTGATTTTGCTTATCCAACCAATAGTGTAGAGACACAACTTGATTTCGAATAATTGGAGATAGGGTATACTTTGACGCAATAGTAATGGAATTATTCAAAAGAGCCACTAATTAAGCCTGATTATAGACTATTCTTTTGGCAACCATCCTAAATAATTGCAGTTTAGTATTCAAGCATGAAGCATCATCCTTAATATTTCCACACTTCCAAATTCCAATCTTTAAATATATCGAATTCTAACACAAAACGACAGATTCCCTATCTGCAGTCTGAAAAGTCAACGTCACACCTCCATAAATTTTATGTAAATTTATTGTTATTGCCTCCCTTATTTTCTTCACAAATGGCGCTCTCTCTCTCTCTCTCTCTCTAGGAACGACCAATACACATGTATTGGTCCGCAGCTCGAGATATACTAGATCCCGTCGATGATCCTCAGCCGTCGATCAAATTGACTCTTAAGATCCTCCGTATCGAATTATTTACTGAATATTCGCCGCGCATCCAGCATTATATCCTCTCGCTCGCCTAGTATATATCCGCAGAGAGAGAGAGAGAGAGAGGGAGAGAGAGAGATTTAGAGAGAGAATGGGTCAGTGTAGAGAGACGATGGTGGTGGCGGTATTAGCTGCTACAGTTTTGCATGCTGCGGTTCTGTGCAGTGGAGGGATAACGAGTAGTTTCGTGCGGAGCCCTGAGAAGAGCGTCGATATGCCTCTCGATAGTGACGTGTTCAAGGCGCCTCCCGGCTATAATGCGCCGCAACAGGTCTAATTTCTTTTCTCTTTAATAGTAATTGAATTTAATTTAGTGCTTTTGTAACAGGTCTGATTTCTTTTTTAATTTAATCGTAATTGAATTCCAATTTAGTACTTTTGTTACTATGTCCGGCTATAATGCGCCGCAACGGGTCTAATTTCTTTGTAGAGAAATTTTTGTGCAGTACGCCCACCTCTCACATAGTAATATTTTAATATTATAATTTATATTATTAAAATATTAGCATGTATATTATTAAAATATTAGCATGTGAGGAGTGAGTGTAGTACATGCACACCCACGTAAGAATTTCTTTTTCTTTGTAATTGAATGTAATTTAGTTCACTTTTTTACTGTCTCCGGCTATAGTGCGCCGTAACAGGACGAATTTCTTTTTTATTTTATAGTAATTGAATTCCAATTTAGTACTTTTGTTACTATATCCGGCTATAATGCGCCGCAATGGGTCTAATTTCTTTTTTCTTTAATAGCAGTTCAAATTAAATTTAGTGCTTTCTTTTACTATATCCGGCTAGAGTGCGCCGCAACAGGTCTAATTTTGTTTTTTTATTTAATAGTAATTGAATCCAATTTAGTACTTTTGTTACTATATCCGGCTATAATGCGCCGAGCAGGATGCTTATATAAAAAAAATATGACAATTTGAGTGATTCGGAAGTAATACATTTTCTTTCCGTTTTCGGGCAATGTTGGCTTTAATCTTTAATTAATTGGTTGATTCATGTTTAATTTAAGGTACACATAACTCAAGGAGATCACCTAGGAAAAGCAGTAATTGTATCATGGGTAACCGTAGAGGAGCCCGGTTCAAGCACAGTCTTATATTGGGCGGAGAAGAGCAGCCACAAATATAAGGCAGAGGGTAAATTGACTAAGTATAAATTCTACAATTATACGTCTGGCTACATCCATCATTGCACAATTAAGAAATTGGAGGTACATTTTTTCAACTTTTAAAATAACCACAATTTTAATTTCAAGAAATTTGAATTTATAATAATCACATACCTATATTGATCCCGACACGCACTCTTTGCCAGCACGACACCAAGTACTACTACGAGCTCGGAGTTGGGAAAGCGACGAGGACGTTTTGGTTCACAACGCCACCCAAAATCGGCCCCGATGTACCCTATACATTCGGCCTCATAGGTACCCGAATTAATAAGTGCTATATTTTCTAATTCTATATAACAAAACAATAAATCTATTCGGTCTAAAAACAATGTTAACTTCCTATTTTGCCCTTGTTTTTAATACAAATTCTTTAATTGTTCGATTTTTCATTGGTGCTAGGTGATCTTGGGCAAACATATGATTCCAACATTACACTCACACATTACGAGCGAAATCCGAAAAAGGGACAAACCGTGTTGTATGTAGGCGATCTATCTTATGCCGACAACTATCCCTTTCACGACAATGTGAGATGGGACACGTGGGCAAGATTCGTCGAGAGGAGCGTGGCGTATCAGCCGTGGATTTGGACCACTGGCAATCATGAGATCGATTTTGTTCCTGAGATTGTAAGTGTATGCATTTTGTTTGGACAGTATAGTTAATCCTTAATTTCGGCTAATAGTTGCCATCTTTGCTAGTACATTTGTTGTTGTGTTGTGTTGTGTATGCATGGATGCGAAAAGTGTGATAAGACAACGGTGTGTCCGTTTGCGTTGCAGGGTGAAACGAAGCCGTTTAAGCCTTTCACGCATCGCTATCGCACCCCTTACAGAGCATCAAAGAGCACTGCTCCGTTTTGGTACTCCATTAAGAGGGCGTCGGCTTATATCATTGTTTTGTCTTCGTATTCGGCCTATGGTAAGAGAATCGACGAGAAGTTATATCCTACATGTACTTGTGTTACACCAATTTATTAAATAAGGACATGTGTAAAATGGACCCACATTGGTGCAGTACATGTACATGCAGGATAGAATTTCCCGAGGATTGCCTCAGTATTGATTAGTACATTTTGCATTAAGTTTAATCTCTCTCTCTCTCTAGGAAAATACACTCCTCAGTATGAGTGGCTTAAGGACGAGCTACCGAAAGTGAACCGGTCCGAAACGCCGTGGCTGATTGTTCTGATGCATTCACCATGGTACAATAGCAACAGCTATCACTATATGGAAGGTGAAACCATGAGAGTTATGTACGAACCGTGGTTTGTCCAATACAAAGTCGATGTTGTTTTCGCGGGCCATGTTCATGCCTATGAGCGCTCGGTATGATTCTTAAAAGCATTAGTGAGATTCGAATGCATGATCTTTTATTCTCGCGTTAATGTATGGGGAAGTGTCCTTTAGTATGATCTTTCGTTCGATTCTACTTATGACACGTTTTGCAAAAATGTCATGATCTTAGAAATATGTTAAAAAAACTCGACATTTAAGTATTTTCTTACAAAAATGTCGTTGAATCCAAATTTCCGCATCGGATTTCTGATTTGGCGGCATGAGTCATGCGTGCCAATCCAATTTTAAAATTGGACGCGTGTTTACACACTGGCTTTAACGTACCAAGTCAGAAATCCGATGCTTGAAATTTTTACTAGACATTTCCAACTAAATGTTGACATCTTATTTTTTTCTTTCCTTTTTGCATATTCCAAAACAATTTATACAATTTTGGCGACTCTGTTTACATTGCAGGAGCGCGTGTCTAACATCGCTTACAACATTATCAATGGACTTTGCTCTCCGGTGAGCGACCAGTCTGCTCCGGTGTACATAACCATCGGAGACGGAGGAAACATTGAAGGCCTCGCCAACAAGTAAGACAACAGACGAGATCCTCTATTGCATATTGCGTTACATATCTACTTATTGTGTCATCTAACACGTGCAAGCATGTTAGATGACATGTGATGGCAATCTCATCGTTTTGAATAAAGTTAGCTAATATTTAGTTGTTCGGTTTTTCAGCTTGACCGAGCCACAGCCTAAGTACTCGGCTTATCGGGAGGCGAGCTTCGGCCACGCCACGTTCAGCATCAAGAACAGAACGCACGCTTACTACAGTTGGCATCGGAATCAAGATGGATACGCCGTTGAAGCTGATTCTATGTGGTTTTTCAATAGATTTTGGCATCAAATTGATGATTCTACTACTGCTGCTTGATACTGAAGAAGTTGCAACTGACTCTCTCTACTGTGTAGATTGTAATAAATATTGTAATTCTTTGACATCTCTTTGCATTTTGCTTCGAGAAAACTATGAATGGGGATGAGATTTTTAATATTTAAATGAGTTTGGAAATGTCACAACTTTGTGTTCTGTTTCTCACCCTTCATGAATTATTTATGAGAAGGATACGATTTCTCCCACATCGCTTCTATATGACTAAAGGGCGCTTTTTATTAATTTATGTCTCATAATTTGGAGATGTCTTGTGGTGTGTTGTTGGGTTTCAAATTGGTATTGATCTAGGTTATTTATAAATAATTTAATCTAGCTCTGATACCAATTTAAATATAATAATGCACTTAAAGTTTTTTTTAATTTATTTTTTGGGATGATATTCACGATAATTTAAATTAATAGTGTTATTTGGACATCTTTTATTTTTTTGGAATGATATTCAAGATAATAAGTATTCAAGATAGTTTAAATTAATAGTGCTATTTGGACACATTTTTATTTTTGGGACGATATTCAAGATAATTTAAATTAATAATGCTATTTGAACACACTGTGTTATTTAATCAATTGCGTGTTGTGTTGAACTTTATTATATTAAGTACATCAAAATGTTCGTTTTTTAAAAAATATAAAAATGGGATGTTATATTTTAGCGCAAAATCAATTAAAAATTCTTTATTATTGTCTTCAAAGAAAAAAAAATCAAAATATACTACCATTAGCACCCAAATAATCAATGAGAGGAATTATGAGGTTCAAATCATAATATATCTAAATATGACATATATTAAAATTAAAGAAATACTAATAATAATTTTGTAGAGAACCAATATGGCAGTCAATATTACTATTATTATTTTAATTTTTAATATTGTATTTTAATTTAATATCTTATTTTAAAATCATTAAGCTGAAAAATTATATTAATAATACTCGATTGAAAAATTATATTAATAACACTCGATTGTTTGTTTATTCATTTCTTTAAATTTAAAGAGGGAAACCATAAACCGAACATTGATTTTTATATAACTTTTGAATTTAATAATTTTAATACTCCCTCCGTCCCCATTTCAGTGCCCCATTTCATGTTTTTCACACAGATTAAGAAAGTTGATAAAGTTAAAATGTAAAAGTAGTGATATTGACAAAAAAATAGTGGTAATGACAAAAAGGTAGTAGTATTGACCAAAAAGTAAGAATAAAGTTATATTAAGTACATCAAAATGTTCGTTTTTTAAAAAATATAAAAATGGGATGTTATATTTTAGCGCAAAATCAATTAAAAATTCTTTATTATTGTCTTCAAAGAAAAAAAAATCAAAATATACTACCATTAGCACCCAAATAATCAATGAGAGGAATTACGAGGTTCAAATCATAATATATCTAAATATGACATATATTAAAATTAAAGAAATACTAATAATAATTTTGTAGAGAACCAATATGGTAGTCAGTATTACTATTATTATTTTAATTTTTAATATTGTATTTTAATTTAATATCTTATTTTAAAATCATTAAGCTGAAAAATTATATGAATAATACTCGATTGAAAAATTGTATTAATAACACTCGATTGTTTGTTTATTCATTTCTTTAAAGTTAAAGAGGGAAACCATAAATCGAACATTGATTTTATATAACTTTTGAATTTAATAATTTTAATACTCTCTCCGTCCCCATTTTAGTGCCCCGTTTCATGTTTTCCACACAGATTAAGAAAGTTGATAAAGTTAAAATGTAAGGGTAGTGGTATTGACAAAAAAATAATGGTAATGACAAAAAGGTAGTAGTATTGACAAAAAAGTAAGAATAAAGTTATATTAAGTACATCAAAATGTTCGTTTTTTAAAAAATGTAAAAATGGGATGTTATATTTTAGCGCAAAATCAATTAAAAATTCTTTATTATTGTCTTCAAAGGAAAAAAAAATCAAAATATACTACCGTTAGCACCCAAATAATCAATGAGAGGAATTATGAGGTTCAAATCATAATATATCTAAATATGACATATATTAAAATTAAAGAAATACTAATAATAATTTTGTAGAGAACCAATATGGTAGTTAATATTACTATTATTATTTTAATTTTTAATATTGTATTTTAATTTAATATCTTATTTTAAAATCATTAAGCTGAAAAATTATATTAATAATACTCGATTGAAAAATTATATTAATAACACTCGATTGTTTGTTTATTCATTTCTTTAAAGTTAAAGAGGGAAACCATAAATCGAACATTGATTTTTATATAACTTTTTAATTCAATAATTTTAATACTCCTCCGTCCCCATTTCAGTGCCCCATTTCATGTTTTTCACACAGATTAAGAAAGTTGATAAAGTTAAAATGTAAGGGTAGTGATATTGACAAAAAAATAGTGGTAATGACAAAAAGGTAGTAGTATTGACCAAAAAGTAAGAATAAAATTGTTGAGAAGATAAAAAGGTAGGAATTAAGTTATTGTGAGGTGGGGTCATCTAAGGTAATAATATCCAAAAAGTAGAGTAGGGCATTGAATCCCAGATATTTTTTGAAGGCCAAACAGAGCACTTAATTGGGGACGGAGGGAGTAACATTTTGTAGGAGTGGTGCACACGAATAGTTGGCTAGTGCTCTCTAATTTTGCAGTATTTGCTAATTTCAAGATATTTTTCCTTTAATCAAACTATTTCTATGGATCCTAGCTTATTCAGAATACTAGATAAAGTATTATTGGCTTAAATATTTATATGTTAGAATTCAAATTAAAAATTAGAACTAAATTAAACTTATTATCCGCGAATCTCAAGTCAATAGATGCAATTTTGACAACTATCTTCGAACTTGTTCGTCGCCAAAGAGATCAGAGCTCCGATCTAAAACCAAACGTCGAATTCAAATCTTCACTCTGCATTTCGTAGTGTAACAAACAGTAAATTGATGAGGCAGAGTTCAAATTGAGCTCAATTCGCAATGGCCGATCAGACGGTCGGCGGCATCTCGACGGAAGAGGAGAATACGAAATCGGTAAATGGCGATAAGAGGAAAGAAGGTGTTGATTTGGATCCGGAGTTTTTGAGTTGTTTGCTTCAGCCTTCGCCGCCCGATTCCGATCCCAATTACATCGGAATCCGCCGCCTCCTCCTCCACCGGAAGGCGCAGGCCGGTCAGCTCAATCGCAAGGTATATTTAATGCATCTGGATTTGAAACTGTATCTCGTTAATTTATGTTATATTTGAGAATTGGGTGTTTTACTTGATTTATGGAAGAGATCGCGTATGAAGCTTTGTTAGTCCTGAGTTTGCGAGATGAATACACTCTACGGTGAAGTAAGGGTTGCATTTCATCAAGGAATTAATGCATGTCTAAATTTATGAGCAAAAATCTAGTTGAAGCAGCTGCTTTCGAGATTGTGATCAAATCTTAGTTTAGGATACAGTTCTTACAATCATTGCAACTACACATGGTGAAATGTGCGTTTATGTAATGCTGTACGCAGTAATTCCATGAAAAATTTAATTTCCTACTGATTAGGTCTATGAATGGATTGACAATATCTAAGTTCTCTGGTTTCATTCAATTGTATCCTAAGTGTGTTTGTACCACATTTCTGGATGCATACTGTTCTCGAATTGGTGTGGTGGCTGCTTAGAGTTGGTACTAGTCTTAAAACCTTATTATTTCGTTCTTCACCTGTTGGCTAATATATTTTTGATATAATTATGTTGTACAATTTCTCTGGTATGACAAATATTTGAACAAGTATAGTTTTGTATTTCTCGAATAAGTTATGTAGCAAATATAGTCACTAAGTTCATATCATGGCTTTATCCCTGATCCTCTGCTTGCATGTTGTAGGGCTGGAAATGTAATGAAAGAGGTTATGTGGCATACCGTAATTTCATTAATAGGCCTAGGAATTGGGAGAATACTCAGACACCAAGTCTAACGAGCACTCCAGGACAGAGGTTGCTATATCTGGTTTTTGATATTGATGAATATTGGCTATTTGTATAGAATAATTTTCTTATACTAATTATTACCTGATTTCATCTAATGTATCTTTGTGATGAAAGTTTATTATTTAAGTTTTTCTTCCATACGATTCTCACATCAGGTTAATTTACTGGTTGATGCATCAGTGGACGATGGGTACAATCTCCAAGTCCACTATTCCCGTTTTATGATGCAGACAGCTGGAGTACTGGCAGGGTACGTGCCTTCTGCTATGGGTCTTTCACTTATATTCCATTTACATCAAACTACTTGTGAATATTCTTAGTCTTAGGTTGGGCACAATGCTGTTAATGATAAGCCAAAACAAGTATTGGAGACGTATAGAAGCACTATAGGAGAAGATAGGTGGCGGTCAAAATTTTCCTTATAATTAACCACATAATAGAATAGTAATTAGAAAGCATGTTAAAAGGTCATTTTCTTTTGGACTAGGGAAGCTATGATTTGTATAGTGATTATTGTATATATACCGTCTTGCTTGATTTGGAGAACTATGAAAAGAAGACTGAAAGTCCAATCTCTCTGGTTATGCATTAATAATATAATCACTTAAATTTATGCATGTTTATTCTCATAATCATTTAAATCTGCACATAAATTTGTTCATACTTAGGCTTGTACTTCTAGCTTGAGACGACTGGTTTGGAGCCTTACTTTGAAAAATAAAAATAAAATCAACCGGTTTAATAACTCAAACTAATAGTATATGTATTGCATCTGAGATTTTTCTTGAGATGATGGCCTGTGACCCATCAATTGAACTAGAAGAAGCTTATCAGAAGTCACGTACAGGACCATCTTTCAGTTTTGATCATCATAGCAATATTTTCTTTTATTTATCTTGTTGTAGGATTTGCAAGGTTCTAGCCGAAGACTAAGCCGCAGTACAAGTTTAAGTTCCAATGCAAGTGATACTGAGTATCCACGTAAAAAGGTTGAACCTGCATATTCCTTCGTAGGGATGCACTGCATCTTTGACCAAGCCAAGGCCATGGGTAACTTCTGACATATTAAAATCAGATTAACATTGTGAGTCGTTTTCCATAGTTGATATTGTCATATTCATAGGAAACTTATCCCCAACTTCTTGTGGCAGTTACCGTCATAAAGTTTGGTCACATGAGTTCAGATCTTCTTGCTTATGGAGCAGCTGATGGAAGCTTGACTGTGTGTACTGTCTCTATGCCTCCATCTGTACTGCAGCAGTTAACTGGCCATACTAAAGATGTCACAGGTTGGATTAACTGGTACTGACTGTATAATCTTTTCTATATTACTGGTCATTATTTTTTTGGTGCGGATTTTCAACTGCGTCAGTTAGAGTTAGATATTATATCCAATTCAATTTATTTCCTCCAGCCATTTTGGGGAGGTTTGAAGTTTGAGTTGGTTGCTTAATTTGGCATAATTGGGATTTATAAGTCTGCATTTTACAGATTTCGACTTCTCAGCAAACAATCAATACATTGCATCTGCATCAATTGATAAGACAGTGCGAGTATGGGACATCTCAAAAGGGCTTTGCATAAGGGTGATTTATGGAGTTTCTTCACAACTTTGTATTCGCTTTCATCCTGTGAGTGCATAAATTCTGGATCATGCCACTTTTTCAGTCTTTAAGAATTTGGCTGGTTGGTGAAGATTTTTTTTATATTTTCTCCCTCACTGTTGCAGGTAAACAACAATTTTCTTTCAGCCGGCAATGCAAATAAAGAGATTTTGGTAACTATCTCACCTCTTTCACCAGTAACATGAAAGATAATTATACCTTTGAAGAAGTTACTCCCTTATGCTTGATTTGTTTGTTTATATGATAGTTGTGTCTCGTACTGTTTTGGGTTTCCAAATCAGGAGATCAGTCTTGTATACAATTGGAAAGTTGCTATATTTCTTTCAAAAATTGTGATTGTGAGAACATTATTGCTAAAATTTGGTGCTTAATTTTTTCTCTGAGTGTTCCATGTCTCCTTGTTAATATGTTAGGGTCTGAAATTCAAAAAGAAATATTTATTACCTTCTTCATTTGAAAATTAACTGGCACTGCCTCGGAAGTTTTTCTTTTTGCACAAGATAAAACATGTCTTTTTATAATTGCTTATGTCTTCCTCTCTATCTTATGTATCTTGCTTAGGTCTTCAATTTTAGCACAGGTAGAACAATCAATAAAACAAGCTTTAACAGTGAAGTGACAGCTATGGACCATGACCACACCGGTCAGCTTATTTTCTGTGGTGACGCTCAGGTATGTACATGGCATGGTGGACCTAGCACAGCAAGTAACCCTTAAACTCATTTTCAAAGACAACTGTATCATTGACTGGCTGTGCAGGGATGTATATACACTGTTACAATGGACTCACGTAATGGTGCCCTCTCGCGTACTCACCGCCATCGAATTAAAGCCAAGCACCCATCTCCAATCACTACCGTCCAGTACAGAACCTTTTCTTTGCTCGCACGGGGTCCAGTGTTGCTCACTTTTTCTCGAGATGGAAGTTTGTCTTTCTTCAGGTTATATCTCGAACTAACAAACATTTCGTGTTTATAGCTTGTATATAATTGTAGATCGTTTTTGGTTGACGGAGGCCTTTTGTAACTGTAGTGTTTCTCTGGAGGTACAAGGCTATTTGACTATTCGTTGTGCTCTCAAATTGACGCCGCGTTTACACAGCATTCGAGCCTCCTTCTGCCCTTTGCTTTCCCTTGAGAAAGGAGAGTACATAGGTATGCCTCCCAATTTCATTTGTTGCATCAAAAACTGTGTCGCATTTATGAGGTTGATTTTTTGCTTGTAATTCAGTTGCTGGGAGTGAGGATACAAATGTCTACTTCTACGACCTAACCCGGCCAAAGCATGCTTGTGTAAACAAACTGCAGGTTCATCACTTTTCAAACTTCATGGTGTTCTTTATTTATTTATTTTTTTGTAAAATGCCGAAAAATATGATATTCTTCCAATGTTTAAACCGTAATATTTTGGAACCCAACATTTAGATGGTGTAACAAAAATGTTGAGTCACTTTTTCTGTGATCAGAAAATTGATGCATCACGCTAGGAAAAGGGATGTGTTGGGAAAATCCACGCCACCTTCCGACGTGACACGAATGTAACTTGGGACATTTTTGTTACTGTGTCTAAATGTTGTTTATCGAAAGTTAAATGTTTAAACGTTGGGACAATATCCTATATTTTCCGGAAAAAAACGAAATATTATCGACATTTATGATAACATGGGTTGATTATAATTGCAGGGTCATGCATACCCAGTAATAGGCATTGCTTGGAACCATGGAGAGAATTTATTGGCTTCTTCTGATTTTGGCGGCACTGTCATCGTGTGGAAGAGAGAGAAGACAAACTCAAAGGAGTAGTAATTCACTGATGAATCTGGTTGTAGATTCATGCTTGTAACAGCATGATCTCCGTTCGTCGTTGTTGCCAGAAAGAACGTCCGATTCACTCGACGATGCCGCCACTTTAGTAAAAGCCGTGACGCTGTACACTAAAGCAAAGTTTTTAGGTAAAGAAAAGGAAAAAGATGTAGATTGTAGAACGATTTGTTTGAATGCTGATCTTAAATAAATGTGTCTGATGAGTTTGAGGCTTGTATTTGTAGGTTTTATAGATATAAATATATTGTACGTAGCATTCGTCATTCGTTTCTAAACACGCATACATATTTCGATATGTTGTACGTGCTAATAAATCGCGACTTTGTTATTCACATGCACGGTACATAGACGAAAATCGAAACGAGTTAGCAATCAATCCGAGCGTATAGATGTAGGAGCTTGGATTGATTGCTATCTCGTTCTCAAAGTAAGCTCGTTCGATCCAAATATCTTAGATCGTACTTGTATTTGGTCCCAGCCAATCTGAAATAACTACATGTGACATTACTTAGAATTTATTTCATTCAAATAGGATATATAATTTCTTCAAATAGCCAAAATGTCAAAAATTCAACGAATGAAATAGATGATGAAATATCGATCTGGTGGTCCAATCACACCAAATACTAATAATATTGTCACTAAATATGACTTTGGATTTAATATACATTGTTTTTTATTTTAATCGAGTAAATAAGTTCTTTATAAAAAATACCGTCATGATTACCAATAATCCGTTGTAGTCTAGTTGGTCAGGATACTCGGCTCTCACCCGAGAGACCCGGGTTCAAGTCCCGGCAACGGAAATTTTCTTTTTTTCTTTTTATGGGAAACTTTTTGCCACAGTCATTGTTGTGTCGTTTGTTTTAGTTTTAAACTAAAATACTAAAATAAGCAAGCAGAGAATATTATTATTGATAATATGATATTATAGTATTAATATGCATTTCAGTGTATAGATTTTCTGTTTAGCGTACAAGAATCGGAGCCCATTAAAATTGTAATGGATCTAACTCCATGAAATATTTTTTTCTTTTAACGCAATGTTTTCAGAACTGGATCGATCATCGAATCGGTCACTTTATCGGGTTACTGGGTTATTGGTTCGACCGGTTGAGCCATTTCTATAAAACCGGATGATCCGTAATTTTTTTTAATTGTTATATATACTTTATGTATAAGTTAGAATATATAAGTAATTAAATATTTCATTTAAATGATAAAAATAAATAAAATTATACAAAATCAATCCATCATATCAATCAAAAGTAAATAAAAAAAAAATTCATCAATTTTTTTGTTCAACAAATAAATATGCTATTTTATATATTAGGATCGGAGCGAGTAACTTTTTTCAGAATATGCTATAATATTCTTTTTCAAATTTCAAAACAAAGAATCAACAAATTCGTATTCACCACCATTCATTCCCACTACAACTCTATTTGAAAATTTAGGAGCAAAGAATCAACAAATTCATATACTAAAAACACGGAAAAGAAATTTAAGGTCCACCATCACTCACTTCTTCATCATTGTCTTCTTCTTCTTCACTATCACTCACTTCTTCCTCATCACTCACTTCTTCCTCTTCACTTACTTCTTCATCATTGTCTTCTTCTTCTTCACTATCTGGGTCTGGGAGATAGTATACAAAACCATAGTAAAAATGTTGCAGCAACACCCTGCAATCCCATAGGAGAGACCTTCCCATCTCTCTCTGCTCAGATATAGTTTTTACGTATAAAAAACCGTCATGGATTTTCAAACGTGATAAAAAGCCCTCAAATCATAATTCTGGTTATAATCCTATTAATCACAAAAATTCATCAATATTACCACAGATTCACCCAAAATCAGATCATCATAATTCTAGTCATAATCCTATTAATCACCAAAAATCATCAATATTATCACAGATTCACCCAAAACACTAATAATTCTGGTCATAATTCTATTAATCATCCAAAATCAATATTAATTGAAACAAAAAAGTGATGGATCATCTTACAAATTTGAAAGCAAATAATAACAAAAACACTAATAACAGGACAAACAGAACAAACTGATTTCAAACTCAATTCCACAATTCCAATTGAAAAACTCATTTTCACAATTCCAACAAACTGATCTAAAACTCATTTCCACAATTCCAATAAAACTCATTTTCACAATTCCAATAAAAAATAGCACAGCAAATATTAAAAACATACACAGTAGTACCTTTAGCTCAATATCAAATGGCAAATTAACACCACGCTCAATCAGCAAAGCCCTAGGTCCCCCAATTGGATACTTCTTCCATGCAGCTAAACTATGCTTAAGAGCTCCAATTACAGAAATTATACCTTCATCAATCTTAATTTCATCACCAGAAGTAGTAACAGATTAAGCAATTGTTCTTTTGAAAACCAATTCTAGATAGTTTATACCAAAAAAAATTAAAAAGCGGATCAAATTCTTCATCCTTAGCATATGGTTTGGAAATTTGAATGAAGTCACAATGGGAATTATTCTATGATTTTACTAATGCTTTTTTTTATGTAGTAATTACAGTGGAGAAGATAAAGAGGTGAAAGAAAATAGAAGAGAATGCAAAGAAAAAATCTTGAAGAAGTGCAAAATGCCAAGGTTGAGGAATAGAATGAGAAAGAAAAAGCAGTGGTTCAAGAGAATGAGAAAGAAGATGATCAAATTGTATATTTCTCTCCTATTCTGTATATTTTTTTGAACCTCTTTTATTCTGCATTGGCTCATTTATTAGATTTATACTCTTTAATATTATCAGATAAATTCGTGTTAGCTGCATTGACTCATCTGTTAGATTTATATTCTCTAATATTATCAGATAAATTCGTGTTAGCTGCATAAAGTGGGTGATTCTCAATCATGATTTGTTATTTATGGAAATTTAAAATTTTAGGATTTATTGTGATATATAAAACGCTTCATTAAAATGAAAACTTTTATGTATGAGTTTTGTACAAACTAACGCTATCATTTAAGTTTTGAGGCAATAAGGTCAAACACAATTATTTATACTTGGGTGGACTAAGAGCCAAAATCAATAGTTAAGATGTTTCCAAAATATATTAGATCCAATACCAAATATTTGCTAAATGTAAAATTTTAGAAACTTATATTGTATCTAAACTAACGATTACTATAACATTTTGACATGTAAGTTATGTTCGAATATTTGAAACTATGTAACTTATTTTTAATTATAGTATGAATGGACAATTTTACCTTTTGGAATTGTTTATGAAATTAAATATAGATTGGATTTTAAAATTGGAAATTTGTCATTCCCAACTGATAATTAAATAACACAAATACTTGAAAGTGGCAGGTCGCACCCCATGCAACCGCGTGTGAGGCGCGTGGGGTGCACGCGCTTTCTTTTTTTCGCTTTAAATTTCCGATTTTTTTTTTAATTCCTTGTTTCTGTCTACAAATTTTTTCTTAATTTTTTTTTTCTTTTTTTTATTTCAAATTTTGTTTTTTTTAATTCTACTTTTTTCCACCTTTTTTTTATGTTTGTTACTTCATTTTTTTATTTGCCGCTTCTTCTTTGATCAAGATTCGAGCAAGGGGAGCCGAAGGCTTCGGAGCGAGCCGAAAAAGTCCACATTGTTGCCCGCCAATTATCCTTGTATTAGTAATTGGAGCAAAAACGGAACCGTAAAATCGGAGCCGAAGACGGAGCCAAAAAAAAAAAAAAAAGACAAAAGTACAACCAACCGATGTCTAAAGACAATTCTGAGCGAGCTGTTATTACAAACGGGAATAATCTGCGGAAATGGTTTTAGCCAACCAACCCAACTTTCGTCGCTGTAATTTATTACAATTATCAAAATATAGACAACAATTTCAAGTTTTATACAACTGCTTCTGAACAAATACAAACTGAAAGCATTTTATGTCCCTGCAAGAAAAAAAGATGTCCATCAAACACCTGTGATAATTTGACCACACAATTCCAACAATGCACGGCTCGCTCGTTGTGTTCCAAGGAAATGGAAGATGTTAGTATAAGAAAAAACAATGTGCATATCTCCTCAAGTGGCAAACTAGCAAACCAAACTCTAGAATGCACGAGTTGTGAGGAAGGACCTCGACTTATAGTTAAGAGCATCAGTGTTTGTTGCGGACTCGTACAATCACAATGGGCAGGCACATATGGTTGATCAAGAGCTATACAAAGGAAAGTGTTTGTTGTGGACTCGTACAATCACAATGGGCAGGCACATATGGTTGATCAAGAGCTATACAAAGAAAACCCTCTGGGTTAAATTGAACAGGAGCAATTGAGGTCGTGATGGATATGTCGGTTTATTTTTACCTTCCTAAACTCTTGAGTAAACACGTGCACGGGAGGACACAATATACAATAATTCATAACTCAAAACACAATCCCAAGTCAAACGTCTTTAACAGATGACAATAATGTTTCCTTTTTGCCAAAATCTCAGTATGGACACACTCCACTCTCACACCCCACACACTTTAAGTGTTGTTGTCAACCTACAGAAACCCACCATGCCCCGTTTGAGCAAAATATGCTAAACAAATGATTATCTATAGCTTTGAGGAAATACGTCTAACCAATTAACTCAGAAATCAATGACCTTTTACTTGTTAAGAGACACAAATATGACGTATACGAACACACACACAATGTGAGAAATGTAGGGAATTGAAGTACAAAGGAAAATGCTAACCCCATTATTTGGAGGAACGAGAGTAGTCCTCAATGAGGTCGTCGTATGGGTCACGACGGCCTTGGACATTGCTAATCTGCTCATCCCAGAAGAGCTGAGCGTTGTGGCGCTCAAATGTCCAGAAGCCATACGGGCGCAGGGGCAAGCGATGCATCTCAATAGTCTTCTTGCACTGCTCCTTCCGTTCGTACACTCTCTCCCTGGCTATCCTGTCTCTCTCGTTTGGATCCTCCATCAATCGCAATACCAAATTTTCGGCAAATTCCATTATGAACCCCATCTGCAGCCATCACAATCACAATCACAAAAAAAGGAGAAAAGGCACTAATTCATCACATTTCTAAAAAATGCTACTGTAGATTCATCACAAATCCATCAAAAAATTTGTCTTTGCTTGTTAATTGTTGAAAAATCGAGCTGAATGGAACATTTTCTTTTTTAAAGGATGACTTATTAAAATGAAATGAACTCTGATATCGGATCCTCTAGCCTTGCAGGCTGCAAAAACCTAACAACATATTATGATAATCTGGATCAGTTTCTATCCTCCATGGAACATTTTCATGTAGAATAATGTTCTGAAAATTCAAAAACGAGCTCAAACACAATACAAACCCTAGATTTTGAATCTTTAATATCACGAGATGTAAATGAAATCAAAACTCAGTCAAATCACATGATAACAACCGAAAATCTACAAAAAAAATTATAATAACGGTTACAGAAGGCTGTGAATGATTTACCTTCAAACCATTGACTGTCGAGAAGATCATTGAGCTTTAACCAAAAAAGAAAAGGCACACAATGTGCAAAAACCAGTGCAATTTATGGTAGATGAGTTCGTTTTCTATCTTTCACGAGAAAGCCCACAGTATATTTTTTTAAGAAGACTTAATTAAAGCCCAAGTCCATATTCAAAAGGACCCATACACTTTGTTTATTCATAGTACTGTACTACTATTTAAAATGTTAAATGAATTATAAGGTCAAGATCTCTGGTTTTTCTAAACTTTTGTAGCTTCGATTATTACAAAAACATTGTAACTTCGGATGATCTCTGGTTTTCTAAACTTTTGTTTAAGTTTCGTTGGTTGTAACTAACAGAATATATGAAAGTATTATAGATGTAGCATTGTTTACTGAACCATCATTCATAAGAAAACATAAAGTGGTTCACCCAATAACATTGCACAACTTCTATCCCTGACGTTTACGAGAGACCAATTCACAAATGGCAATAGATCCCTGCTTTTTTTCATCAGGTTGAACATGTATATGATTCAGACAATGCTTAAGTTACAGGCTACGAAATAAAACACAGCACATAAAAAAAGTCGCTAGATAACTCAAATTGTACTCCAATGAACCTCAAATTAACATACGAATCGTAAGATAACTGTGCGCTAAGAAATCTATCGAGCAAAATAAGGAGCAAGAACAACCAATTGAAACAAAAAATTGTTTAAGCTTGAAAACAGTTGAAAATTCGAGGTGAATGGAACACCAAAAGTGAAATAATAGATAGATTTTTACCTTGAAATGAACTCTGAGATCGGATTCTCTAGCTGCAATAACCATACAAGCATGACAGAATCAGCAAAAAAACTACAGAAAGAAAAAAGGCACCATTGACTAAAACATTATGAAACAATATTAACATACATTTGGTGATGTTATCGGGCTCTCTCGAATACGAATTTCAGCAAAATTAAAGGTCAAGAATCTACAATCAATACATAACCACAAATCTATTTGAAAAAATTCAACTAATTATCAGGGTTTACTGCTGCCGCTTCTTCCTCTGAGCTACTGCAAAAAATAAAATGTAGGTTGATTTCCCCTAATTCGGAAGAGAGAGAGAGAGAGATGAGGGGCGGAAGTTTAGATGGGCTGGGCTTTAACTTTGTACTCAATTGTTGGGCTCTGAGGTAGCAGGCTTATGGCCCATTTTGTTTTGTTTTGTATCTGATTTTTTCTCATATAAATTCGAGGGAGTTTCTTTATTAATTTATTTATTTTTAAACTAAGTACACAATTGTCAGTGTATTTACGCACTTATTCTATCGGTTCCGCTCCCCTAACCCACCGTGGACACCATTAACGTACCCACCGTTGATATGACAATGTCATGTGGGATGGAGAGTCAATCATATAAATATATTCATTTCAATTACCTACTCTCTCCGTCCCACTTAACTTAACTCATTTGAGTTAGACTAGTATCTGAGCATATTGTTTCCTTCATATTACAGAAAATACAGACCATTTGGTAGAAATCGGAGAAGAAATGAAACAGTAGAACAAGCGCGTAAAATTCAAATGGGAAAATGCAGGAAAAAAAGGCTTATATATAGCCGAGTAAAAAAACTAAAAATATTAATAACTAATACGAAAAAATAAAAAATAACATAATCAACGTACTTAAACAAAAACAGGTACCCAAAACCAAAAAATAAACAAAAACAAGGCCAGGCCAAGCCCAAAAGATAAAATAAAACAAAAGCCAAAAAATTAAGGCCAAGCCCAAAGCCAAAAAAATAAACAAAGACAAGACCAAGCCCAAAGACAAAAAAAAAATGAATAAAATTTTAAAACACACCCAAATAAATTTAAAACGATCCATAAAAAAAAATTATTAACTGATTAAAATTATAATTAATAAATTAAAAGAAAAGGAAAAAACAAACAAACCTGACACTACTCTCCGACGCGGCTCCGGTATACATCTCTATCTCCAACACTGAAATCCGACGAAATACTACTCCGGGCTACCCCAACGCCGTCAGATCCGACACCGCCACCGTGAGCAGCCAACGTCGTTCATTCACCAAACAGCTCGACCGCCTCCTTCAGCACACAAACACCGTTGATAAGCCGTTAGTAATTTTTCTTCCAATTTTTCTACACATTCGACATTTTCCAACACAGATTATTAATTAGACAATTCGAGACAATTGAGGAATATGAAAGGTTCCATATAAATTTTTTTTTACGTAGAGTCGTTTTCGTTTATATAATATATGGATAGATAGATAGATTGGTTCCGATTATTCAACTACCACTAGAAAAACAATCTTTCCTAAGATAATTAAGAATAGCTTGGTACCGGAACTAGTGACTAGATTATCATTTCACGTCGTTCCATGCTAAGTGACTTGTTCCTAGATAATACTCAAAGAAATAAATCTAAATTTTTAATAAAGCCCATCGTTTATGCATTTTAGTGTATAGATTTCGTTTAGCATACAAGAATTGAAGCCCATTAAACTTGTAATGAATCTTAACTCTATAAAATAAATCTAAAGTTTAAATGAAGTCCATTGTTGAACAAAGCTCATAATTTTTCTTAATATAACTATTCAGTATTCACACATTCTTTCACCAAGACCAAACTTTGTAGTTTTGAAAACTTCATTATTAACCAATTCATTTACCTATAGCTTCTTTTATGGACACCAAAAACGGAGACGTCTCCATTTCATTGCTCTCCCCTCTCCCAACTCAAGAAAATTAATGGAAATCACACTAAATTTTCTCATAATTTCATGCAACTTATGTTCAATTAAGTGCAAAGATGAATATACATACATTCTCTACCATATGTAGTTCATCTTCACAATCTATTCTGAAATTTTGTCAAAGAATCCAAACTTTGCATTTTCTTCATTAAAAGAGTTGGCTTCCACATAACTTGAGCAAATCAGTAGGAGAAAGAAAGAATTAAACCAAAAAGGAGCAAAGTTGCCGTTAATGAGCTCTTATAACTCACGATGCCTCACGATGCCTCTTTAGCTATTTTATTATAAAAAGAATTCTGTTTTACTACAAAATTTAAACTATATATTATGTCCCTATAATATTTAACTTAAGAACAATAATTTACTAGTATATTATTTTATATTCATAAGGAGTTTACAAATTCATTAATTAGGATTTATTGTACCACTGTAAAATTTAAAATGTTGATAGTGTTGTATCAATTTCAACCCATCATGATATAAAATAACAACCAAAATTAAAATAGCCCAAAGAACTCAAGTTTTAGAAACAAAATATAGATTACTCTTACGAAGTTTTCTATTTATATATATCTAGAATATTGAATTAAAAAATATATCTATATCTAGAATTTTATAGATGGCTCATTGTTGAATCTTTGAACACTGATAATAGGCTAAACAGAAAAGTACTAAATCTTTGAACAGATTGAAGTTGAAAACAAATACTAACAACGAAATAATAGACTAGTACTTTTCTGTTACAACTCATCTTCGAACAGATTGAATTTGAAAACAAATACTAACAACGAACACTAATAACAGGGTAAACAGATCTAAAACTCATTTCTAAATCGAAAATAGAACAACAAATACTAAAACATCAATGAAAACACAAAGTAAAACACAAGAGCACCTCGAGTTTAACATCAAAAGGTAAATCAACACCTCACGCAAGGCGCAGAGCCATGGGTCCTCCTATTGGGTACTGCTTCCACGAATCTAAACTATGCTGGAGTGCTTCAATCATTGAAATTATTTCGTCGTCAATCTTCATTTCATCCCCACCGCAAGTAATAAGAGATTGATCAATTGCTCGTTTGAAAACCATCTCTAAATTATTTGTACCCAAAATAATCAAAATGGGGATTAAATACTTCATCATTTGCATATTATTTGGAAATATGCATAATGCGAGTTGGACAAGTGTCTGAGCATAATTTTTTCTTCATATCACAACAAACGCATACCATTTTGGAAAAACTTGGAGAAGAGGAGGAGAAATTGAATAAGAAATGAAAATGATGAACTGAAATTGAAGCGTACTTAGATCCAAATATGCATTTGATTAGTTATGTTAGACGAGAGACAAGTATCTTAGATCTGGTTAGCATCGGTAAGGAAAAATATTATCGGTAATCAATATTGATTCAAGTTTTACTAACAATTTGATCAATTGTAGTGTCGATAGCATCGGTAAGGAAAAATATTATCGGTAATCAATATTGATTCAAATTTTACTAACAATTTGATCAACTGTAGTGTCGATAACAAAAAATTATGAGCTTTGAATCTTGAAAAATTTTGGTGTAAAGGGAAGAGTGGTGAAAGAATGTTGGTGAAGGAATGTAAAGGGAAGAGTAGAATTCGACCATTCGGTATTGTCAAAATACTTCATACTTTGCATATTGTTTGGAAATATGCATAAAGTTTCCAATATATCATTGAATATGTATTTGATAATCTATCATATCCAATATTACATTTATAATTACGAATTTCAATATATCATTGAATATGTATTTGATATATCTCATTCATATCTTACAATAATGCTTTCACATTCTGGTCTAATAACGCCACGACTATATCCAACAGACCCCACTAGCAATTACAAAGAGAATTCATATCAAACAACTATGACATAGGAGATAATAATTTTCCATAGGTATCACACATATGATAAAATTATACTTCGATTTTTTGTTTACTTCTTCATGTCACATCCAACCCATCGTTTCCATCAATTTTTTCAACAAATAAATATTTTCTTAGCAAACTAAACTATAATTTAATTATTTAAATTTCTCAATTACCCGGCAAAAAAAAGTACTATCTATAATTGTAATCAGTAGCACGTGACACGTGTAGTTACAGGCAAAATTCTTACAACTAGATAATCTATTTCGATATTTAATGATTTTTGTTATTATTCTACCTAACAACCTAACATCTACCATAATAAATAGTAGTATAGCAAGTGGCTGACACACCACAAATAGTATTTGATCCGCTTTTTTATTTTTTTTTTGGTACAAATTATCTAGAATTGGTTTTCAAAAGAGCAATTGGTCAATCCATTATTCCTTCTTGTGGTGATGAAATGAACATTGATGAATGTATAATTTTTGTGATTGGAGCTCTTAACCATAGTCTAGTTGCATGGAAGAAGTATCCAATAGGAAGCATAGTATAGATGCATGCAAGAAGTATCCAATAAGAGGACCTAGAGCTCTGCTGCTTAAGTGTGGTGTTAATTTGCCATTTGATATTGAGCTTGAGGTACTAGTGTGTATGTTTTTAATATATGATGTGCTATTTTTGATTGGAATTGTGAAAATGAGTTTTTCAATTGGAATTGTGGAAATGAGTTTGAGATAAGTTTGTTGTGTTTGTCCTATTGTTAGTGTTTATTGTTATTATTTACTTTCAAATCTGTAAGATGATCCAACACTTTTTTGTTTCAATTAATATTGATTTTGGGTGATTAATAGAATTATGACCAAAATTATTAGTGTTTTGGGTGAATCTGTGATAATATTGATGATTTTTGGTGATTAATAAGATTATGACAAGAATTATGTTTATCTGATTTTGGGTGAATTTGTGGTAATATTGATGGGTTTTGGTGATTAACAGGATTATGACCAGGATTATGAGGATGTGAGGGTTTTTTATCCACGTTTGAAAATCCATGACGGCTTTCTAGACGGAAAAACTATGTCTGAGCGGGAAGAGATGGTAAGGTCTCTCCTATGGGATTGCAAGGTGTTGCTGCATCATTTTTACTGTGGTTTTGTATACTATTTCCCAGACAATGATGAGGAAGAAGACAATGATGAAGAAGAACACAAATTATCTAGAGATGGTTTTCAAACGATCAATTGATCAAATGTACATATAAAAATCAATATTAACAACTTTATCTCAGATTCAAGTTTTACTAACAATTTGATATCATCGATAAGGAAAAAAAGAATAAGGATAGCATCGGTAAGGACAAAAAAACTAATTTGTCGAGGTAAAAAAGACCAATTAAAGGTAGAAAATACAAAACAACTTTTAATTTTGGATGGCCCAATTGTAATGTCAACTACCAGCTTTTTCTTTCATCAATACAATACTGAATGATCGAATTCTACTCTTCCATTTACATTGTTTCACCAACATTCTTTCACCACTCTTCCCTTTACACCATAATTTTTCAAGATTCAAAGCTCATAATTTTTTGTTATCGACACTATAGTTGATCAAATTGTTAGTAAAATTTGAATCAATATTGATTACAGATAATATTTTTCCTTACCGATGCTATCGACACTAGAATTGATCAAATTGTTTGTAAAACTTGAATCAATATTGATTACCGATAATATTTTTCCTTACCGATGCTCTTGTGTTTTACTTTGTGTTTTCATTGATATTTTAGTATTTGTTGTTCTATTTTCGATTTGGAAATGAGTTGTAGATCCGTTTACCCTGTTATTAGTGTTCGTTGTTAGTATTTGTTTTCAAATTCAATCTGTTCGAAGATGAGTTGTAACAGAAAAGTACTAGCCTATTATTTCGTTGTTAGTATTTGTTTTCAACTTCAATCTGTTCAAAGATTCAGTACTTTTCTGTTTAGCCTATTATCAGTGTTTGTATGAGGTCAAGCATGCACCTCTTATTTATGCTTTAAGAAAACATAAATCAATGATTAAATTTTTTTGAACCATATTTGATTCAATAACAATAATGAGCTATCTATAAAATTCTAGATATAGATATATTTTTTAATTCAATATTCTAGATATATATAAATAGAAAACTTCGTAATAGTAATCTATATTTTGTTTCTAAAACTTGATTTCTTTGGGCTACTTTATTTTTGGTTGTTATTTTATATCATGATGGGTTGAAATTGATACAACACTATCAACATTTTAAATTTTACAATGGTACAATAAATCCTAATTAATGAATTTGTAAACTCATTATGAATATAAAATAATATACTAGTAAATTATTGTTCTTAAGTTAAATATTATAGGGACATAATATGTAGTTTAAATTTTGTAGTAAAACAGAATTCTTTTTATAATACAGTAGCTAAAGAGGCATCGTGAGTTATAAGAGCTCATTAACGGCAACTTTGCTCCTTTTTGGTTTAATTCTTTCTTTCTCCTACTGATTTGCTCAAGTTATGTGGAAGCAAACTCTTTTAATGAAGAAAATGCAAAGTTTGGATTCTTTGGCAAAATTTCAGAATAGATTGTGAAGATGAACTACATATGGTAGAGAATGTATATATATTCATCTTTGCACTTAATTGAACATAAGTTGCATGAAATTATGAGAAAAATTAGTGTGATTTCCATTAATTTTCTTGAGTTGGGAGAGGGGAGAGCAGTGAAATCGAGACGTTTCTATTTTTGGTGTCCATAAAAGAAGCTATAGGTAAATGAATTGGTTAACAATGAAGTTTTCAAAACTACAAAGTTTGGTCTTGGTGAAAGAATGTATGTGAATACTGAATACCTATATGAAGACAAATTATGAGCTTTGTTCAACAATGGGCTTCATTTAAAATTTAGATTTATTTCATAGAGTTAAGATTCATTACAAGTTTTATGGGCTTCAATTTTTGTATGCTAAACGAAATGGGTAATTTTAAACATAACCCCCATTTTACTCTTTATAGCCTTCTATTTTAAATAAAATAAAAATTATATAATTTATACTGTTTTACCCTCCATAGCCTCCAAATTAAATCTAATGAACGTCATCGCTATAGCCATACAATCTGAAGAAAAAGATCAACATAATTCATTGGTTTTTGGCGCAAGTTTATTACTTGATTTACATGTTCATATCAATATCAATCTCCAACAAAAATTCAATTTCTCACCCAGAAATTAAAAAAATCACAAAACATGATTTCGAACTTCAGATTTTAAACAAATTAAATGCTTTGAAATTCTTTTCATCTAAAAAGATAGTATATTTTTTGCTATATTATTGGCATTCATCAAAGAGCGAGAAATTTTAAAAGAGAGAGACGTACGTAGTTTGATTTAGTGGAGGCCAAAAAAAGTTCTGCAGAAATTTCAAGCAAATGGGCACTTGATTTGATAATTAAGCATGAGAGCGGCTATGGATTGCCGAAAAGTTTCAAGCGATCGACCATTATTTATTTGATGAGAGAGAGAGACGATAAACTGAAGAAATAATAGAAAAAAAGGCCATCGAGAAGATCGCCGAATAACTGTTCTGATGAGCTTTTAGCAACTGATAATAACCAACACTAAGATTATTTGGTTTTCTTTAACCTTTCATTGATACAAACGTTGATTTCTTTGAGTTTCAGCTAAATGATTATTAATTTTTAGGGTTTTATTAGAACTTTAAATTGGAAACTATAAGGACAAAATAGTATATTACTTAATATTTTTATTATTTTTTAAAATTGAGGGCTATAGTGAGTAAAAAGGGGGTTGTGTTTAAAATTTCCCTTGATCTATACACTAAAATGCATAAACGATGGATTTTATTAAAAATTTAGATTTATTTCATGTAGTATTATTTAGGAACAAGTCACTTAGCATGGAACGACGTGAAATGATAATCTAGTCACTAGTTCCGGTACCAAGCTATTCTTAATTATCTTAGGAAAGATTGTTTTTCTAGTGGTAGTTGAATAATCGGTAGGGGTGAGCATTGGTCGGTCGGTTCGACCGACCGAACCTAAACTTGAAAACCGACCAACCGATGGGCATGTTTTCGACCGAACCGAGCCGACCCGAAAATTTTCGGTCGGTTAAAAAAACCGAGCAAAAACCTGTTTTCAGCCTTTTCAACCTGTTTTCAGCCTGTTTTCAGTCCAATAAAACCTGTTTTCAGCCTTTTCTAATGTGTTTTTAGTCCAATAGAACACACAACAACATAAATTACCATAACCAATATTCAATAAAAAAACACAACAATCATCCAAATCCGAAAAACAATAAACAAATCTTAGTACAATATGTTAAAATCCAAAACAAATAATATAAACAAGTCTTCCATATTCCATTCTATTTTCAATCCCTTGATTCCCTTCATCATTTAGCTTTAAGTCTCCATGAGATCATCAATAATATCTTCACCAATGCCAAAGCTTCTCAAAGCTACATAAGAAAAAAGAACAAATGGTTAAACCATTACAATTAAAATAAAGAAATTAAGAAATTAATGTAACAAGTATTAAGTTAAAATAGATATTCTAATTCTTGCACAACAATTTTCACAACAATTTTCATCTTGAAGATATTATTATTATTAAACAAATCAAAGAATTAAACAATTAAGATTTCCACAATAATTTTCAACAATCTGCACGCAGACACGCACAATTATGAGAAAATACATATTCATCTAATTCTTGCATTTCTTCTTGACTAAATTTCTCTACCATCAATTCATGAATCACTTCTTTTGAACCACAGTTTCAAAGCATTAGAAAACAAAAAATTGGATGCCACTCTTATAAATATAAGTAGACTGTAGATTATGTAAACTACATACTACTTGACTAAGTACACTCAGCAAGCATAGCTTTTATGTATGAGAGACAGAGAGAGAGCGTAAATCTGTAAGATATAGCTCTTTCGCTACAGAACATTCAGTTTCAGTCGACAGTCAAACCCCAAAAATTACAAAAAGCCCAAAATAGAATCGAAAATGAGTAAGAACTAAGAAATAGCTCCTTACCGGCGGCGAGAAGGGCGGTGGGGTTGAGGAGCTCCTTTCCGGAATTGTTTTGGAAGGGCGGCGGCAAGAAGGGCGGCGCTGCGCCGGACGGGCAGTGGCTGATATGGACGGCCGGTGGCTGATATAGTGATATGGAGACTGGAGTCACGAAGAAGATGAAGACTGGAGAAGTGGAGAGATTGAGAGAGATAGGGGGGGAGCGGCGGAGAAGCGTGAATGAAATTCGTGAATGACAGAATGAGGGGTTGTAAACTAGGGTTGGAACTTGGAAATGTTTAATAAAAATAAAAATTTAATTAAAATTTAATGGGGTTTGGTCGGTTCGGTCACCGATCGATGGAATTTTGCTGAACCACAACCCGACCGGACCATGGTCGATTTTTCAACCGACCCGACCGAACCTATTCGGTTTTTCAACCGACCCGACCAAAACTATTCGGTTCGGTCAGTTTTTTCGGTCCGGTTTCCACCTTGCACACCCCTACATCTGTTATGCCAGTTAACAATTTATCCATCAAATATTTTAGAAATCCATAAATCTTATCTACTAAACTAAAAAAAAATTGGCAAACTAAGGGTGGTGTATTGGATAGGGAGTTTGGTGGAGTTTAAAATATAGAGTTTATGTCCGTGGAGTTGAAATTTTAACAAACTCTGTGTGAGTTTGTAGGAGTGTGCGGAGTGATTTTTAAGGAGAGCGACGAAGTTGAACTTAAATTTTTGAGCGCCGGCTTCAATTCGAGCGATCACTCGGCCTATGTGAGCGTCGGCTTACCTTCAAGCGATCGCTCGGCATGTAATTTATGGTCAAATAAATGAGATCTGACGAAGGTCATATAGCTGAATAGTGACTTCTCATATTCCAGCGATTGCTCACTGTCGAACGACCGCTCGATATGTCCAGCGGTCGCTTGAAGACAAGCCGGCGCTCGATTATTGCGTTGCATTGAAATCGCGAGGGGAGCAGCCGGAGTTCAGGGTGTGCAATTTTGCAAAAAAAAATAGTTGAATTAGGATTATTGAGTTGAAGTAGATGAAAACAAATCAGTATCCAATACAGCGTGATTTCAATTCTTATTTTCAACTCTACATCCAATACCCCGTGACTTTTACTAATGATTTAAAATCTATATCCAATACCCCAAGAGTTGAAATCTATTTTAAACTCCAATTAACTCTCTATCCAATACACCCCCCTAAGTCTAAAGTTCAAATTTATTAGTTCCCAAAAAACCGTTGTTTTTCGAATGCAAATTTTTTATTTCCACATATTTTTTTTTTTCAGAATAATTAGTGCATGCCCATGCGAAGACCGACGTCAACAATCCACTATAATAAAAAAAAAATTAATAATATTCAATGCATAATTAATAAGATTCAATTCACAATTAATTGAGGCCACGACTTTGAACATGCAAATTTAAATTTCTACAGCTGTTTTAAACTTTCGTTTTCAAAAAAACAAGTGATTTCTTTATTGGATGGTTCAAAATTATTCCTCGGATTCAGATTATCTGAGATAATTTATCTAATGCGTAATATTTTGACATGGTTTTTCTTTTTTTTGTATATATGTATATACTTATATAGAGAGATGATGTGTTATACCCCTTCCGTGAGCACCACTCTCATTTCGTCTATAGTACATTATTTTATTTACATTTTGATATTGTATTTTAATCTATTATCTTAAAATCAAAGCTCGTTTTGTTTATTTTCTTTACATTTGTATTTTTTTTTTTTTGTGCGTTAAAATCCAACTTTTTTTCTTCAATCAATTGTAAAGCCATATATCTTTCTCCCTCTTCTTCATATGTAACTAATGATCACTAAAGTATAATAAATATCACCTTCTAAAGCTAATCATCGTCTTTATAATGGAAGTGTGGATCTGTGATGATTATGAAAATTGGTATTGTGGAGTTGTTTTCTTGAATATTTCTGCCAATATATATATAGGTAGTGTTATTTGGACATACTACGAAGGTAAAAATATGGATTTGACGGAATTTTTTAACTAATAATTTAATTTTATAGTTTCGACAGTTTTGTTATTAATAAACATACACTTTTTAAATTTTAATTATAAAGTTTTATCCCAATTTAAATTCACAAGTTTAGGACTTGGGTGTGGATGAGAGTAAAATTTGGGAGAGGGTGTGCGTGAGATCGATATTTCGGAAGGAAGTCTGAGTAGGAAAGAAATTTTGAAGGAAGTCGGACAATATTTTTTATATTTCAAGCACGTATGTCTAGACATAGTATGTCCGAATAGAATTATTGTATATATATATATAAGAACTCATCCTTAGGTAGGAACTAGGAACTAATCCGTACCATTGATTTTTACTCTACGGTCCAAATTAATTGATGCATTAAATTGATATTGTTTGTGCATTAAACTATGCTAAATAATTTGTGCATTAAGTTAGTGTAAATTTGTGCATTAACATACTGTATTTTGTGCATTAACATACTATATATTTATATTTTATTTGCTACAAGCCGATTAATCACTCTGCTTAAATATATTACAAACTTAAATTTCACACTTTTATTACCAATAATTATTAATTACCTAGTTCCGGGAATAAACACACTTCCTATATTTGAAGCACTATCTTCATGTTGAGGAGTTGCTGCGGCTGATGTTGGCAAACATTCGTTTAATTCTCTTACAACATTGTGCATGTTTGGTCTGGCTGAAGCATCTCTCGACACACACGCCATGCCCAATTCTAGGACCCTCCAAGCAATGTTAACGTCGTAGTTTTGGGGCAAACGAGGATCAATTATGCTCCCAATGTCTCCGGTTGAAATCCGAGGAGCTATCCACTGCGTGATGTGTGTTGTTCCTTGCAGTATAACAGGTTGGCCGGTCACGACTACTAACATCACCACTCCAAAACTATACACGTCGACTTTCTGTGTCAGCATACTTGGCTCGTCGTACCTGCTCGAACCAATACGAAGTATCGTACTCTTTTCGCATTTACAACTTTATGTATTTGTTACTGATTGCAGTTTATGCATTATAATGTGTGCATTACATTAATTTCTGCAGTATATATATGCATTACTGATGTGATTAAAATGCATTACATGTAACATTCTCACGTTCTTATATAAGATCTAGTCTGATCAAATCCCTACCCTTTATTATTATTATTATTATTATTGAGAAATTTTGTACTCCTTCCGTCTCCACTTAGTATGGTGCGGGGCCATGCACATGTTTTAATGAAAAGTAGATAAATGTTTGATAGAGATATTTTAAGTTGAGGAAGAGATCATTTATGATATGTTGTTAATTTCTTATTGGATGCAAAAAATTTATAGGAGTAAATATATTGAACTTTTAAGGGTAAAAAAGTAAAAGACATGTCTTAAAAAGGAAACACCATACTAAGTTGGGACGGCTAAAAAAAAAAGTAACCATACTAACACGGAGCGGAGGGAGTAGTTACTTACTGAGGGTCGTGATATCCTAGAGTACCGACGATCCTGGCAGTTTGAACAGGGAAAATTCTTGAAAGCCCAAAATCTGCTAATTTAGCTACAAAATCCCTTGTTAACAGAATATTTTCTGGCTTAATATCACGATGAATTATGGGTGGATCGCAACCATGGTGCAGATACTCCAGCCCTACACTCACAAAATCATTATGCTGTTAATTTAATTAATTGAAACTTAAGAAAATATATAGTTTTATTTATTAGTAATTAATTGTTGAGATTTGAACCTTGTGCTGCACCATTCAATATAGAAAGTCTTGTTTCCCAGCTCAACACATTGGGATTAGTCCCTGCAAAATGATTACTAATATTTTTAGGTATTGTTTTGATGTGTATGCAGATAAATATACAGGGAGAAACGAAATAATACCACTTTTAGAAATAAAAA
This sequence comes from Schizonepeta tenuifolia, assembly GCA_029490685.1. Lineage (NCBI taxonomy): Eukaryota > Viridiplantae > Streptophyta > Magnoliopsida > Lamiales > Lamiaceae > Schizonepeta > Schizonepeta tenuifolia. The sequence continues at coordinate 93,150,767 of CM055960.1, read as the reverse complement.
TATGAATTATAAATATATTTTGACCTGATAAATGGGTCATGAGGTTCCCATTTTCCATGAGCTCAAAGATGATAGCTCTGTTTCTCCCTTCATTGCAATATCCAAGAATTCTTGTTAGATTTGTGTGATGAACTGTTGCTAGAATTTTCACCTGCCATTGCCAATTGATCAATTAAATAGTGATCAAATATAGGCATGTTTGGTTTGAGTAATTATTGATAAATAATCATGCATAATCATATGTTTGGTTTACATGATATTCGGCCCGTGATAGATAACTTGGCCCGTGTGAATATCAATCAAATGACTGATAAATTATCCTTCTTATTTTGGGCTGATTATTAATCTCATCTAAACCATAATCAAATTTTCAACTTTGCCTTCAAATTTTTCCCAATTTAATTTCTACCATAATTTATCTCTCACTCTCTCTCCCTGCAACTTTGTTGCATTGCATAGATCTTAATCAATAAATCTACACATATGATAAATAATCCAAATACTACAATCTTATTCTAATATATCAATCTTATTTATCTTATCATTCCAACCAAACGTGCCCTATAACGAGTCAAACAAGTCGAGTTTTACCTCCGACTTGAAATCTGTAGTGTGTTCCTCTGGAGAAACCTTAAGCACCTTGATTGCAACTTGGACTCCATTCATGCAACCTTGGTACACATTACCAAAACCACCTTCTCCAAGAACCCTTCTGTTTTGTATCATATTCATCACCTCCGAAAAACTCAACTGTCTCAACTTTGGCTCTATAAAAGAACCTGCATCATCATTCAAACATTCAAATAAGCATAATCAATCATTTTATTAAGGGAGAAGTGCAAATATAGTCAATCACTTGTCAAAAGAAAAGTACAAATATAATTACTTTTTAAAAACGATTAAATATGATCATGCATACACGATAATGTTGGTTGTGTATGTTAACCATACATACACGACTAGCATACACATCCATAGCAATATACACAATAATGCACACACGACTATATCAACATACACGATCTGCATACACGACTAACATATACGACCATATCAGCATGCATGACCAGCATATACGATAATGCTGGTCATGTATGCAGATAGTGCATGCATGGCCATATTTGATCATTTTTTAAAAAATGGTTATAGTTGCACTTTTCTTTTGAAGAGTGGCTATATTTGACCAATTCTCTTTTATTAATTGGAGTGAATCATATAAACTTTTAACATACCTCGTTGTTTTTTACGAACAAAAAGGTACCAGATCGTAGAGAGAACAAGTAAGATTGCAAAGAATCCAGCAAGTGATGCCACTATAGGAACAATTGTAGTGTTGCTCTTCTTTTTCTTGCAGGCATCGTTTGCACAATTATCTGTGATTGTGTCGGGATCATCAAAACTGCCATCATAATTATCATAAGTAAAAATATAGATTGTATCATTAGATAAATATTAGTAGCATTATTTAATCGAACCTTAGAGTTAGTGATCCATTTTGCGATTTTTGTAGCAGGGCAGGCGGTATTTCACCGGTGAAATTGTTTCCTTGCAAGTATCTATAGTAAAACAGACCTTGAAAATTGTAATTATAAATTGATGTGTTTTTTAGTATATGAGTCGTATTATTTTGGATTATAAGCTTAATTTAAAATTCATATGATTGAATAATTAAAGGATTTGACAATAAAGAAATTGACTCACAGGTGTGTCAATGAAGGAAGCCAAGCCAAAAATTCGGGCACCTCTCCTGTTAGATTATTATTTGATAAATTCCTGCAAAAATTAAAGAAATACAAAGTCTTAGCTGAATATACTCCCTCCTCCGTTCATGACAATTGTTACTTTTAGAAAGTGTTGCGGGTTGTAAGAAAAATAAAGTAAATGTTTTTAGTGGGTAAATTGCCTCACAACTTTTGTATATTTATGAGGTTTAAAATAATATAGAGTGATAGAGTGTGTGGGTCATTTCCTTAAATAATAAAATCGTACTTATTGTGAACGGATTAAAACGTAAATCTTATCATACTTATCGTGAAACGGGGGAGTATAGTTTTTATGATAGTCCGATCATTTTTAGTAATAATTAGTAATTACTATGATTTTCATTATATGATAATATTTTTTTTATAATTAATAAAAGTAATAGTGGAATACAAGAGGAATGAAAAAAAAAACCTGAATAGAGACCAAACACAAAGTGCCTAATTAGATTTAGGATTCAAATTTCACATGTAGCCATCCAAATTATGTCTCGTCATCCATGTTCAACTTTTAATTTCACTATTTTAATTTATGAGCCATAACTATAAGATGTACCAAATAAATGATCGTGTGAGACCAAAAGTGGGACAGAATATTCAAGTGCACAATGGAAAGGTGCCTGTTTACTTAATTAATCTATAGTTTTTTTTTATATATTTTTCTAGAAAAGTACTTCCTCCATCCCGCCGAATACGGCTAATTTCGTAGGGGCACGGAGACTAAAGAAAACAATATTGAATATAAAAAAAGTGTTTAGTGTAGTTTATATGCAATATTTTAATGATGCTAATAAAGTTTATTTTACTGTTCACACTGAGAGAGAATCAATAATGTTTGCAGAGAGTAGGTAAGGACTTACTTAACAACATTAAATATAGACTAATTATTTTCTTTAAAGGAAACATGCCAAATAGAATGAGACGTCCCATAATGGAAAAAATGTCGTATTCATGGGACAGAAGAAGTAAATAATATTACAAACTTACAAAGATTGTAGCATGGTTAGATTGGATAAAGAAGGAGCTATAGTGCCAACCAATTTACTTGACGATAAGTCCCTGCGAATGGATCGGAGTCACAAAATTGACAGAGACAAATATTTACTATAATTGAATAGATAAGTGTGACATATAAATAATTCAAATTCTGAATTTGAGCTCACAAAGCAATTATATTAGGAGGGTCAAACGCATTATAGCTGCAGTTGATGCCGATCCATACAAAACTCTCCGGCAAGCATGGGTCCCCCTCCCAATTCTTTGTAATTCCATAGAATGTTTTGACGCTATAAATTCCATCAACTACATGTTCTTACCCATCAGAAATATGTAAATTTAAAATTGATATAAAATTAACTAACACGCTAGACATTCATGAATCTAGTTACTCCATTAGTCCCGTTACTCGTATCTTGTATTTTTCTTTAAATTGTCTCATTATTCTTGTCAAGTTTCTTTTTTTAGAAATAACTAGGGAATGACTAGGGCCCAATTAATTTTAATCAAATCCACTTTACATATTTCATCTTAAAATAATACCCCACCGCACCCACCACATAAAATAATCGTACTCTCTCTCTCTCTCCCCCCGTCTTATTCGTACCCTATTCTCTCTCTCTCTCTCTCTCTCTCTCTCTCTTGTTTAATGCCCTGCTAAGTAAGCATCTCATTATTTTATGAAATGAAGATACAAGTCTAATTGCTACTCCATCCGATCTATTGAAATTGTCATATTACTATTCGATACGAAAATTAAGAATAAAGACAAAAAGATAGAAAATTGGCAGGTCTCATTACTTTTGAAGGATTTTTAAAGAGTTAAATTTCATTATTTGGAAAATGACAATATGATTGGGACATCTAAATAAGGAAATGATGACAATATAAGCGGATCGGAGAATATATGATACTCCACTTTAATCACTATTTAACACACCTACTATTAAATCAATAAAATTCGCTACTGAACACACCTTCTACCCTTAATTCATTTCTCATTAATACCCTGCCCAAAAGAAATCAGACAATTCTAACATGACAGAGGGAGTATTTGATACTCCCTCCATCCACAAAACATCTCCCCATTTGGGGTTCGGCACGGAAATAAGAAAGTTGATAAAGTTATTTTGAGTGGGGTAAAAGTAGAAAGTAGGGATAGTGGAATACTGACAAAAAAACAGTGATTTTGACCAAAAAATGATGGTATTGACCAAAAAGTAGGATTAAAGTTGTGTGGTGGGACCATCAATTGCAAAGGATAGTAAATAAAGAAAAAATAGGAGGGTATAATTGTACAAAAAGGTAAGTATGGAGTTATTTCATGAACAAAAAAATATGAGTAAGTAGGAAGTTGTCTCGTGGACGGAGAGAGTATAGGATGATGATACAAGTAGCGTAAGTATCATTATAATGATACGCCTTTTCCAATCTTCAAGATTCAAATTATGTGCCATATTTTTCATTTCTCAACTACTAGTTTTTAGGAGGCAATTGGTATGATGGAATGGAACGAGGTATGAATGAAATTAGGCTAGAAATGGAATGGAGTTAGGAATGGAATAAAATGAGTCAGTTGATTCTTATGCTTGGTATGCACAAAGAACAAGTAAAGGAATGAAATCAATATTCTTTGATGCAATGTGTATGTATGTGTGTGCAATGTGTGTGTATATATATGTGCGTGTGTGCAGTGTGTGTATATATATGTGTGTGTGTGTAGTGTGTGTATGTGGGGGGTGTGTGTGTGTGTGTGTGTGTAACAAGTTAGAATTGATGGAAATAATTTTTTGGCAAAATTGATAAATTGTAAAATATATGAGGATAAAATAGTCAAAATATAAAAATAGAAGCACTAGGAATGACTAATACCATGTTTGAGTAAGGATTGACTAATCCCTTGGAGAATGGAAGGATCATTCCGGATGGAATGACAATTCCTCATCGTAAAACATACCAAGCAAAGGAATAGAATGGAGGTAGGAATGATCATTCGATTCCACCCTTCCATTCCATCATACACTCCTTAGAACAATATTATAGTGCTACTAATTAAGTTACATGCATACCTTCACTGAGGTCAGTTTCAGAGTGCAAGAACTGCTTCACTAGGTATATCTCGTAGGCGTTGAGCATAGCTGGGAGCTTCGATTTTGAGGTGGCATTTATGGAGAAAGTATTTGTGTAAGTTCCAATAATGTTACTAACACTAAGTACATTGAGATACGATGTTTCAATGGGTCCGCGCCATAGCAAACCGTTGATATACATATTCATCTCTCTTGATGAATTTGGGACCATCTCGGCAAAATAAAGGTAGATGTAATACTTGTTGGTAAAATTGTAGGGGTCGACCGTAAAAGTATACGAATCGTTCATTGCTAGCAGTTGGTTTGCAGTTCTCATCACCACCGGCGGTGGATAGGAAGGGTCTTGGTTGCGGAAGCTCGCCGTTGTGTTTATTATTGTGGAGTTGGTTAGGTTGACAACATTCCATACGCGATCAAAAGGATCATCTTTGTACCTAGTCATTTAGAAAAAAATTGTAGCAAGTAATCATGGAATTTTATATGTGTACAAAAAATTCATATGCGACCGGTTGCCAAAAAAAAAAAGGGTTAATTTAAGTATGTAATAACTTTAACATTTTTTGTTACTAATCCTTCGAATGCTTAATCATATGTGTCATGTCAATATGATGCATCGGTATTTAAAAAAATAATTAAAATAGCAATTAGTACATGCATATATACCTATAGTTAGCAAAAACCAATGATCCCAAATCCACACGCGCCACGACCTGGAGCGATCCCGAGGTTGTGTTGTACATAGGCCTCAGAGGATCGAACGGTCGTAGTTCTATTATAGAAATAAAAGGCGTCCCGAGGCCTTTATTCACTAGGCACAAATACAAATAATCTGAAGTCGGTATATGCAGAATTTCTTTAGACACAACCCACGTGGATGAGATGAGTTTAACTGTGAACCAGTAATCAACTCCCAAATACACATCAAACTCTGGTAATTTGTTTTCACCGTTGTAATTTCCATACATAAAAACCACCCTTAATAATATTTTGTTACCTTTACCATGTAATGGTCTAAATGTGTAACAATTTCTACTTCCCTGAGAGCCTGGAAAGCTTCTCACACTCTTGAGCTGACGCTGTAAATTCCCCGTGAATTCTGGAGAAATGCTTCTGGCTTTGCCGGTTTCGACGTAATCGTTGTCAGTAGTGTAAGACAAATTTGTCTTTGAGTCGTTGTAGCCATTGCTACCACGTAGGCCACAATCTAGGCTTATGAAACCTAGAAAAGTAAAATTAAACTCAAAAGACCAATAATTAGCATACAGATGACGTGTATTTACAATTATCAAAAATAGCCCTAGTTGGACTAGCCATGAAAGATGTTCGGGTTGGGCCGAGCCGGTCCGATTTTTCCATTTGTGAAAGGCTCGGGCCGGCCTGGAAAAGCCCAGCTAAAAAAATGAGAATGAATACCCTAAAACGGGCCCTGCTTTAGGCCGGTGTATATATGATGGAAAATTAATACTCCCTCTGTCCCACTCAACAAGTCTCATTTGAGTTCGGCACGGACATTAAGAAAAAGAGTGTTAGATGATAAAAAGTGTAATTATGGTAGTATTTTATTGATGTTAAAGTGTGTTGAGTGGAGAAACACTGTTTGAGTGTGACATAAAGTGGATTTTAGTGTATTAATCTTTGTCAAATAAGGAAATGAGACTTATTGTGTGGGACACTCAAAATGGTAAAATGAGACTTATTGAGTGAGACAGAAGAAGTATAATTGAGAAGAAAATAATTGGTGAGCATGCAAACCTGGTGGACCTTGGGCTAGGATTTGATGAAGTGAAAAGGCAAATGCCAGAAGCTGCTGCAGAAATTTCATCTTTATTTTTGTGTTATCTTAGGATTTAATTAGGTGCCCGGAGCCGGCTTTATATAGAGAAATCTAAGTAATTAAGGATTAAATACGTAGTTGATTTTTATATGTTGACGAACAATCCTTGTCAAAAAGTATTGAGTCATTCTTTAACTTATCTGGTTAGACTAATTACAAAATATTTTGAATCAGTCATTTCATTCTACTTCCTCTTTATAAATTAATGTACGTACCTTAGTTTCTCGGAAAGAGAAAAAATAGATTGAAGTAAGAAATCATCCTATAGACTCCTCTGAAAATCCTCTTGTAGTAGCTATAAATTTGCATTAAAATTACCATAAAATTTTCAGGCTTGTCACTAGGGATGTGGGTCCGGTTTTTACGTATACGCCTTCACCAAATTCTGATGGGATCGATTTATGATTGATTAAATGGATTTATAGGTACTCACCTTCCAAATTCATTTTACATATACTACCTCCGGTCCCCAAGTCTTTTCCTAGAAGAGAGTGGCACGGATATTAAGAAAAAAGTTGTTGAGATAGTTGTGAGTAGAGAAAAAGTGATTCAATTTGTTGTGAGTGGAGAAATAGTCCTACATTGAGAGTAGTGATATATTAATTAATTGAGATAGTAGTGAGCCATATCTGGTATTTTAGGTAAATAAGTTGATAAAATAAGAGTAAAAGATAATAATTTGTTGTGGGGTAGTGTCCAAAAGTAACTAGGAAGAAACTTGGGGATCATCCCAAAAAGGAAAGATATGAAGAAACTTTGGGACCGGAGGTAGTATAAGGTAAATAATTATATAATTTAAGATAAAAAAAATCTATCTATCTATATACTCTCTCCGATCCACTCATATTGTCATCATTTTCTTATTTATGTGTCTCACTTATATTGTCATCTTCCAAATAAGGAAAGTTTTCACTCTTTAAAATCCTTCAAAAATGATGAGACTTTCCCATGTTCTATCTTTTTACCCTTATTCTTAATCTTCGTACTGAACAGTAACATACTAATATCAATAGGTCGGAGGGAGTATTATATAAACGAAAACAAATCTATCTTCAAAAAATTCTATGTGGCACCTCTCATATCCCTCCATTCTCATTTATCAAAATTCTCAAATTTTTCTAACTTTAAAATTAATATTTATCATATTTTATTATATATATATATATATATTGTGGATTAACAAGATCAAGTCTTCAAATTTATTATTAGATTATACACACAAATATATTTAATTTATTGTATTTATCATTTTCATATTAACGTGTGGTGGATCATATATAGCATATGATATCCTTTTGTTTTCTTTACTCAATTCTTTTTTTCCCTAATTTAATTGATCTTACCTATATATTATTGTTATATATCTAGAATTTTTTTTATTCAATATCGTTTTTTAATGAAACTCCAACTATTAAAAAGTTTATAAATAATTAAAATCAATGTATATTTTCTCAAACCAGATTTTCTTTGCACCACCAATTCAAAATTTGGCAAGTTTTTCAATTGGCCAAATAAATAATTATATTTTTATTGTCAATAGTTACAAAATTTAATCATAAAAAATGAATATTATGCTATGCATTAAAATTATTATTTTTTAATGTTACTTGATACTTTATTTTGTCAATAACATTTATAATTAGAGTTAGTCTCCTGTGCAACGCGTCTCACATTGTGCGGCGCGCGCGTCCTTGATTTTTTATTTTTTTTTACAGTAAGCTCATATGCACTACAACACGTATTTATATGCACTACACTGTATAATGAGATGCACAACTAAAAGTATTGAGATGCACCAGTTTTTTTTTTTCTTTCCAAACTTTTATTCTCGGCTCCGCCTTAAGCTCCGATTTTACGGCTCCGCCTTCGTCTCCGATTTAACATAGCACACAATAATCTCCTTCATGTTTTTTCACTTTCATAGTTCTCTCTTTGTCCCGTTCAACATGTCTCATTTCCTTTTAAGGAAATAATTAAAAAATCACTTTATTCACTTTATATCACTTCAAAACTACTTTATATCACTTTATGTCACTTCAAAATTACTTTATATCACTTTATCAATTAAAAAGATATACTTTAGAGAGGATTTTACAACTAGCACTTCTTAGATAGTTTTTTTAAATTTTAGCACTCCTTATAAATTCTTAAAATTTTAACACTTTTGAACATTTTTGCCCTTCCACCACCTATCTAGTAACAAAAAAAAATTGTGACTGAACAAAAAAGAAAATATTCCACCACCACAACCCCGCCACCGCCGCCCCCCCATGCCACCACCACCGCCGCCTTGCCACCACTTTCCGGCCGCCGCCGGCGTCAAGCCGTCGCCGCCGGCAGTACCAGAAAAAAATTTGTGACTAAACAAAAATAAAAAACCACCACCATTTTTCCACCGCTGTCGCTACAGTCGCCGGCGGCCACAATTTTTTTGTGAAGTCAGAAAAATAAATTTGTGAAGTCACAAAAAAATTATTCCACCACCATTTATCCGCCGCTACAGTCGTCGGCGGCCACAAATTTTTTGTGAAGTCAGAAAAAAAAAAAAAGAAAAAACTTGTGAAATCACTAAAAAAAATTGTGAAGTCACAAAGAAAAATGGTTGAAGTCACTTAAAAATATCTGTGAAATCACAAATATTTGTAAACTCACAAAAAAAATATGTGAAGTCACAAAAAAAAGAGGAAAAATTTGTGAATTCACAAAAAAATAGAGGAAAAATTTGTGAAGTAAAAAAAAAATATTGAAAAATTTGTGAATGCACAAAAAAAAAGGAAGGCCAACACCCTTCCATCTACTCCCATTAAACCAACCAACACAATCAAAACAAATCTCTTTTCATCAAACATCAACACACAAAAATTTACAGATAAATTGAACATAACTAAGGCAGACAAATTGAACAAAAGTTTACAGACAAATTAGAATTGAAGACAAATCTCATCTTGTTGTTGCTTTTTGTACTTGAATTGAAATCAGTGAACAGTAGCAATCCATATCTCTCTTGATTGGTCCATCTCTCTCTATAAACCATCTTCATCCACTCATTTCCGCACCATCGTAAACCTAAAGCCCCAAATTCAATCCGACTAATTTTGCAGCAATTTCGTCCGTGGAATGGGTTGAGGACATTTCTGAGCTATGATGGAGTGGGACAGCAACTCGGAGTCTGATCTAAGCAAACCAGCAGCGGGGGAAGCAAATCTGCGGGGACGCACCGGCGAGAATGGCTGCGGTGGCTCGTGAATGGAGACGTGAAGCGCCGTCAACGAGCAGCAGCAGTCGCCGGAGTAGTCGCGGCAGCGCACGGCGGGGGCCCAGATCTGCCGCGGTTGCAGGTTGTTCAAGCAGCAGCAGCGGCTGCTCCTTCTTCCTCGTCTCTCCAGCGTCATATACACCGCCTTCCCCGACCCGAAATCCAGCTCGTAAATCGGCAGCTGAACCCTGAAGGCGTGTAAATCCTTTTTGGCAGAGATAGACAGAGAAGAAATGAGAGTAGATGGCGGAGATGGTGAAGGCGTGTAGGTGGCGGAGTTGGTGAAGTTGGTGGGGAGGTATGCGGCGGCGGCACTAACGCCGCCCTTGTCGGCTGAGTAAGGAGTTTGGAGAGAGAGAGAGAGAGAGAGAGAGGGGGGGGTGGCGGGTGACAGCGGAGTTGTGCGGTGAAGACGGAGGAAGGATGAAGGCGGGTGGCGGGTGACGGAGGAAGGAGGAGGTGGCGGGTGACGGAGGAAGGAGGAGGTGGCGGCGACGCGATTTTTGGCAGAGATAGAGAGAAGAAAGGAAGTAGATTTGAGAGAGAGGAGATTTGAATTTAGATCTGAGAATAATGGAGAGAATAATAGAGAGAGAAATGTGAGGATATGATGTGAATTACAAATTGTAGTTGAGGGTATAAAAGAGAGAAAGTGCCAAATTTTTTTGTTTTTAAAAGGAGTGCTAAATTTTAAAAAAACTATCCTTAAAATGCTACTTTGGGGGATTTTCTCTATACTTTATATCACTTTATTTATTACACTAAACAGTCAATTTACATCTAATCCTTCTTTTCTTAATTTTCGTGCCGAAAAGAAGTGAGACATGTTAAACGGGATGAAGGGAGTATTTTTTTTTATGTCGAGTTTGTTGTATTTGATTTTTATAGGATAATCAACAGATATTACCCAATGGACCTGAGATGTGTTTGAGTAATAAATTATATTTTAATCGGATTTGAGATGTGAGTACAGATAGGAAAACTTTAACCAAGTTCGAATTTGAAAATTACTTATTGGATGGGTATTCGTAACATTGTTATCCATGCGCATTACTTATGGTCATAGACGTACGTGCTTCTTCAGATAGTTCGATTTGAAGGTAGTTTAGGAACTTAGGATTAAAATTTTACGACCGGAATCGCTAAATCCATTCAGACTATATATATCCAATTCCGAATGTGTTTTTTGGACTAAATTGGACAAGCATGAAGGTTAAAATAACTTTAGGCCTGGCTGTTAATAAAAAAACGTAGTATAGTAATTTTCAACCAAACTTGAATGCGACCGGTCGCATAGTATGTGACGCGTGCAAACCATGCGCCGGCTTCCCACGCGCGGCGCTATATTTTTTTTCGATTTTTTTAATTCTGATTTTTTAATTTCAGTTTTTTCTTTTAATTTTTTATTTCAATTTTTTTTAATTCACATTTCCACCTTTTTTTTTTTATTTGCCTCTTCGTTTTGTTATTTGCCGCTTCTTCTTTGGTCAAGAATTGAGCGAGGTGAACCGGAGGCCTCGGAGCGAGCCGAAAAAATTCAAATTGTTATCCGACGATTATCCTTATATTATTAATTGGAGCAAAGGTGGAGCCGAAAAAAAAATCTGAAAATTAAAAAAGAATATCGAAAAAAAATTAATTTTAACCGGGTCAACGGATCAACCCGGATTGACCGAGTCGCATGTCAGCTGCGGCAAGTCGCACACAAGACCATCTCAATAATTTTTGTTTCAGGTGATTGGAATAAAATAACTATCAATTTTTCTGGGTCGTTTGCATCCAAATTTACTTGTAATTTTCTATGACAAGAGAGTAACATGCAGCCCGAATTTGAGGTACCGCGTAATTGCTTGTAAACAATATAGAAGAGGTAAATGGCACTAGAAAATTTTGATGTGGAAAACCTCTAACTAGAAAGTGCTGATGAGATTCAAATTTTAGATATTTATATTCATAACAATATTCACTTCATCATTATGTCATCAATTGATCTTTTTATGTGTGAGATCCTTCATTTTTATATAATGTTGCATTACATAATTTATTTCCAACTGTTAGGTTTTTCTATGACCGTATTTAATTTTAAATTTTTGAAGGAACTTTTTTTTTAAGAAAACCCCACTAATTCAGATTGTTATAGATGGAATTTTTAAAGTTATATTTTTGTTTCAAAAGAGAGTGTATTGTGCGTATTGAGAATAACGACAAAGTGTTAAATTTGACATCATGAATAATAATAGAAGTAAATTATACTTCTATTATTAATACTATTCAATATTTAAAACTATCTGTAGTTACATCGTAACAAGAAGTATTTAAAACTACCTGTAGTTACAATTAGATGTCTGAACCAAAGAAATAACGAAGATATGTCTAAGAAATAAAATTCTGGCATTGGTAAAATAAAAGTATATCGCTTGATGTAGTTGTTGGAAAGTAAATGTAAATCATCTTTAGAATGCTTTACACTAACAACTAAATCCTTGAAGAGAAAAATCCTTGAACACACACACACACACACACAGCTACGAATGCTTTACACTAACAACTAAATCCAAGCTACAATGAGACAGCCAATATAACACAAGGCAACAAGCTACGAATGCTTTACACTAATAACTAAATCCAAGCTACAACGAAACAGACAATATAACACAAGGCACATAAATCACACTCCACAAAACTCTACATCTACCACACCCGGTGCGGTGTTCTGGCCAAACCGGGTAGCATTTGCGAGTGAATGGAAATTGATGTCCAAATACTCGCAAATCTGTTGGAAATGGTTTAAATGTTAACCATGATTGAGGATAAATATTGTTGATTAAATACTTGTTATTTAATTAAAATATTTATTGGATGTTAATCTACTCACGGAGTAGATGAACGTGGTATATTTAATATCTCTAAACCGATTTCTGGTGAGTGAGATATTGTATGCTAAAGGATGGATGTTGAAGTATATTAATTATAATAAATGTTAGTTGTCCCACATCGGTTATATGTGGATGATTTGACTAGTATTTAAGGCTATGTCTGTATGGGCTTAATAACTTGTTGGGTTGGTGTGTATGGGTGCCTATGCGCGCACACACACACGCGCGCCGCCGCTGTCCGTCCGGGCGGGCTCGGGCTCGGATCTTTTTGGACCAACTTTACAAGCCCAATTCGATTAATTGTTGAGCCCAATCCGGAAGCCCAATGTATGAAAAGCCCATCGGCATGTAACCACCGGAGACTCTTCACATCCGGCAACCTTTGGTGTCTGAAACCGCCGACCATCATGGCTGAATTGATGGCGACGAGTCCCTTCACTTGATCGAGAGCTGCTATATATAGGAGCATCCTCATTTGCAGAATTCACTCATTCCAAGCAATCTGCACTACTCTATAGCATTTCATAGCATATCATACACTAGTTCAGTCTTCGTTCCTGTTCAGTTCACCGGAGCTCGGTTCTGTTTGTGGTGCTACTACAATCGAGACGTCAAGATCGTTTTAACCTTTGGGGACGAGCCGCCTTACTGTGAGCACTACCGGGGCGTATTCTCGTCTTGCGGGCAGAAGTTTTACTTCGGACGATCTTTGGTTTATTCTAAACTTAGTTCTTCAGTTTCATTGTAATACTATAAGTTTGTTCGTATTCAAGTCAATCAATAAAGAAGTATTGTCCATTGCTATCTACACGAGGAAGTACCCGATTCCTAACAATCGCAAGACGAGAATAACAAAGTTACTTGTTCGTGTGCTTCCTCAAACTGAAGTTCACCTAAATCACTGCTGGAAAAAAAAATGTCTACCAATTCGAGCACCGGTGCTTCCACTCTTTCTTCCACCATGTCTGGAACCATTGGCTCCTCGAGCTCAACTATGGCTCCTGTTCAACCTGCTGCTCGGCTAATGCCTATCGCCGAGAAACCTCCCAGTTTTTCGGGAACTGATTTCAAAAGATGGTCCCCAAAGATGATGTTTTACATCACCACAATGGGGCTTGCTAGCTTCCTGCGTGACGAAAGACCTCCTGTCCCAGCCGAGGACGAGGCAAATGTGCAAGTTCGTATTGACTACGATACTTGGGTGCATTCTGACTATCTGTGTCGGAATATGTTGTTGAACGGGCTTGATGATGGCCTGTTCAATGTGTTCAACATCAAGGAGACCGCCAAAGAAATTTGGGAAGCTCTTGAGTTGAAGTACCGTGTTAATCCTGCTAGCACGAAGAAGTTCGTAGTGACGAGGCTCACCGAATTCCAAATGGTGGACAGTCGTCCTATGATGCCTCAAGTACAAGAGTTCCAAACTCTTATACATGATGTTCATTCCGAGGGGATGCCTCTTCCCGAGGCGTATACTGTGGCGCTCTTGGTTGACAAGTTGCCGCTAAGTTGGAAGGAGTTCAAGGGATATCTTAAGCACAAGTGAAAGGAGATGACCCTTGAGACATTGGTGGCTAAGCTTCAAACCGAAGCTCAAGTCCGTGATCAAGACATGAAGGCCAAGGCTCCAATAGAGGCTAAGGCAAACTTGACCGATGGTAGGGGCAGACCTTCCAAGAAGCGTCCTTACCCTGCCAAAGGCAAAGGAAAAGAAGTGGCACCTCCGACTAAGTTCACCGGAACGTGCTACAATTGTGATAAGCCCGGACATATGGCAAAGAACTGCCGTCTGCCGAAAAAGAAGGGAAAGAACAAAGTCAACCATGTCCAAAAGGATTTCGATACTTGGGACAAAGACGACCTTGTTACCATGATCACCGAGGTAAACCATGTCTCGGACCCTAATCCTGTTACTTGGTTTCTTGACACAGGTGCGACCGTTCATATCTGCATGAACCGGGACTTGTTCTATACCTACAAGGAAGTTCAAGACCGTTTTGTCACCGAGGCGAGTGACCGTACCTCACCTGTTCTTGGAGTTGGGACTGTTGTACTCCAATTCACTTCCGGTGTGGAGATAACTTTGAAGGATGTGCTGCATGCTCCGGCAATCCGCAAGAATTTGGTGTCAGGCGTCAAACTAGTTAGGGCTAAGTTTGATATAGATCTTCGTAGTGATTTTATAATCATACGTAAGTTTGATAAGACTCCTGGAAAAGGTCACATTGTTGATGATATGTTCAAGTTGAGTGTTCGTACTTGTAAGTCTTCTAAGGCAGTTGCTAATGATAATAAAGCTACTACTTCTGCTTACTTGCTTGAGTGTTGTGATTTATGGCATTGTATACTTGGTCACATAAATCTAAATGCTATAAAAAGACTTGCGAACATGGACATGTTTAAAATTGATTTATCTAAGACACAAGACAAGTGTGAAGTTTGTGTTGAAGCAAAAATGGCTAAGTTACCGTTTAAGTCGGTTGAACGAAGCACTAAACCTCTAGAACTTGTTCACACCGATGTCTGTGACTTAAAGTTTGTGCAAACTAGAGGTGGTAAAAGGTATTTTATTACCTTTATTGACGATTGCACAAGGTATTGTTATCTTTACTTGTTAAGAAGTAAAGATGAGGCTATTGAAGCTTTTAGAAACTTCAAGAATGAAGCTGAAAATCAACTTGGTTGCCGAATCAAAATGGTTCGAAGTGATAGAGGTGGAGAGTATGTTGCTCCGTTTGCTGAATTATGCAACGAAAGTGGTATAATCCATCAAACGACTGCTCCTTATTCACCATAATCAAATGGCGTTGCTGAACGTAAGAATCGTACTCTTAAAGAGATGATGAACGCCTTGTTGATTAGTTCAGGATTACCCCAGAACATGTGGGGGGAAGCTGTTTTGACAGCTAACTATATCTTGAACAAGATTCCACTCAAAGGGAAGGACGTGACTCCTTATGAACTTTGGAAAGGGAGGAAACCTTGGTATAAATACCTCAAAGTGTGGGGGTGTTTAGCTAAGGTTGAAGTGCCTTTACCAAAACAAGTTACAATTGGACCTAAAACGGTAGATTGTATCTTTATTGGTTATGCACTTAACAGCAGCGCGTATCGGTTTGTTGTACACAAATCCGATATACCCGACATTCATGTGGGTACAACGATGGAATCAAGGAATGCTGTATTCTTTGAGAACATCTATCCTAATAAGGATAAGGTTGATCCTAACTCTAGGAAGAGAGTTGAGGATGAAGCTACGAGCTCTAAACTTGTAGATGAGTCTATGAGTTCTGAACCCATAGATGATAAATGTTGCATCGAGTTCTAATCCGGTGTTTTATGGACCGCCGAATAGAAAGCGACTTAGGTCTATGCCTGTGAATGAGCCTAGACGTGGTACTAGAGTACGGAAAGCAAAAATTTATGAACCGGACTACGTCGTTTTAATGCTAAACGGTGAACCGGTATCCGTAAAAGAAGCCTTATCTGGTTCGGATGCGGCTTTGTGGAAAGAAGCTATAGACATCGAGATTGAGTCTATTATGCTTAATCACACTTGGGTGTTAGTTGAACTACCACCAGGCTGTAAGGCATTAGGATGCAAGTGGATCCTAAAGAAGAAGTACAAGTCTGACGGTACTATTGATAAATATAAGGCCAGACTTGTAGTTCAAGGCTTTAGACAAAAAGCCGGTTATGATTTCTTTGATACCTATTCGCCCGTGACGAGACTTACTTCTATTAGGGTGCTTCTCGCTATTGCTGCTTTGCGCAATCTTGAGATTCATCAAATGGATGTTAAGACTGCATTCTTGTATGGGGAGTTAGATGATGAAATCTATATGAAGCAACCGGAGGGGTTTGTTGTACCTGGAAAAGAGCACATGGTATGCAAACTACAACGGTCTTTATATGGATTGAAACAAGCGCCTTTGCGTTGGCACTTGAAGTTTGACGAAGTGATGTTGTCAAATAATTTTAAGATCAACGAGAGTGACAAATGTGTTTATATTAAGAAAACGGGTGACGATTATGTTATCGTTTGTCTTTATGTAGATGACATGTTAATAATGGGTAGTAACTCTCGTGTGATTGGTGAAACCAAGAGGATGCTAAGTATGAATTTTAGCATGAAAGATATGGATTTAGCTGACGTTATTCTTGGAATTAAGATCCTAAGAACGCCCAATGGAATTGCATTGTCGCAATCTCACTATGTTGAGAAAGTGTTGAGGAGATTCAACGCTGATGAGAAACCTATTGCTAAGACTCCTTGGGAAGTGAATGTTCATCTAAGTGAGCACAAGGGGGAACCTGTGGGTCAAGATGAATATGCTAAGATCATTGGGAGTTTGATGTATTTGTCAAACTGTATCCGACCTGATATAGCAAGCTCGGTTCACAAGTTGAGTAGTTATACTGCTAATCCAAGTAAAGAACATTGGAGAGCCCTAGAGCGCGTACTGGGTTATTTGAAATATACTCAAAACTTTGCGATTCACTATTCAAGAGAGTCTGCTGTACTTGAAGGGTATAGTGATGCTAATTGGATATCTGACTCCAAAGACTCGTTTTCTACGAGTGGATACGTGTTCACTATTGGGGGTGGTGCAGTATCTTGGAAGTCTAAGAAACAAACTTGTATTGCCAGGTCTACCATGGAATCTGAATTCATAGCTTTGGATAAAGCTGGTGAAGAAGCCGAATGGCTTAAAAATTTCCTCGAGGATATTCCATGTTGGACGAGGCCTGTGTCGTCTGTGTTGATACACTGTGATAGCCAATCGGCTATTGGACGAGCACAGAATATGTTTTATAACGGTAAGTCTCGACATATTCGTCGACGACATAATACCGTAAGACATTTGATCTTGAGTGGGGTTATCTCAATTGACTATGTGAGGTCAATAGATAATTTAGCGGATCCGCTGACTAAGAGCATTAATCGAGATCAAATGTATAAACTGTTAGAGGGAATGGGTGTTAAATCCACATCTTAAGGATGATTATAGCGGATACCCAACCTTGCAGATTGGAGGATCCCAAGAGCTTGGTTCAATGGGACAACGAAGTTATAAGAATCCGTGTGTTAAACACTCGAACATACCTATTCTTTGAGAACAGTAAGTGTTTGTTTACCTACAAGTGGTGAGGTTAAGTTTTATGACTTTTAATGATTCTTGGATATCTCAGAGAGGTCAAGTATAGTAGGATACTTGGAAATAAGAATCACCTATATAAGTGTGAAGTGAGGGGCGCTTCAATTGATACATTTATGAATCCAAAGGGGGTGTCCAAGGCCGAAAAGGACACAAAACGTTAGAACGAACGGAATTGAGATGATATTGTGTCAATGTTGTTGTCTCGGTATACACCATGGAGGACTAGTTCAAGGTTTTCATAACCACTATGCCGCCGGTATACTCGATAATGTTGACTATGGATAGGTTCAAGGTCACAAGCTACCTAGCCAAATGCAGTATTGTCTCTTGAGGACTGAACTTTGCATTTGCATTCATTTTGCATTGGCATTCTCACTCATGTGGGAGATTGTTGGTCTACTCACGGAGTAGATGAACGTGGTATATTTAATATCTCTAAACCGATTTCTGGTGAGTGAGATATTGTATGCTAAAGGTTGGATGTTGAAGTAGTAATTAACATGTTATTAATTATAATAAATGTTAGTTGTCTCACATCGGTTATATGTGGATGATTTGACTAGTATTTAAGGCTATGTCTGTATGGGCTTAATAACTTGTTGGGTTGGTGTGTATGGGTGCCTACGCGCGCGCACACACACACGCGCGCGCCGCCGCCGCCGCCATCCGTCCGTCCGGGCCGGCGGGCTCGGGCTCAGGCCTGGGACTTGGACTTAGACTTGGATCTTGGCAATTGGCAATTGGTGCTTTGGGCTGGTGTTTGGGCCTTATCTTTTTGGACCAACTTTACAAGCCCAATTCGATTAATTGTTGAGCCCAATCCGGAAGTCCAGTGTATGAAAAGCCCATCGGCAGAGAGACTTTTGGCTGCTATAACCGCCGGAGACTCTTCACATCCGGCAACCTTTGGTGTCTGAAACCGCCGGCCATCATGGCTGAATTGATGGCGACGAGTCCCTTCACTTGATCGAGAGCTGCTATATATAGGAGCATCCTCATTTGCAGAATTCACTCATTCCAAGCAATCTGCACTCCTCTATAGCATTTCATAGCATATCATACACTAGTTCAGTCTTCGTTCCTGTTCAGTTCACCGGAGCTCGGTTCTGTTTGTGGTGCTACTACAACCGAGACGTCAAGATCGTTTTAACCTTTGGGGACGAGCCGCCTTACTGTGAGCACTACCGGGGCGTATTCTCGTCTTGCGGGCAGAAGTTTTACTTCGGACGATCTTTGGTTTATTCTAAACTTAGTTCTTCAGTTTCATTGTAATACTATAAGTTTGTTCGTATTCAAGTCAATCAATAAAAAAGTATTGTCCATTGCTATCTACACGAGCAAGTACCCGATTCCTAACAAAATCTACCCTAGTAGGTAGCATCTCATAAATCCTATGATCCCTTACTCTAGTATAGGTTATTACAGTGAGAGAGTCCTTCATAAGCACGTAAAGGGATGAAAGGATCGTCATAGAACTAGCCTACAATACATAACTACAGTCAACACACAACTAAAGATCGACACCCTCAACATTACTTCTGGACTTTTTTCCGGCAATTACCTCGGTGTTCGTTTGCATTGCAAATTTCAGTGTACGTGATTCTCGATGTTGTTTGTGCATTAAAGTGTGCTAAATAATTTGTGCATTAAGTTAGTGTAATTTGTGCATTAACATGTTTGTGCATTAACATATTGTATTTTGTGTATGATATTTATGATGGTTCCTATGAACTCATGTAAAGATGAGTTTCTACCAGATCCTCACTCTATATATATGTAGATATATAGATTTTATTTGCTACAAGCCGATTAATCACTCTGCTTAAATATATTACAAACTTAAATTTCACACTTTTATTACCAATAATTATTAATTACCTAGTTCCGGGAATAAACACACTTCCTATATTTGAAGCACTATCTTCATGTTGAGGAGTTGCTGCGGCTGATGTTGGCAAACATTCGTTTAATTCTCTTACAACATTGTGCATGTTTGGTCTGGCTGAAGCATCTCTCGACACACACGCCATGCCCAATTCTAGGACCCTCCAAGCAATGTTAACGTCGTTTTGGGGCAAACGAGGATCAATTATGCTCCCAATGTCTCCGGTTGAAATCCGAGGAGCTATCCACTGCGTGATGTGTGTTGTTCCTTGCAGTATGGCAGGTTGGCCGGTCACGACGACTAACATCACCACTCCAAAACTATACACGTCGACCTTCTCTGTCAGCATACTTGGCTCGTCGTACCTGCTCGAACCAATACGAAATCTCATGCTCTTTTCGCATTTACAATTTATTACTAATTTGGTGAGAATACTTTCTTAGGTGAGAAATAAGAATAAATTTGTACATTTTGATCTTTCTTGGTCAATAACTCAGATTTAACGATGCTCTAAGTTACTCTAATTTATGCATTACAATGTTTATGCATTAAGTTATGTTATTTCTATTTATGCATTAGAATGTATGTGCATTACATTTCTGCAATATATGCATTACTTATGTGATAAAAATGCATTAAATGTAACATTCTCACATTCTCATATAAAATCTAGTTTCATCAAATCCCTATACTTTATTATTATTATTATTATTATTATTATTATTATTATTATTTTATTTTTTTGAGAAATTTTTGTATTCTATCCGTATCTTTTCATTAACCCATTTTACCTCATTAATTTGAACGTATCATTTCATTAAACTCATTTTCTGAAATGAAAATGCATCATATAATAAATACTTCACTATAACTCATAAGTTACCATATATGACACTAAAAAGCAACTATTTCCATTCTCTCTACTAATTGATATGACAAAAATATACACAAAAAATTATTTTATCTTTTTAACTTTATTATAAATAATTCATTTTCTTAATATCGTGCCCAATCAAATTAATGGTCTTAATGAAACAATACGAATTGAGTAGTTACTTATTGAGGGTCATGATATCCTAGAGTACCGACGATCCTGGCTGTTTGAACAGGGAAAATTCTTGAAAGCCCAAAATCTGCTAATTTAGCTACAAAATCCTTTGTTAACAGAATATTTTCTGGCTTAATATCACGATGAATTATGGGTGGATCGCAACCATGGTGCAGATACTCCAGCCCTACACTCACAAAAATCATTATTCTGTTAATTTAATTAATTGAAACTTAAGAAAATATATAGTTTTATTTACTAGTAATTAATTGTTGAGATTGGAACCTTGTGCTGCACCATTCAATATAGAAAGTCTTGTTTCCCAGCTCAACACATTGGGATTAGTCCCTGCAAAATGATTACTAATATTTTAGATATTGTTTTGATGTGTATATATACACATAATATATGGGGACAAATGAAATAATATTACTTTTAGAAATAAAAATACTAATTATAAATATATTTTGACCTGATAAATGGGTCATGAGGTTCCCATTTTCCATGAGCTCAAAGATGATGGCTCTGTTTCTCCCTTCATTGCAATATCCAAGAATTCTTGTTAGATTTGTGTGATGAACTGTTGCTAGAATTTTCACCTGCCATTGCCAATTGAATACACCCTCTCACTTTTTACATATACCTAGCTACTTTATCAATTAAATATTGATCATACATGGGCATGTTTGGTTTGAGTGATTAATAAATAATCATGCATAATCATATGTGCATATCAATCAAATAAGTGATAAACTATCCTTATTATTGTGGGCTGATTATTAATCTCTTATCTAAATCATAATCAAATTTTCAACTTTGACCTCAAATTTCCCCCAGTTTCTAACATAATTCATCTATCACTCTTCTCTCCAAATCTCGGCACCCTTCTCTCTCTCTCTCGCCCTACAACTTTGCTGCATAGACCTTAATCAATAAATCTAAACATATGATAAATAATTCAAATACTACAATCTTATTCTAGCATATCAATCTTATTTATCGTATCACTCAAACCAAACGTGCCCTATAATCAATATTGTCTGACGGATAATCAAACAAGTCGAGTTTTACCTCGGACTTGAAATCTGTAGTGTGTTCCTCAGGAGAAACCTTAAGCACCTTGATTGCAACTTGGACTCCATTCATGCAACCTCGGTACACATTACCAAAACCACCTTCTCCAAGAAGCCTTCTGTCTTGTATCATATTCATCACCTCCGAAAAACTCAACTGTCTCAACTTTGGCTCTATAAAAGAACCTGCATCATCATTCAAACATTCAAATACACATAATCAATCATGTTATTAGTTGGGGTGGGACTGTTTTTTAATCATATAAACTTTGACAAAAGCTTGTGTGCAATATATGCACCGTGCAACACCCGCCTCACTCGACCCGACGCGTGCTGGAGGCACGGCACGTGTATCTCACGTGCTCATTTTTTTTTTTTTTAATTTCAGATATTTTTTTTTTCCAGATTTTTTTCCCATCATTTTTTTGTTTGCCTCTTCATTTTTTTATTTACTGTTTCTTCTTTAGTCAAGATTCAAGTGAGGGGAGCCAAAGACCTCGTAGTGAGCCGAAAAAATCCAAATTGTTGCCAGGAAAAAAAATAGGCACGTGAGATCTACGCGCGGGTCGGACGGGGGCGCGTGGGTCAGGGCGTGTGGATCTGCATGGTGCGGACTTTTAACATACCTTGTTGTTTTTTACGAACAAAAAGGTACCAAATGGTCGAGAAAACAAGTAAGATTGCTAAGAATCCAGCAAGTGATGCCACTATAGGAACAATTGTAGTGTTGCTCTTCTTTTTCTTGCAGGTATCGTTTGCACAATTATCTGGGATTATGTCTGTGTTGTTGGCGGGAACATCAAAACTGCCATCATAATTATCATAAGTAAAAATATAGATTGTATCATTAGATAAATATTAGTTTTATTATTTAATCGAACCTTAGAGTTAGTGATCCATTTTGCAATTTTTGTAGCAAGGCAGGCGGTATTTCACCGGTGAAATTGTTTCCTTGTAAGTATCTGTAGTAAAACAGACCTTGTAAATTGTACATTATAAATTGATGTGTTTTTTAGTATATGAGTCGTATTATTTTGGATTATAAGTTTAATTTAAAATTCATATGATTGAATATTTAAAGATCTGACGAACGTTAAATAAATTGACTCACAGGTGTGTCAAAGAAGGAAGCCAAGCCAAAAATTCGGGCACCTCTCCTGTTAGATTATTATTTGATAAATCCCTGCAAAAATTAAAGAAAACAAATACAAACCGTTCATGATAATTGTAGTTTTTAGAAAATAATGCAGGTCGTAAGAAAAGTAAAATAAATGTTTTTGAGTGGATAAATGGCCTCACGTCTTTTGTATATTTGTGAAGTTTAAAATAATAGAGAGCGTTGTGTGATCTTTCAAATATTAACAGATCAAAACGAGAATCTGACCACATTTATCTTCGACCGAAGAGTATAGTTTTTTAGGGTAGTCCGATATCCCTATACAAACTATTTGGGATTCTTATCCCATTTTTGGTGTTCTACCAGTGATCCAGTATTAATGTTTTTACTTTTATCTCAATTTTTTCTTCAATGACAATCTATTGTGTTTACTTACTCTACAGTACTCCCTCTGTCCATAAAATGTTTGTTGAACGACACTGATTTTAAGAAAATGGTAGGTAGTAATAGATAATAGTGAATATTGTTGTGATTGGAGTAAGGGTTTCACAATAAATGTGAGTGGAGTAGCAAAAGTGACAACCATTTCGTGGACAAACTTAAATAGCAAAAGTGGCAACTATTTCGTGGACAGATGGAGTACAATTATTTGTGGTTTGTTAATCAAATTTCTAATTAGAGTTTGTTATTTATTCAAATTTCAATATTTAGTAATAAGAACTGTAATTACTACGATCATCATATGATAATAAATTTTTGTTTTATAATTAATAAAATTAATAATGGGATACAAGAGGAATACAAAAAACTGAATAGAGACCAAACACAAAGTGCCTAATTAGATTTAGGATTCAAATTCCACATGTAGCTACCTTTCCATGTTCAACTTTTAATTTCACTATTTTAATTTAATGAGCCATAATTATAAGATGTACTCCTCCGTCCACAAATCAAATGCCTATTTACCCATATTTTTTTGTCCACAAATCAAATATCTGTTTACCTTTTTTGTACAACTATACCCTCCTACTTTTCCTTTATTTACTACCCTTTGCCATTGATGGTCCCACCACACAACAAATTTATTCCTATTTTTTAGTCAACACAACAACTTTATTCCTACTTTTTGGTCAATACCACTATTTTTTTTGTCAAAACTATTACTTTTTTGTCATTATCTTACTACCTCTACATTCTAACTTTTACCCACTCAAAATAACTTTATCAGCTTTTCTTAATCCGCGTGCCGGAACCCAAATAGACATATAATTTTTAGACGGAGGGAGTACCAAATAAATGTTCGTGTGAGACCAAAAGTGGGACAGAATATTCAAGTGCACTCATAGGCCAAAAATGAAGGTGCCTATTTACTTGATTAAACTATAGATTTTTTTTTTATTTTTCTAGAAAAGTAAATAATACTCCTTTTGTTCCGCTCATTTTTTCTTACTTTCCTTAAATGAATGTCCCAATTAATTTGTCATATATCAAATAAAAAAAGAATTTATTCTTCAAAATTCTTCAAAAATGGTGGAACCTACTCACTTAGTTTCTACTCCCTCCGTTCACAAGTAAATGTCCAGTTTGCTACAGTACACGTGTTCGTAAGTAAATGTTCAGTTTACCTTTTCGTACAACACTACCCTCTTTACTTTACATAAGTTACTATCCTTTGTCATTTAGGACCCCACCTCACATCAACTTTATTTCTACCTTTTTATCATCCCAACAATTTTATTCTTACTTTTTGGTCAATACCACCTCTTTTTTGTCATTACCACTATTTTTTGTCATTATCCCACTACCCCTATATCTTAACTTTTACCCTACTAACTTTCACTTTATCAGCTTTCTTAAACTCCGCATGCAGCATAAAGTGGACATTTACTTGTGAACGAAGAGAATATTTTTTACCGTTATTCTTAATCTCCATGTCAATAGTAAAGGGATCAATTAAGCGGGACAGAAGGAATAGTACAAACTTACAAAGATCGTAGCATGGTTAGATTGGATAGAGAAGGAGCCATAGTGCCAACCAATTTACTAGACGATAAGTCCCTGCGAATGGATCGGAGTCACAAAATTGACAAAGATTACTATAATTGAATAGATAAGTGTGACATATAAATAGTTCAAATTCTGAATTTGAGCTCACAAAGCAATTATATTAGGAGGGTCAAACGCATTATAGCTGCAGTTGATGCCGATCCATACAAAACTCTCCGGCAAGCATGGGTCCCCCTCCCAATTCTTTGTAATTCCATAGAATGTTTTGACGCTATAAATTCCATCAACTACATGTTCTTACCCCATCAGAAATATATAAATGTAAAATTGATTTAAAATTAACTAACACGTTAGACATTCATGAATATAGAAATTTAGAGGTGGCAAAATGAATTCGGCCTGACGGGCTGGTCCGGTTTTCGGCAGGCTTGGATCAAGAATATTAAGTCCGAGTGATTTCGGACCAAGTCGGGTTAGCCCAAAAGGTGTAAAGTCCGATGGGCTTGGGCCAATCCGGCCCGGCCCAAAAATTTTGCACTAAAACACTTTCTGAACAGGTTTTGGCTGCATAATTTTAGGCCCCACCCAATTTTAAGCCAACTCGACCCGACCCAATTTCCCCGCTCCCACAAAAGCCCGATGGGCTCAGACCGGGCCAGTCCAGCCCAAAATTTTGCCAACTCTAGTCCTGTTACTCGTATCTGGGCCCATTTAATTTCTTAAGCAAACTCACTTTACATATTTAATTTTAAAACTCTATCCCACTACGCACCCAATACATAAAATAATTAGACTCTCTCTCTCTACCCTATTCTGTTCAGAGAGAATGTGGTCAAATACCTATTTTTTTAAATAAAAGTTGTAAAATACCACTTTAAGTTTAAAAGTTGTAATATACCACTTTGAGTTGTAAAAAGTTTAATATACCCTTAATGAGTATACAAGAAGGTTAACTTTCATTTGAATAATACAAAAAGACTAATTTCATGTATGAACTTCCGGCGCAAAACTTCCGGCGAAAAACTTCCCGCGAATTTCTACGGCGAAAAATTTCAGGCGAATTTTCCGGCAAAAATTCGAATCATACATGAAGCTTAACTTCATGTATGCATCATACACGAAAACTAACATTCATGTATGCATCATACACGAAGCCTAATTCGTGTATGCATCATACACGAAAATTTTTGCCTCCAAAAAATTCAAATTTTCAACATACATGAAGATAAGTTTTCATGTATAATACATACACGAAGACTAACTTTCATGTATGCATCATACACGAAAATTTTACCTCCAAAAAATTCAAATTTGTATCATACATGAAGATAATTTTTCATGTATGATACATACATGAAGATAATTTCATATATGCATCATACATGAAGTTAGGCTTCGTGTATGATTCAAATTTTCGCAGGACAAATTAGCCGGAAATTATCGCCGGAAATTTTTCGTTTGAAAATTAGCCGGAAAAACTTCACCGGAATTTTTTTAGCCGGAAAATTTCGCCGGAAAATTTCGCCGGAAATTCATACAAGAAATTAATTTTCGTGTATGATACAAATTAAATGCAATCTTCTTGTATACATGAAGGGCATAAAAGTCCTAAACAAACTCAAAAGGGTATTTTGAGTTGTTTTTAAAAAAATGGCTATAATTTATCTTTTGTGTTTGAGAAGGGGTATTTTGAGTTTTTGCTCTTCTGTTTATGTATCTCTCTCTCATGTTTAATGCCCTGCTACGCATCTCACTATTTTTGCATATTTAATTTCTGAAATGAAGATACAAGTCTCATTGCTATATGATACTCCACTTTAATCACTATTTAACACACTTATTATTAAGATCAATTAAATTCTCCACTAAACACACGTTCTACCCATAATTCATTTCTTATTAATACCCTGCCCAAAAGAAATCAGACAGTTCTAATAGGACAAAGCGAGTATTTGACATAGGATGATGATATACCTTTCCCAATCTTCAAGAGTCAAATCATGTGCCATATTTTCCATTTCCCAACTACTAAATCTTAGAACAATATAATACTACTAATTAAATTACATGCATACCTTCAGTGAGGTCAGTTTCAGAGTGAAAGAACTCCTTCACTATGTAAAGCTCCATGGCGTTGAGCATAGCTGGGAGCTTCGATTTTGAGGTGGCATTTATGGTGAAAGTATTTATGTAAAGTCCAATAATGTTACTAACAGTTAGTACATTGAGATACGACGTTTCAAAGGGTCCGCGCCATAGGAAACCGTTGATATATATATTCATCTCTCTTGATGAATTTGGGACCATCTCGGC
This sequence comes from Schizonepeta tenuifolia, assembly GCA_029490685.1. NCBI lineage: Eukaryota > Viridiplantae > Streptophyta > Magnoliopsida > Lamiales > Lamiaceae > Schizonepeta > Schizonepeta tenuifolia. The sequence goes on along the minus strand of CM055960.1, from coordinate 93,123,350 downwards.
AAAATGAAGGTAGAGGTAATACTCGTCGGTAAAATTGTTGGGCCCGACCGTATAATTAAACGAATGGTTCATTGTTGGCAGTTGGTTTGCGGTTCTCATCACCACCGGCGGCGGATAGAAGGGGTTTTGGTTGCGGAAGCTCGCCGTTGTGTTTATTATTGTGGTGTTGGTTACGTTGATAGTATTCCATATGCGATCAAAAGGATCATCTTTGTACCTAGTCATTTAGGAAAATTTTGTAGTAAGTAATCATGGAGTTATATATGTCTACAAAAAAACTCATATACGATCGGTTGCAAAAGCAACAAGTCAATTTAACTACTGTTTCCGTCCACGAAATGGTTGTCACATTATGGACGATACGGGTTTTAAGAAAATGGTAGGTAGTAGTGGATAATAATGGGTATTGTTGTGAGTAGAGCAAGGATCTCACAATAAATGTGAGTGAATTAGAGAGAAATATAAGGTTAAAATATAGTGTAATATGTGGGCCCTACTACTATAAATGGAAGTGGCAACCATTTCGTGGACAGACTTAAATGGCAAAAGTGACAACCATTTCGTGGACGGAATGAATATGTAACAATTTTAACCTTTTTTGTTGTTGATCCTTCGAATACTTAATCATATGTGTCATGTCAATCTGATGCATCGCTATTTAAAAAAATAATTGAAATAGCAATTATTACAACATATATGTATATACCTATAGTTCGCAAAAACCGGTGATCCCAAATCCAAAAGCTCCACGACCTCGAGTGATCCTGAAGTCGTATTGTACATAGGCCTCAAAGGATCGAACGGTCGTAGTTCTATTATAGAAATAAAAGGCGTCCCGAGGCCTTTATTCACTAGGCACAAATATAAATAATCTGAAGTCGGTATATGCAGAATTTCTTTAGACACAACCCACGTGGATGAGATGAGTTTAACTGTGAACCAGTAATCAACTCCCAAATACACATCAAACTCTGGTGATTTGTTTTCACCGTCGTAATTTCCATACATAAAACCCACCCTCAATAATATTTTGTTACCTTTACCATGTAATGGTCTGAATGTGTAACAATTTCTACTTCCCTCAGACCGTGGAAAGCTTCTCACACTCATGAACTGACGCGGTAAATTCCCCGTGAATTTCGGAGAAATGCTTCTCCCTTTGCCTGTTTCGACGTAGTCGTCGTCAGTAGTGTAAAACAAATCTGTTTGTGAGTCGTTGTAGCCATTGCTACCACGTAGGCCACAATCTAGGCTTATGAAACCTAGAAAAGTAAAATTAAACTCAAAACATCAATAATTAGTATACGGGAAAAGGGTCAAATAAATCATTTATGTTTACCCTAGAGTACAAATAAGCCCTTCATATTTTTTTAGGTACAAACATACCCTTAATATTATTTTTTGGGTACAAACACATCCTTGATGTTAGTTAATATTGATATCATGCCGCCCATAACCATAATCAAGTTATATTTAAATTTTTCATTAAATTGAATATTGTGAGACTAATATTTAGAACGGTCAAAAATAACACTAGCTGGACTCGGCCATGCTTTAAAAGCCCGAAAGATGTTCGGGTTGGGCCGAGCCGGTCCGATTTTTCCATTTGAAAGGCTCGATCCGGCCTGAAAAAGCCCAGCTAAAAAAGAAAAGGAGAACGAATACCATAAAACGGGCCCTGCTTCGGGCCGGTGTATATATGATGGAAAATTAATACTACAATTGAGAAGAAAATAATTGGTGAGCATGCAAACCTGGTGGACCTTGTTGGGCTAGGATTTGATGAAGTGAAAAGGCAAATGCCAGAAGCAGCTGCAGAAATTTCATCTTTATTTTTGTATTATCTTAGGATTTAGGTGCCCCGGAGCCGGCTTTATATAGAGAAATCTGAGTAATTAAGGATTAAATAGTTGATTTTTATATATGCAGAGATATTATTTCTTATAGATCGTTGACTTTATGAGAGGAATGTTTTAAGGTATCATATGTTGGCAAACAATCATTGTCAAAAAGTATTTAGTCATTCTTTAACTTATGTGGTTACAAAATATTTTGAATCAGTCATTTCATTCTGCTAACGTAATTCCTCTTTATAAATTAATGTACTACCTTAGTTTCTCAGAAAGATAAAAAACAGATTTAAATTAGAAATCATCCTTCGTGTCGATATACTACTCCACTGAAAATCCTCGTGTGGTAGCTAGAAATTTACAATAAGACTAATGGCAAAAACTTGGGTGCAAATTCTGCACCGCAGATCTGCACCCCGACCCGACCCGATCCGACCCACGCACCCGCTCTACTAGGTGAGATTCACGTGCCGCGTGCGGTTCTCACACCCCTATTTAATTTATTTATTTTTCAGATTTTTTTTTATTTTCAGGTTTTTTTCCCTTCTTTTTTGTTTGCTTCTTCATTTTTTTATTTGCCGCTTCTTCTTTGGTCAACAGATATTACCCAACGGACCTAAGATGGGTTTGAGTAATAAATTATTTTTTAATCGGATTTGAGATAAGTATATGTCGGAAAACTTTAAACAAGTTAGAATTTGAAAATTGCTTATTGGATGAGTATTTGTAACATTGTTATCCCTGCGTTACTTATGGTCATAGACGTACGTGCTTCAGATAGTTCGATTTGAAGATAGTTTAGGAACTTAGGATTAAAATTTACAACCGGAATCGTTTTATTCCATTCAGACTATATATCCAATTCTGAATATGAGTTAGTTGGACTAAATTGGAAAAGCAAGAAGGTAAAAATAACTTTAGGGCTTGCTCTTAATGAAAATGGGCAATTTTAAACATAGCCATCAAATCTCTCACAGTAACCTCTAATTAAAATAAAAATAAATTAAATAACGAATATACTTTTATACCCTGTAGCCTCCAAATTAAAATTATAATAGAATTTTACTCTCATAAACTTAGAATTAAAAAAAAAAAAAATGGATGCTCGCTTGCCCTCTTCCATCCCTTACCCCTGCAGCAAGCGAACCAGCTTGCAATATTTGTGCGGTGGGCGGGAGTGATGATTAGGTTTGAGGAAGAAATTGGTGTTTTTGATGATGATAAGGCACATGAGAGAAAAGGAGAAGAAGGACAACCCTTTAGGGATGGTCTAGTGGTAGAGTGGGATGTTCGGGATTGAGAGATCTCAAGTTCAATTTCACTAATGTTTCTATATGTCGAGGTTGTCACAACTGTACTTGAAAGGTGTGGTTTACCTGTTTTATGTGGTTTACAAGCTACTGTACAAAGACAGGAATTTTATCCAGTGCACACTAAAAGTAACAGCTGCGGATTCTCATGAATAAAAGAAAAAGGGAAAGAAGAACAAGGGTGTGTGGGGGTTTTGGTTGTGGAAGGTGAGCAGCTAACGTGCTGGCCTCGAAGGGATACAATATTGCTACGGGCGGTTGAATGGCGATGGCCGTCGGGAAATGGAGTGAGAGATAGATTGGTATTGCATGTTTCACAGTTGCCGGAAAAAAAAAGGTTGCTATGAAATAAGTTGCGTTATGAAATAAATTTTTTTCTTTTTGATTATGATTTTAAGATGGAGTTATGGGGTGAAATAATTCCTTTTTTTAATTAGAATTTTAAGTTTGAGGCTATAAGGATATAATAGTATATTTTTATTTATTTTCTTAATTATTTTAATTAAGGAGTTATAATGAGAGATTTAGGAGCTATGTTTAAAATTATTCATAAAAAAACACAGTACAGTATAGTATAGTAACTTTTTATTATCAAGTTATGCTTTCGAGCATTCCGATGTATTTATTTGGAGGTCGGACTTCCCATCTTGAATCCTAGATATTGTTTCTGCTGTTTTAGCTAGTTAATGGAATTGATTTCTTTTTTTTTTAATAATTTTTTTTTTTTTTAGTTTCTTGTAATAAAATAACTATCTTTCTTTGGGCATTTTGCGTCCAAATTTACTTGTAATTTTAAAATAGTTAAGGTCAAAGTTACAGAGTCAACATTTGACAAGATTTAAGGAAAAAAAGAACCTAAGAATCTCAAATAGAAAGCAACGTTCATTTACTTTTGAGAATTGTGAATAATTATATGACTTGGACGGTTCTTTAGAATAAGAAATATAGTACTTGTTAAGAGATTTAATCATTTTCAAGTGTAGCTATATTTTTTACTCTCTCATTCCTGCTCATTATGTCTATTTTTCTTTAAATGAATCCTACTCATTTTGTTTATGTCTAGATAAAGGAAAAATAATATTTTAAAATAGTAGGACTTATCCATATTCTATCTTTTTATTCAGGGGCAGAGCTAGGATTTTAAATATGACGGGGCGAGAATATATTTATGTATTGCGTAACCAACAAGTTGTGAAAGTTGTCAATATATCCGCGAGATTGTGACACTAGAAAAAAACATTCATATGTTTGTTGTATTAACAAGAAAATAATACGAAATTTCTACACATTATCCGGTTACTTCGTATCGTTTTTGTTAGTGTTATTGTTACAAATCAAATAATGACACCTCTAAATATGTAGACGTAATAGATTGATTTGCATAAGAATTCATCTGAAGGGATTTATAAATAAATTATCTTGACTTAATTAACTACAATTTAAATTTCCAGTTCTATATACTGGCCTCTTCCTCATAAATAACATAATTGTCAGCAATATTTTCTGAAATCCAATTTAGAGAGCAATAACCATTATAAATGTCAGTCTAATTGTTTTAGGGCGTGTTTACTTCTACTAATATTCACCTTCTATGTAATATTCATTTCACCGCAAGATAATCTGTAAAGGATGATTTCCAATATGGATGGATGCATAAAAAATGGAAAGGAGAATCAATTGATGAACGAATTAGTAATTACCCTCATTTCTGTCTACAAATTTAACCTTTGAATAACTACTCACTGTCTCCTTCTGATCTACCAGATTTTTTGTTCTCAAATGTGTACTATCTTATATCATAATTATATGTTAATAAATTAGTATTGTACCCCTGCATTGCAAGGCAGCATCTTATATCGTTTTTTTTCTTTTTAAAATAGTAATTAAATTGTAATAAAAATAATAAAAATTTGTAGAAAAGAAAATTTTAGAATTTTCCATTTGCAACATTCAAAATGGAACCATGATCAAAATTTTCTTTTTAAAATAGTAATTAAATTGTAATAAAAATAATAAAAATTTGTAGAAAAGAAAATTTTAGAATTTTCCATTTGCAACATTCAAAATGGAACCATTATCAGAGTCTTATGAACTTTTATTTCACCCAAGTGACAATAACAATCATCAATTCACTTAGGAGTACAAGCCTGCATCTATTTATAATGGTGAGCATTGTAATTTGCGAACATAACTTGAATTAAAAATTAGTGGGCACAAATACTAAAGTTTGAATTTATAATAAAGATGTTATCCTTGGAATTCCAATTAAGTGATTGGGTGACGAAAAAACTCTTGGTGGTAGCTTTGAAATTATAAAATGAATTTGGAAATTAATTAACTAAAACATGAAATTTGGTGTATAATTTTGGAGGAAAAGAAAATTTCAAAGCTCCTTTATTTTAGTATAATATATAGATATAGATATAAATTTTGCTAAACTATAGTATATCGAATTTACCCTTTTCTTCAATGCAATTGTTTTAATTTTCAATTCTCCATAAAAATGATTAGGGAAATTAAATAACATTATTCACTTTCTTTGAGGAGAGTTTGTTTTATTTTTCTATGACAAGAGAGAGTAACATGCAGCCGGAATTTGAGGGACCGCGTAATTGCTTGTAAACAATATAGAAGAGGTAAATGGCACTAGAAAATTTTGATGTGGAAAACCTCTAACTAGAAAGTGCTGATGAGATTCAAATTTTAGATATTATATTCATAACAATATTCACTTCATCATTATGTCATCAATTGATCTTTTTATGTGTGAGATCCTTCATTTTTATATAATGTTGCATTACATAATTTATTTCCAACTGTTAGGTTTTTCTATGACCGTATTTAATTTTAAATTTTTGAAGGAACTTTTTTTTAAGAAAAACCCACTAATTCAGATTGTTATAGATGGAATTTTTAAAGCAAGTTATATTTTTGTTTCAAAAGAGAGTGTATTGTGCGTATTGAGAATAATGACAAAGTGTTAAATTTGACATCATGAATAATAATAGAAGTAAATTATACTTCTATTATTAATACTATTCAATATTTAAAACTATCTGTAGTTACATCGTAACAACAAGTATTTAAAACTACCTGTAGTTACAATTAGATGTCTGAACCAAAGAAATAACGAAGATATGTCTAAGAAATAAAATTCTGGCATTGGTAAAATAAAAGTATATCGCTTGATGTAGTTGTTGGAAAGTAAATGTAAATCATCTTTAGATTGTTATAATTATTTCTTGAACTTCCATTTTCTGTTCTTCTCAATCCTCAACACACAAACTAATGCAAAATATGAAAACACTTATCCAATGCCTCTTACTTTCCATTCATATTTGAGCTTTTGAAGGCTACGAATCCTGCAACTTGAAGAGAAAAATCCTTGAACACACACACACACACACACAGCTACGAATGCTTTACACTAATAACTAAATCCAAGCTACAATGAGACAGAAAATATAACACAAGGCAACAAGCTACGAATGCTTTACACTAATAACTAAATCCAAGCTACAACGGAACAGACAATATAACACAAGGCACAAAATCACACTCCACAAAACTCTACATCTACCACACCCGGTGCGGTGTTCTGGCCAAACCGGGTAGCATTTGCGAGTGAATGGAAATTGATGTCCAAATACTCGCAAATCTACCCTAGTAGGTAGCATCTTATAAACCCTATGATCCCTTACTCTAGTATAGGTTATTACAGTGAGAGAGTCCTTCATAAGCACGTAAAGGGATGAAAGGATCGTCATAGAACTAGCCTACAATACATAACTACAGTCAACACACAACTAAAGATCGACACCCTCAAGCTTACTTCTGGACTTTTCCCCGAAATTACCTCGGTGTTCGTTTGCTTTGCATATTTCAGAGTATGTGATTCCCGTCTTCTACTTATCTCCGACGGCGCTTCGTATCCACCTGAAAGATCAACTTGACAGATTGAAATTGAGAACTTGAAATCCCAGTCCAGTCAATCTAACATCTAAGGAACGTTTCAGTTGTTATAGCTCTTGATCGAGCATTTACAGATCGTGCGACTAATACTAGCGCTCGAGCCTAAGAAATAAAGTACTAGGTTTGAGAGAGAATACGCACTGTCATTTTTTCAGCCCCTGGAGTAGAGTGACAGACGAAAAGGACACACACGCACCACCCCCCCCCCCCCCCCACACCCACACACACACAGAGACTAATTTCAAGTATATTCATTTTCGTGTCTTGGTATTATTCGGCCAGGGGATTATTCACGTATGTCTTTCTTCTTGAAAGAACTAGGATTTCGCAGACGAAATATCCATGCTCTGTTCATAACCATCAGGTTCTCTAAGTTTCCTTTATCTATCAAAATGAGCTAGTGTTTTTTACTTGCAGATATTATTGAAATCTTAAACATGCGAATATAGTATCATGTTAAGGACCTCAAATTCAATTCTAGTTAAACAGAAGGGACCGTTGAGTTATATTCTTAGTAGTCAATTACCTTGACATCAGTTGCTCTCGTAGAAAGATGACCATTATGTGATTTCTTCTTATTTACAGGGGAGCAATTAAGACAATAGAAATGATCTAGTCTTTCGGCTTCCTCCGGGTTCATGCCCATACAAGTTGGATGAAACCTGAATCAGGAGAAGAGAAGTATACGTCTCAGTGTCACATCTAAGCTTTTAGCTAAAGACCTATGTCAAAATTTAGTGCACAGGTTAAATGGAACTACATTGACAAACAAAGTATGACTTGCATAATACCTCCACGCCCGTAAATCAACTGAAAACGATTACGGAATAGAAACTCACCAGTCGCTACATTCTTCGCACTCAACCATTAGATCATCAGGATTATAAGGCATCTCACATTTACAATACCTGCCAAAACCAAACAAGCTAGGAATAAAATCCTATTCATGACAAGGGATCAACAATTACTGCTTATGTTCTAGAAGAAGGCTACAACACTTTTCAGCACACATGGAAGACCAAACAACGATATCGGATACTATAAGACACTTAATTAGGGTTGTCTATTTTGGGTGATAATTTGGATATATGACTGTCATATAGGCTACTTCACTGCATACATAAATCGTAAATACTTAGATGGATTAAACAACTTTAAAACTTGTTGGATCATGTAATCCTAAAAATATTGATCCAATATATAGTAACTCCAAGCTATCATCCAAAGTAAAATTCCACAATGACTAGGATAACTACACAACATACCATGCAAAAACAGAGATAAAGAAGGAATGGATAGAAATGTGGAGAAGTTTACAGCATTCCAGTTGCCAAATTCAGCTGTTTGGAAGTAAGCTTCAGATTCGATCACGACTAAAAAGTCTGCTAGGACACCATACAAACACCTAGACCGCTAACTGAACTGATCACTTTAAACAAAATGGAGAGTACTTAACTTAGACACTCTCACCTTAAAGCATATCATCATCTACACCTAGTCCTCATTAAATTCAATGTATAATGAAGCATTTCAGTTATAAATCTCGTTTATACAGTTCACAAGTTCGTCGGATTTTGTGAAGAAAGCTAGAAAACTCAACTATAACAGAGCAATAAATTCTGGAACAAAAACCTGAAAAGCTAAGGAGAAAATGTTTCTATTATACGATCTATCGCCTCTGAAAACCTAGAAACTCAACAATTTAAACATCAACTCATCTCCGACTCGACTAAATTCGACCAATTAAACCAAAGAGAAGCAGAGCAGATAGAGCACTAGAAGAATCATTAAACCTACACGGCGACTCTATCAGGATTGAAGGCACCAGTAGAGGAATTGTACTCAAAACGACAGAAAAAGTCGTCGTTCCCAACGGCGTCGAGCTTAGTGTAGCTCTTGAGGCTATGCACCGTACACTTGGCCTCTATGGTATCAGCACTCTGAATATCAAAATGATCAGACATAAATACCTCCTTCGAGCCGTGGAACTGCCGCCGGCCGCCGATCGACTCCTCCGGCCGGTAATACCACCTCACCTTCACCCTCACGTTCTCGCCGCGGCCGTCCGCCTCGATCTGCTCCACGCGCGCCACGTACATCGGCTTCGACGACTCCGACGGCCTCATCAGAACGCAGTCGCCGGCTGCACCAACGAAAAATTCGACGGAACACGTCAGCAGATATGACCTAGCTCTAGGCCTATTCAATTACACGTAAGAGAGAGAGAGAGAAAGAGGCTTGCGGCCGAGACTTACTGTGGATGGCTTTGCCGATGTGCTTCACGGTGTAGGAATCGAGAGTTTGGCGGCAGAGTTTGGGTTTCGCCATGAACTGCACGGCGGAGGAGCAGCTGGAGAGAGAGAGAGAGAGAGAGAGAGGAGTGTGTTGTGCATGTACTGATGTAGAGACGAATGTAGAGCGAGAAACTCCGACGGGTAATACCGTAATAGTAACGGCAGAAATATTCGGCTGTGTCGCGGAGCATGCACCCAGAGATGTGTTCTAGCTAGATCAAGGGTGAGGATTGATTCATAGGGTTTTGAACGATGATTACATGAGGGTATATTCGAGATTTAGTAAAATTGGGGATTAGTTTGGAAAGGAAATTTAGGTCCATTTAGAAAAAGTGATACACCAAATTGCAACGTGTGTCATGACGCATGAGTCATGAGAGGCGACGATAAAGTCTTCATGGGTTGACTTTTTCATTACCTCATTTTCTTACTTTCATTTTTGTTTATTTTCTTTTTGGGATCGACTATAAATAGTCGTATATGTATAAGTTTTAAAATCGTATAATATATATATATATATATATATAAGTTTTAATCGTTAAATTCAAAATTTTATCTCACTTGCATTCATACGAGAGTCGAGAGATCTCGATTTTGTGGCTTGAATTTTTACAATTTTATTTAGTGTCATCTGATCTGTTTGATCAGGCAATATAAATCTTGATTAATAGAATAATTCGATCTAATCATATATTATTTGATTTGATGATTTGGCTCGTGATGGAAATATGGTCAATGCTTTTATTCATCAATTCAACAACATGGTTCGTGATATTGTATAATCTTATTATTCATATCTATCATATCCTATAAATTTTAAACGTGACCTTCTTATGACATTTTATAATTGATTTGATTTTTCCTTTTTTTTTTTAGTTTATTAGTATCTCCGATCCCCAAATAACTTCCTATATTTTCTTGAGAGAATGTGGTGAAATACCCTTTTTTTTAAACAAAAGTTATAAAATACCACCTTAAGTTTAAAAGTTGTAAAATACCACTTTGAGTTGTAAAAAGTCTAATATATCCTTAATGAGTATACAAGAAGGCTAACTTTCATTTGAATCATACAAGAAGATTAATTTCATGTATGAACTTCCGGCGAAATTTTCCGGCGAAAAATTCCGGTGAATTTATCTGGCGAAAAATTTTCGACGAATTTTTCCGGCAAACATTCGAATCATACATGAAGCCTAACTTCATGTATGCATCATACACGAAGACTAACATTCATGTATGGATCATACAAGAAGCCTAATTCGTGTATGCATCATACACGAAAATTTTTGCCTCCAAAAAGTTCAAATTTGTAACATACATGAAGATAAGTTTTCATGTATGATACATACACGAAAACTGACTTTCATGTACGCATCATACACGAAAATTTTGCCTCCAAAAAAATCAAATTTGTATCATACATGAAGATAATTTTTCATGTATGATATATACACGGAGATAATTTCATGTATGCATCATACATGAAGTTAGGCTTCGTGTATGATTCAAATTTTCGCCCGAAAAATTAGCCGAAAATTGTCGCCGGAAACATTTCACTGGAATTTTTTTAGCCGGATAATGTCGCTGGAAAATTTCGCCGGAAATTCATACAAGAAATTAATCTTCGTGTATGATACAAATTAAATGCAATCTTCTTGTATACATGAAGGGCATAAAAGTCCTAAACAAACTCAAAAGGGTATTTTAAGTTTTTTTTAAAAAAAGGGCTATAATTTATCTTTTGTTTTGAGAAAGGGTATTTTGAATTTTTGCTCGGTCCTCAAATAACTTGCTACCTATTTTTGTCACACCGATACAATAATATATTCTCTCTCACTCTTACTTTTTCTCCACTTATAACAACTTTTTCCTTAATTCTTGTGTCACTCTCTCTTAAAAACTTATTTTAGGACCAGACGTAATATAGTAAATTTTTGACATTGCTCTTGAATGACGACTTTTAGAAACTTAAAGCATACGACTGAAAAGGATTTTATAGAAAATTAGTTCAAATTTTATCAAAACCTACACTCAACGCCTCAACGGTATTCATTCCTCCTCTTTACGAGTATGATAGACTAGTTCTCTTCAATCACATAATCTCTCAACTAAAAAAAAAGTAAGAGTTTCACTTCAAGGGCTATGTCCGTTAATATCCATTGTACAAACACTTGTGAACAGCAGGATCGATGCCATTTAGTACGTCAAGTGTATGGCTCTGATACCAATTGAAGGTATCAGATTCACACCCAGAGTGGTGACCAAAGTGATGACTAAAGTATTCACCACTTCGGACTGAAGGCAGCGGAAATAAAATGAACACAATGGATAAATTTTCACAAGATTTATCAATTAATAATCTTGTGAAATGCCTCAGGGCAAAATATTCACTATAAGAATGTGAACAACGAAAATACTTCGAGTAAACAATGATCACTAAAAAGAAGACTATTCAACTCCCTTCACAGAATGTGGTGTAGCCTCAACTATCACTCGAAGAAATAAAGAAATAAAGATGAAAACTATACTACAAGAATTATTTCTAATCTATACATGTAGTCTACATCTTGGAGGCCTCAATATTCTTGTTACATTTGATCTCTATTTATAGAGGATCACAAAACTTAGGTTGCACTCCTCAAAATCAGCATGATCCACGTTTGAAGCCCACTAACTCTAACTGTCATGCTCACTGCAGCGTGGACCACCTTCCTGATATTTCTCAACAAACTTCAACCGCTCCAACAGCTTTCAAGCACGTCGGTTGATAGTTTCTTCCATTCTTTTAGCAGTTGCAAACTAACTCAACAATCTCATAGACCAAATCTCCAAATTTATCTCTTTACCCCATAATCCACTACTTTAACACAAAGTAAATAGAAGAAAGACAAAACAAAATACATAATAATTAACTAATTAATTATTAAAAAAATATGGAGTTCTCTTCAAAGCTGGGTGATGTTGTCATTCATCGGAATTTCTTCCATAGGATAGCTAGCAAAAAGGATCTGCCATGGCGAGATGCACAAGCTCCACCTCATGTTTTTGAATCTAACTCATCTTCTGCAGGCAATATTGCTATTTCTGCCTCTCTTGTTGAAGGCCAAATTATTTGGTATCAGAGCCATACACTTGACGTACTAAGTGGCATCGATCCTGTTGTTCACAAGTGTTTGTACAATGGATATTAACGGACATAGCCCTTGAAGTGAAGATGTCTATTTCTCCACTAGATACAATATCTAAGAGTTGATATCTGCTTAATCTTCCACTTATTTTAAGTGTCCTCTTTACCCTATTTTTACCTTTGATTTTTCCTATGTGAAGTTCCCTTCCATACTCATGTACCATATTCCTAGCTTAACCCATCACACTATCACTGTTTCTGATGACATGGTGAGAACTTTGATTTTGATTTTGAGATTCACGAAGTTCTACAAACTGTTAGTCTTGAAGTTCTGCCTATTGTCGTCAAGACATTGATCATATGTGCAGGAGATGGTGATCACAGCGGTGTCCACGTTGGTGATGGCTTTGGTGATTTATTCTGGTTTTTGTGATTTGGTATTTGAGACAAGGGAGAAACTCAGTCAGGGGAAGTTTACTTTGATAGGGGGAGCTGCTGTTTTTATTTCTGAAGTCTTTATGATTTTGCATTTGTGTGTTTTAGGGGGAGCAGTTGATATGCTTGCACATATTTTTAGAAGAAAGACAAAAAAGGGGAGTTTGTTGGTGTTATTTTTGACCCAATATTTTTAAATAATTAATTAGTTAATTATTATGTATTTTGTTTTGTCTTTCTTCTATTTACTTTGTGTTAAAATAGTGGATTATGGGGTAAAGAGATAAATTTGGAGACTTGGTCTATGAGATTGTTGAGTTAGTTTGCAACTGCTAAAAGAGTGGAAGAAGCTATCAACCAACGTGCTTGAAAGCTGTTGGAGCATTTGAAGTTTGTTGAGAAATATCAGGAAGGTGGTCCACGCTGCAGTGAGCACGGCAGTTAGAGTTAGTGGGCTTCAAACGTGGATCATGCTGATTTTGAGGAGTGCAACCTAAGTTTTGTAATCCTCTATAAATAGAGATCAAATGTAACAAGAATATTGAGGCCTCCAAGATGTAGACTACATGTATAGATTAGAAATAATTCTTGTAGTATAGTTTTCATCTTTATTTCTTTATTTCTTCGAGTGATAGTTAAGGCTACACCACATTCTGTGAAAGGAGTGTTGAATAGTCTTCTTTTTAGTGATCATTGTTTACTCGAAGTATTTTCGTTGTTCACATTCTTATAGTGAATATTTTGCCCTGAGGCATTTCATAAGATTATTAATTGATAAATCTTGTGAAAATTTATCCATTGTGTTCATTTTATTTCCGCTGCCTTCAGTCCGAAGTGGTGAATACTTTAGTCATCACTTTGATCACCACTCTGGGTGTGAATCTGATACCTTCAAATCAATTCATATGTATGAAAATTTAAATACCAAAAAGATGCTCTAGTAGGTGCGCGAACGCAGCTCAAATAATAAGACACTTCCCCTCAACTAACAAGCTATGAGTTCGAGTAATATGCATGCGTGTAAACTTAAGAAAAAAGATATATAGGCCGCCCTCTAACTAACTCTAGGATGATGATAGAATAAAAGAAAACTTAAATCATGAGGCAGCTTAGAGCTATATATGGTCCCCTAACAAAGTCAAATTCACTATGATATCGAATGAGATATCCGTGACTTTATTTTGTGGGCATTATATTTTTGATGTATGAATTCATATGAACAAACTATATATGCGTGTGTGTGTGTGCAAGATTTAATCTAGCCAACACTTTCACTTTTGAAGCAAGTAATTATATATAAAGTCTTCTTTAATCAACATCTTACGAAAAAGACAATTCATCTTCATGCAACAATTTTTTTTGAACGATAATGGACCAATTTTCTCCACCAGAGAAAAGAAGGAAAATATGTGAGAGAGAGAGAGAGTATTGAAAAGAAAAATCAAAACATACATTAATGAATGAAATAATTAATAGCTATACTATTTGGGGCGATGAAATCACACGATCACTTTTTACGTGCATTATTGATTTAGGGAACGTGTATTATTAATTTAACGCAAAAACTTGTATGTAACCTGCCGTACCCAATACGATTGTGTGTGGGGCGCGTGGAGTGCACGCACCTATATTTATTTATTTATTTTAATTTTCAGATTTTTTTTTTTCAAAATTTCAGATTATTTTCCCTCTTATTTTTTGTTTGTCTCTTCATCTTTTTATTTGTCGCTTCTTCTTTGGCCTCAGATTCGAGCGAGGGGACGAAGGCCTCAGAGCGGGTAGGTAATACATTAATGAATCCAAATTGTTGCTGCTAAAATTATCTTTATATTAATAATCAGAGCGAATACGGGGTCGTAAAATCGGAGCAAAAAAAGTTGAAATTAAAAGAAAATTGAAATAAAAAAATTAAATTTTAACAGAATTACCCGCGTTGACCGAATGGATTGACCCGGATCCCTTTGATCGCATGCAAGTGTTGCTCTTAATTTAATTATTTAAATTGCATAAATGAGTAGATACAATTTCCTTCCCAGACTTGGCCCAGGTCAGTTTAACATTGAAGAAAGCCCATCAATTGAGCTAATCAGACTATTAAAAGTCCCAAACCCTATTTATTAAATGGCAAATTATTGGGTGAGACCGGGTCGAGGGTTGGATCCCAGTCAACTTATTGACTTTCGATTTTTTTTACGGTCAGATGGTATGTACCACAACATGTAGTGAGATGTACAACTAAGTGTACTAAGATACACCATCTTTTAATTTTATTAATATTCTTTGTCATTATTTTTTTGAGATGCACCACCATGCATTTGGAGATGCACCACATAGTGTATGCATACGCATCACCATGTATAATGAGAATCACCACCATGTATATTCAGATGCATCACACTGTGTAATGAGATGCAGCACTACGTGAAATGAGATGCATCACACAGTGTAATGAGATGCACTGCACTTTATTATTAAAAAGAAATTCGGAAAAAAAAATCGGAGGCTCACGCCTGTTTTGTGCACGCGCCACGCACCCGTCGTACATTGTGAGACACGTTGCACCATAGATTAACTCTTATTAAATGTCGTGTTTTTTGGTTAAACTTATTCAGAACTTAGAAGATCTAATAACTAATTGTCTCCAAAGTCTTATTTCAAAACTGAATACTTATCTGCTCAAAAGAAAAAAAGAAAAAACTAAATACTTATAAATTATATAGACAAAATAGTAATCATCAAGCCTAGACGAATGAAATTAATCAAATAAAATTTTATTGGGCCTATCTATCTAAAAACAATAAGCACTATTACATTAGGCCCTTCTTGGAATAGTTCCTCACACACAAACTGAATAGCTAGGCCAGCTCCAAAATCCACCCAAAAAAAAAAAAAAAAGCTCTTGCACACTCTTAAGATGTTAATTTGCATCCATTAAGATGGAAATCTATGAACATGGGTGTTGATATAAAATTCACTTAGCCTATATAGAAAATCGACAGTACGTATTAACATAGGTGACAATACTCAGCACGTGAGTTAACATTTCTTTATACGTATGTGTTTATATTATATTAATATATATGCGTGTGTGTATGTTTTTTTCTTTGTTTATTATAAGCTAGGGTAATATAATGAATTTCGTTGTTGTTTAAAATTTTCTTTATGCAATGTGTATTTGTGTGAATTATTATGTGGCTCTTCTTCACCTACAACGAGAGATATCTTCATAAGATTAATTGTTCACAGCTATTTCAAATTATATATTAATGCTCTTAAAAAGATCCAAACTCTTATAAGAGTTGAGATTACATAGCCTAACAAGAAACTATAGAAAATAGAGTAGTACATTTTTAGTTTACGATTAATTTCTTTTTTAGAACTTGCAATTACTACCTTTTTTGATCAACGAATTAAAAATAAATTAAAAAATTCACACACTAGACTACTCTGCGCGACGCGTCATCAGCAGCCGTGGGCCCCACCACATAGGTCGTGTGGGGCCATATCGACGTCACAGCTTACGTCATGGTAAATATTTAAAGAATTCTGACTTTATCATTTACATATTATTATCATTATCAATGTACATTAATGAATTATGAAACTGAAGAAAAAGAGAAAGCGTGATGTGTATGTGTTATTTATTTATTTTTTTTCAATTGATATTAAGAAAAAAAAATTATGGGGCATATAACGAGTTTATAACCTATTATTGGATGAATGAATGTTGATTATATTTTAGAATAAATTAATTACATAGCTACCTAGTGTAGTGCACGTACCAATGTATTTGGAATAAGGTTACTAATGCATGAATGAAACATATACTAATATACAAAATAAAATCAATCATGCTTAGGCAACAATATATGAATAAAGTGATCATGTTCCAATGCTTGGAAAGTGTGGTGTTTACCTGCCCTGTATGGTTTGCAGGTTACTGTACAAGGGACGAGGATTTATCCGGTACGCATCAAAAGTAGCGGCTGCGGGTTCCCACGATATAAAAGAAAAGATAGAAAATAGAAACCTAATGATTTCAATCGAAACATAAATTAATGAGGAACACTCCCCTGCGACCGGCCTCTTCCCATGAGATCGGATCTGGGTTGATCGACCCGGTTAATGCGGGTCAATCCAGTCAATACACTATTTTTTTTATTTTCATTTTTTTTTAATTTTCAGAATTTCGGCTCCGATTTCAATCTATAGATAATCTTAGTGGTAACAATTTAGATCGTTCGGTTCGTTTCGAGGCCTACGACTCTCCTTACTAGATCTCTTGACAAAAGAAGAAACAAACAAACAAGGAAGCGGTAAAAAAAAAACTATAAATTTTTAAAAAATTAATTAATTAAAAAATGGAATTAAAAAAAATTGGCAGGCGTGTTTTCATGCGTCGAATTAAAAAAATAATCCGGCGCGTGCATCCCACGCGCCGCTCGTGTGAGCGCGGTCGCATACAAGTTTTTGCATATGTTAATATGTGTGTGCAGAAATTTGGGTTCATGGAATAATAAATTCATCAACCATTAATAATATTTTCTAATTTTTATCTTCATATCGGTATTATTTTTCTAAATTTAAGGCATAAAATGTTTAAGGTATTGTTATAAAAATAATATAAATTTAGTAGTTGAAAATTAAATCTAACAAGTCTAATCCCTCTTGTGAAAATGGGATCGGTATTTTGATAGTTCCATTCAAATTCATTCAACAGTATATTCCCAGAACTAACTATTTACGTATTATACTGAAATAGCATATTCTTTTAAATTATTACGTTCTAAATTTTTTAAATTAATTATGAAATAACCAACCCTTCTTAATTATCAATTTCTAGAAACTTGAAACAAGAATAAAACATTATTATAAGTTGTAAGTAAGATACAACCAACCCTAAATCCTAATTAGTAATTAACAATTATTAGGTAAACCAGAAAACTTGTACCGTAAAAATTATAAAAGGAAGTAGGTTGAGGGTGAATAAAATAAAACGACGACCAGAGATTAAAATTACACAAACCGAAGCTTCGATTTTGTCTAAAAAAAAATAATGAAGCTCTCATTATGTACTAGTACTTTCCCGTTCACGAAATGGTTATCACTTTTGCTATTTAAGTTTGGCTACGAAATAGTTGTCACTTTTGCTACTCCACTCACATTTATTGTGAGACCCTTACTCTATTCACAACAATACTCACTATAATTCACTATACTATTTTCTTAAAATCTGTATCGTCTATAATGTAGCAACTATATCGTGGACGGAGGGAATACTGTATAACACTCTAATATTTTAAGAAAGAAAAAAAAATTATTATTGGATTTAATAAATGTATTCATGTTTTGTATGTGACAAGATATGAAATGGCAGTTTGAAATGGAGAGATAAAAAAGCAAGACCCAGGCATCATGGTAATGTCAGAAAATATAATAAAAACGAAGATAATTAAAAAAAAAAGAAAAACTATTAAACGGAGTTCTTTAATAATGGGGCCTTCTGAATCTTTTAATTAAAAAAAAGGCTAAATTGAATATAAATTTCTCACCTTTTACTAATTCTTGTTTATATCCTCACCTTTTTAAAATAGATGAATTTTTTTTTAAAATTTTCGCAATTCGATATCTCTGATCATTTTTCCCCAAATTAGCTCTAACATGGAATCTGAAAATACCACATGGCAAAGTCTGACGGAAAAATAACGACGTAGTTTTAAAAACACAAAACGTTGTCGTTTCTTCAAACACAAACACTTGTATTTATATTTATTTATGCGTATTAGGACACCGATCGAAGAACAGTATAAATATTTTTAAAACTATGTCGTTTGTTTTTCCGTCGGGTTTTGCCATGTAAGCATTTCAAGATTCCATTTCAGTGCTAATTTGGAGGGAAATGGTCTGAGGTATCAAATTGCAAAAATTTAAAAGGTGATAAATTTTCACCTAATTTAAAAACATGAGGATATAAACGATAAATTGATAAAATGTGAGAAATTTATATGCAATTTAGCCTTGAAAAAAAAGTTATTATGCTACTTATACAAAAAAAAAAATTGTTATTTCTCAAAAGTGATATAAATACGAAACAAGCCAAGATCTATTTTATACATATATACTTTTTTTTTTATATCGTGGGAACCCGTAGCCGCTATTTTCGGTGCGCACTGAGTAAACCCTCGTCCCTTGTGCAATAGCCTGCAAACCACCACACAGGGCATGAAAATAACACTTTTCATGTACATGTGTGACAGGATCGAACTGTAAAAGCGCTTCATAAGGTTCGAACCTGAAACTTCTCAGTCTCAAGCGCTCACTTTTTAATATAGTGTGGTCGCCCCCTGCTCATGACGTTCTTGCATGAATAAAGAATTCTTGAGAATTATCAATTGATTTAAATAAAATTATGTTGTATATGATGATATAGATTTATTTTGTTATATAATGAAACCGTTATTGACTCACTCTCCTAAAATTTCATGACACGTATATTTTATGCAATTCAACAAAGTTTTCAAGGGTTTAAACATAATAATATAAGTTTATAATATACCTGATTTTATTTATTTCCAATGTTTCGTTAATTAGCATACCTTTCATAGAATAAGCTACAGCTTAACTTTATTTATTCTAGCATAAACAACTATATTGTTGGCATTTCTTTATGCATAAGCATACCATAAAAATCGACGAGTATTATTTTTTTTTAGGGAATTACAACGAAGTATATATGTCTATTATCAAATAAATCACTATTTTCAATCCCTTTGAAAAGTTCAAGAATTATGTATATTATTTTATTTGTTTAAGTTTACGCACGTACACATGACTCGATCTCCTAACCTTTGGTTGGAGGCGAAACCCGTCTTACAACTAAATTGCGCTTCGTTGTCTTAATAATTTTGTATCCAGTGGTGCATCAAAGTATATAATTTATATAATCAAATTTTGGTCAACCTAACTTGTAATTCAAGTACGAGTGATTTAATTAAAATTCAGATCTCTGAATCGAACTTTATTAAAATAAAATACTCCCTTCATTCATCAAATCGTTGCTCGCATTTGACTGACACATGAATTAAGAAATTGTAGGACGTAGTGAGCGAGTATAAAATTGGAAGTTCTTGAGATATTATCTAATTTATGGGTATATTCTTCATTTTTTTCATATAATTTATGGGTATATTCGTGAATCCACATCATAGCTCTTTGTATATACAATTTTAAAAGCATCTTATGTAACAAAATTTAAATCTTTGTTGGTGTCGCATATTTGAATTCTGGTGTAACAAAATTCTGGTGAAGTGTGATTTTAAATCTATGTTGGTGTCTTATATTTTGTGCTTGCCGGTTTGTTATAATATATTATCGAATTATTTAAATTGAAAATGGTTAGCAAGAACCCAACTACCATGACATAAGCCCTCTCCAAAAATAAAAGTAGTTTATTAATTCATTAATCATGATTAATGGCAATGAAATTTAATTATTAGTGACTCAACGGATTGAAATACACCGACAATAATAATAATTAAGATATTCATTAGGTTAATCAGTAAATAAAAATTAGACATAATTGCATATAATAATAACACAACCTTCACACGAAATCTTAATTTTTTAGCACGATTTTCAAATCGTTGCACTAAAAATATTTGCAATCACAACATTGATTCTGAAGCTACTTGAATTGGCACATGACTGTTATCTTTAAGACAGAAATTCCGGTGGAAACGTTCTACCGTGCAACACCTGCACGTACGGCCCAACTCAGTCCGACCTGACCCGTTTGATCCGGTTTGACCGGGTCAAACCCCCATTTGCTCAGTTTTTTTTCTTCTTTTTTTAAAAAAAAAAAATTTAGTTTTTTTTTTTCCAATTTTTTTATTGTTTGCAGCTTCTTCTATGGTTAAGATTCGAACGAGGGGAGCCGAAGGCCTCGGAGCGAGCCAAAAAAGTCCAAATTGTTGCCCGCCGATAATCCTTATTTTAGTAATCGGAGCGAAGACGGAGCCGTAAAATCGGAGCCGAAGGCTCCGTCGGGGAAAAAATATCTTGAAAAATAAAATAAATAAATAAAATTAAAACTGGGCGAGTGAGACCCACGCACGGCGCGTGGATCTCATGCGCAGGGCGGGGCAGGCGCTTGGCGGGTCGAGGCGGGTTATGTACCGTGCATACTTATGCACGGGAGTCCTCTATTTTTAATGATGCCCAATTTTAAGATTACAATAAGTGTATTTATATTCTGATTAAATGATAAGTAGATAATAAGTGTAAGTTCAGTAAAAGGTAAATGTCATGATTTTAGATATAACCGTTTGTATGGCGACTTTATACTACTATAAATTGTAATTAAATTTAGTTAGTTGCCTTATTTCAACAACCTCACTAATTATATTGGTAATCTAATCAAATTTCTAATAAATTTTTTTTATAAAATATCTACCAGCTACGATAGGAACTGCAGATCAGAGTAATCCTGTAACATGAACTTGTGAAATCAAGATAAATATTTTATTCCTTCACAAAAAGAAAGAAAAGTATTTTGTAAAGTGAAGTTTTAGTGTTCTCGTTAATTAATTTTATATGATACAATGGTTTCTGTATATTTTTCTGAACTTTATTAAGATTTAATTATATTCTTAGTTCATATTTGAATTTGATACATCAATTTAATCGTGTCAGTGCCAACGATATTATAATTGAATAATTCTATTGCAAACCAAGCTGAAACAGTGAAAAGTGAAATTTACCCAATTTCGAAAGGAATTGATTTTTTAAAGTAGTATTTGCTGCAAGAAAATCTATGGGCATAATCTGTTGTTACACATGCACCAAAATAAAATCAACCTCGAATATTTCGATACTAGCAATTTTCCACTAAGCCTTATTTTGGAACTTTTTTTTTATATTTTTTTAATCACAGCATATAAAACCGTGATGTGAAAATTTTGGATAATTTTTTTTTCTTTTGTATGTGTGTGTGAAAAGTTTACGCTTTTCAACAATTTTGAATTTTTGGCGATATTGAATGTCAACATGGTACTAACTTGGCAGCAAATAAATGCAAACATGTCGATATCAATTTTGCTAAACACGAAAATTTTGTAAAAAATAATAGAAATAAATTTTACGTAATCAACTAGTACTATCATATTTTTATGGGTTAATTTGACTAAAATGTGTCAATTTTTTCGAATTTTGAAAAATTTTCATGACTTTCAAAAAAATTTGTTAGTACATGACATTTATATTAATTTGAATTTAGATATGAATTTCGAAAATTTTCAAATTACATTTGACGTGATTGTTTTAAAATTTACACGTGAAATTTCTATCCGATAAGAAATAACGTTTTATTTGATCAGGTTTAAATTCCACATGTAATATCATAAAGAAACTCCATGCATAATTTGACCACAATGTGCTAACTTTTTCGAATCTTGAAATTTGACATGACTTCTAAAAAATTTCTGTAAATACATCACATTATATTAGTTTAAATTCTAACATAAATTTCGAAAATTCTCAAAATTACACTTGACGTGATTGTTTTAGAGTTTAACACGTGAAATTTCTATCCGATAAGAAATAATGTTTGATTTTATCAAGTTTAAATTTCACATGTAATATCAGAAAGAAACTCCATGCATAATTTGACTACAATGTGTCAACTTTTTCGAATTCTGAAATTTGACATGACTTCTAAAATTTTTCAGTAAATACATCATAGTTTAAATTTTACCATGAATTTCAAAATTCTCAAAATTACACTTGATGTGATTGTTTCAAAATTTTACACGTGAAATTTCTATTTGATAAAATATAACGTTCTCTTTGATCAATCATATGTAATATCAGAAAGACACTCCACGCGTAATTTGACTACAATGTGCCAACTTTTTCGAATTTTGAAATTTGACACGACTTCTAAAAAATTTCAGTAAATACATCATAGTTTAAATTTTAACATGAATTTCAAAAATTCTCAAAATTACACTTGACGTGATTGTTTTAAAATTTTACACGTGAAATTTATATTTGATAAAATATAACGTTCTCTTTGATCAATCACATGTAATATCATAAAGAAACTCCACGCGTAGTTTGACTACAATGTGCCAACTTTTTCGAATTTTGGAATTTGACACGACTTCTAAAAAATTTCTGTAAATACATCATAGTTTAAATTTTAACATGAATTTTGAAAATTCTCAAAATTACACTTGACGTGATTGTTTTAAAATTTTACATGTGAAATTTCTATTTGATAAAATATAACGTTCTCTTTGATCAAGTTTAAATTCGACATGTAATATCAGAAAGAAACTCCACGCGTAATTTGACTAAAATGTGCCAACTTTTTCGAATTTTAAAATTTGACATGACTTCTCAAAAATTTCTATAAATACATTACATTATATTAGTTTAAATTCTAAGATGAATTTCGAAAATTCTCAAAATTACACTTGACGTGATTGTTTAAAAATTTTACACGTGAAATTTCCATTTGATAAAATATAACGTTCTCTTTTATCAATCACATGTAATATTAGAATGAAACTCCACGCGTAATTTGACTATATAATGTGTCAACTTTTTCGAATTTTGAAATTTGACATGACTTTTAAAAAAAATTGTATGTAGATCTTTAAATTTTAACATGAATTTCGAAATTCTCAAAATTACACTTAACGCGATTGTTTTATAATTTTACACGTGAAATTTATATTCGATAAAACATAACGTTCTCTTTGATCAAGTTTGTCAGAAAGAAATTCCACGTGTAAAATTTCGACAGTCTAATCCATATATTTTATGGCAATTACACCGTTCATCATAAAAAAAAAAAAAATCAGATACACATGCAATAAAATCAGCCCCATGCTCCAAGCCAATGATTTCTCTCCTTTTTGCAACCTTAGATTCTACCCTTTTGCGAATCCCCATGCTTTCTCTCAGACTACAGTAATTCTTTCTGATATCTCTCTGCATTTCACTTGCTGCTTTCTTTTCTGGCCTCTGTCGTCTATTCACAGGCTTTAAATATTGTTTTCTCTTTTTTGCTTTTTAGCCCCTCAACTTTTACTATATTTCTTGCATGCCCCTTTATTTCTTTCCAATTTGGACCCCATTAATAAATGTGCACGGACCATGACTAGCAAAAAATGAAGAATCAAGTTTATTATACATTGAGGATAATTAATTAAGATCAAGTACATGGCTGTTTAATAGTCTTCCTCATGAATTTTATTTAATTATGCATAGTTTGGGAGTCATAGATAGTTGGTGGTATTAATTCAATGTAGGCTTGAATATTATACAACCTAAAAATTAATATAAATTAATACAAGTAATATTTTGATGATTCCACAAGTATTAGTCCATCAATACGATCTTGATAAGAAGGTTGTGTTTACTACCATTTTCCATTTCTTTTCTTGTACTTTCTAGGTTGAAATATCATACTAATAACAAATTGTTTTGGATCATTTTTTTTCAAATACTGTATATGAGAAAGGGTAAATAGTGTCGTGTGGAATGAAAAAGAGATAGTGAAATCACGAAAAATATATTATGGAGTATCCATTAAATAATTAAGTCGTATAAAATTAAAAATATTCCGAAAACGAGCTTTGATTACCAAAAATATGATTCACACTAGAGAGATGCTCTTGCAATCCACCTATCAACAAACTTCCAAAAGAATAAAAAGTTCTATCAAATTGAAAGATTTTAGTGCTTAGAACAAGTAAGGCAAAGAAAGTTGGCAAGCGTATGCCACTCTTTTGGTACATGCCTACCTTCATTAAGCAAAAGTTGGTGATAATTAATTTCGATTAGAGTATACTACCTTCGCCGTATCTTAATTTTTCATTTTATTTCGTTGGTACGTGTTAGTTATATAAATAATACAATACAATACTAATAAAGAAGAAAAAAAAATTGAATATTTTTTTTAGATAGAAACAAATGAGAGGGGGAAATCTCAATCTATTTGCAAACATGGAAGGGCAAATATATGAATATGGAAATATATAAGGTCCTTAGAGATAATAATAGGCCCAAAAATTAGGTGCCACAAGAAGACAAAATTTGAGTGACATGGGCACCCTATTGGTACAATGTAAAAAAATCCAAAAGAATAAAGATTTTCCTAACCATTATAATATTCCATCCAAAACCACTAAAATAATGCAGGCAAAAGAATAAATAAAGGCATTAGATGGTGGATATTGCAGACCTTCCATCCATGCTTAACTTAAGAGATGAAACTTTGAAGAGAGAGAGAGAAAGAGGAGAGAGAGAGGGGAAGAGGGTTAAGGGAAGCTTTAGGTCCACCAACTGGTGGTTAGAAGATTGGCACTCCATAACCAAACACCATCAACAGCAACAAAGAATTAACCAAGTCAAGCAACAAATAATAACAACAAACAACAGCAACAGCTAAGAAAGATCATAGCTTTGCTATATTCTTTCCCTTCACTATTTATAATTCTCTCATTATTTATAATTTCCATAAACAGACAGAGGTTGGAGAAAGGGATGTTTTGAGATAAAAAATAAAGATTTCATTTTTCTGATGTGTGGGGTTTGTTAATAGTAAAAGAGAGCACCCTTTTTTACATGCTAGATATAGAGGGAAAAGTAGAAATGAGAAAAAGACTTCATTTTTATTTTAAATTTAATTTGAAAAAAAAAGGGAAAATGGTGTGTGTAAGTCTCACGTGGGAATAGATAAAAAGAGTAGATGATGAACGAACTTATGCAGGAATAGTTATCATAAAGGTGAAAGGAAAGATTTAAAGGGGTGATAATGTTCTTGTACTTTCAACTTTGAAATTTTTTGCAACTCTACTATACACTAGGCAGGAGAAAATAAACAAAAAAGTTTTAATTTTTGTTTTATTCTTCTTTTCTTGGGATTTAATTGTTCTTGCTTCTTTCTACTTTCTTCCTCCTTTCTTCTCTTCTGTTCTTGATTCTTTTTAGTGAGTGAGAGAGAGAGAGAGAGAGAGAGAGAGAGGGAGAGAGGAGAGAGAGGAGGTTGATGATAGTGTTGGAGTCTTGGGATCTGTATGTTTGTTTGCAGTGAAGAAAGAGTTTTTTAGGCCGATCGTAGAGCTGCTGTTCCCCACAAGCTACACAGCTTATGCTGAATTTCAGGTTTTTTTATGAATTTTTAATTATTTGTTTATGTTATTACAGGCTTTTTAGCTGCTGCTAAGGAAAAAAACTTGCTGTCCTATTCTCTCATGGTGATTGTATTGGATTATGTCGGCACATTTATGTGATTATAGATTGCAGTGTTTTGTTGAATTATATTCTAAAATTTTATTTTTGTGGTGTCTGTTTTTTGAGTTCTTTCTTTCCACTTTTGCTGGTCAATTTTGTTCATTCTTGAGCTTGATTGTTGTGAAATTTTGTTTTCTGTTTTCTGGGATTTTGTCATTGATTTTAGGTTTCTGAATTGGGGTTTGCACTTTTTAATCTGTTATTTTCCAGGCAAATTTGATCAAACTAATGAATTTTGTGAATTTAGGCTTTCTTGATTGATTTGTGAATTTTGTTATTAGCATATGTGTGTTTGTGTGTGTTGCTCTTTTGTAATCTGATTACGGGTGTATACTCAAAGGTATTATAATTTGATTATTTGTTTCTCCAAATAATGTATGCCCAATTTGATTTAATTTTGTGCAATATATGAAGCTCAAATTGCAGTGGCAAATAGCCATAAAAATGTGTGCATGAAATCAAGAACACAGAATACTTATGTTGAATGTTGATGAATTTTCCACCTGGGAATTTCTAGGATTCTTTGACTTCTCTCTCTAGCTGAAATTGAGGCAGAGAGAGATAGAGAGAGGAGATAGTAACTGTGAGCTCAAATCTACAAGAAAGAATAAATGGGAACCTATTTTCCTCTGTCAAACAATCAAAGAGATGCTGCAACAATGCTCTACTTGAAGGATCCCGTGCCGGCTTCTCATTCATCAACACCGATTCTCACAGGAAACACGATTATGTACATGAACTTCCCGCCTTCGTCAGAGCCCTACTCGGATGCAATAGCCGGCAATTCACACAGTCACACCAGTTGTATGGATGTTCCACCGGTTGCTTCGAACTCAAACACCACATCACAAGAAGTTCTGTTGAACTTTGGAGGCTCACGGGCGTTAGAGAATCAGTTAAACACGTGGAAAGACGGGAGGAACGAGATGCTAATGATGCATCAAGCAGGGGGGAGTTCGTGTGTGCTTCAAGGTGCTCCAAATTTGCAAGGGCAAGGACTGTCGCTTAGTCTCAGCACGCACGTACCTATGATCCCGTACCAGAACGAGAGCACGGATTTCTCCTCGATTTTGGGCTCTAATAATGGATTGATGCATGGTGAAGATAGGGGGAGGAACATATCTTTTGAGAACGAAGATAACTTTTCTAGCGGTGTTCATGGGAGCAATGCGGATGGGTCGAGTGATATGTCGTCGTATGGAATGCCGAGTATTGCAAGAGCTGTGCCTAACTCGAAGTATTTGAGAGCGGCTCAGGAACTGCTGGATGAAGTTGTGAATGTGAAGAAAGCCATCAAGGAGCAAAATGCAAGGAAAGAGATGAGGAAAGAGTCGAAAGAAGTTGAAGGGGAGTTGAAGGATGGAGGCTCGGACCCTTCGTTTTCAGCCACGCCTAAGGGAAATGGGGCTTCACAGGTCGAGGTTTCAGCAGCCGAGAAGCAGGAGTTGCACAATAAACTGACTAAGCTTCTGACAATGTTGGATGAGGTGAGAACTAATGCTTTTTGATCCTATTTTGTACTTTTTTTAAGGTTGTTCTGTTTTATCACATTGTTTTTTCATTTCAAGATTATGATGAGGTGAAAAACAAGTGTTTTTTCTATTTTTTTCCTTTGTTAAGGTTGTTTTATTTTATTACAGCGGTTTCTCAATTCAAGATTTTGAGTTATAAACTTTTTAGAATTGGCTTTTTTCTATGATTTTTCAGTAAAAAAAAATAATCTGATTTCTTCTTTGATAGTATATAGTATAAGAAAGGGGGAAATGAACTTATCGAATTAACTTCTCATGGATTCAATCCAAATCACTATGATATTTTCTTGTTTGTGATTCGTGAATGAGGTGAGAAACAAGTGTTTTTTAAATCATATGTTGTATTTTAGTTTAAGGTTGTTTTCACATTGGTTTCTTATTTCAAGATTTTTAATGAGGTGAGAAACAAGTCCTTTTCTATCATATGTGTATTTTTGCTTAAGGTTGTTTTTATTTCCTCAAATTGGTTTCTCATTTCAAGATTTTGATGAAATTAGAAACATCTCTTTTTAATTTTTTGTTATGGTTGAAATTTTTGTCACATTGGTTTCTCAATTCAAGATTTTGATGAGATGAGAAACAAGTCTTTTTCTATCATATGCCTTATTTTTTCTTGAGAATGTTTTATTTCATCACATTATTTCTCATTTCAAGATTTTGATAAAATTATAAACATCTCTGTCATCAATATTTATCACATTGGTTTCTCAATTCAAGATTCTTGATGCAGGTTGATAGAAGATACAGACAATATTACCATCAGATGCAAATTGTTGTTTCCTCATTCGATGTAATAGCAGGATCTGGAGCAGCTAAACCGTACACTGCGCTTGCACTTCAGACCATCTCCCGTCACTTCCGCTGCCTACGTGATGCTATAAACGGGCAGATTCAAGTAGTACGAAGGAGCCTCGGGGAAGAAGACGCTTCCTCAAACGAGAGGGGGGTTGGGATATCACGACTGCGCTACGTGGATCAGCAGCTCCGACAGCAGAGAGCCCTGCAGCAGCTCGGCATGATGCAGCAGCATGCATGGAGGCCACAGAGGGGACTCCCCGAGTCCTCTGTTTCGGTTTTGAGAGCTTGGCTTTTCGAGCACTTTCTCCATCCGTAAGTAGCAGATGCGTCTCTGTGTTCGTGTTTTTTTTTCCGTTTTTTCTGGGATTTCTATGATGAATGTGTTCGTCTTGTTCCGTGCTGCAGCTACCCGAAAGATTCGGAGAAAATCATGCTGGCAAGGCAGACTGGATTGACAAGAAGTCAGGTAACATTACATTCTGGATAAGTTATTAGTCATTTTTGCTTATGATATAAGAATTTTCAACTTTTTTTCTTGATTTGATGATGGTAAAGATAAATG
The DNA here is from genome assembly GCA_029490685.1 of Schizonepeta tenuifolia. NCBI lineage: Eukaryota > Viridiplantae > Streptophyta > Magnoliopsida > Lamiales > Lamiaceae > Schizonepeta > Schizonepeta tenuifolia. Next base: position 93,094,168 of record CM055960.1, on the reverse strand, counting down.
TTTGGATTTTGTGATAAGGATTTTATTCATCAACAATATGTTTTTTCTAGAGAATTGTTTTAAAAATTGAAGGTTAATGGTGCTTCTATTTCTCTACATTGGACAGTTTCTTTTTTTTTCTTTTTTTTTTGAAAGGATTGGATGTTGAGTTATTACAATAAGTGGATTCTCAAACTCTTGCAAAAGATACAAATCATAAGGAATTTTCAACTTTTCTTGTTTCTTGATTTTGATGATGGTGAAGATAAATGATTGGATTTTTTGCATTATATGATTTAGTTCTTTAACAATGTTGTTTTTTTTTTTCTATACATTATTATAGGCTGTAGAGATGGGAATTTGTCACTTTTTTAGTAATTACAATCATATGAAACATATAATAAAATAGAAACATCTCCCTTTTTTTGCTAATCTATATGACTATATATGGTTTGCTTTAGGTCTCAAACTGGTTCATCAATGCACGAGTTCGTCTCTGGAAGCCGATGGTCGAAGAGATGTACAAAGAGGAGACGGGGGACGCCGACATCGACTCCAACTCCTCATCCGAGACGAACCAACGAGCCCTGAAGCCGGGTGCAAAAGCCTCCGAAGATAGAGCAGAAGATCAGCAGCAGCAGCAGATGAAATGTGGTGACGAAATGAACGACGTGGAGATGATGGGATCGGACGCCAATTCCATCTTCGAGAGCGAGTACGGAGGAGGGAAGACGACGATGGGGGCCCACAAGCCGGATCACCACCACGAGTCGAGCCTCTTCCAAGATGCGGTGGCGGAGTCGAGCTGTGGGAGCGAGAGGTTCATGGCCGGCAGCTACCATATCTCGGAGCTCGAAAGGTTTGGTAGTATGGGAGGAGGAGTTTCCCTCACATTAGGGTTGCAGCAGTGTGAGAATGGAAGAATGGCAATGCCTAATAACAATCATAATAATAATAATGGATTTATTCCAATTAGAGAAAGTGATGTATATAACACAACAGCAGCAGCAGTAGCAGCTTCTGCTATGGGGAGTGAGAGTGGGGATTTTGAGTGCATGGATTCGGGGAACCGGCAGCATCGGCTCGTCTCGTCGTTGCTCCCGTCCTTCACGTGAGCCGGGTGGATCTTGACACGTCGGACAGTTTCGAAGCTCTAGTTTTTTTCCCATTTTGTGAATCCATTGTAGGAAAAGATTGGTTGGAAACGGTTTATTTGTAAAGAAATTTACTTGTTTGATCTGATGTAGAAAACCAGAATACGATGATTTTGTTGTATCAAGAAAATAAGGTAATTGTTGCATCCCATGAAAAAAGAAATTAAGGTTGTAACATTTTGAGTAAAGAAATTGACATGTAATAGCATAGCTTTATCAGTTGAGAAAGTAGAATATATTTGCTTTTATTTGCTACTAGTACGTTAACCCGCGCGATGCACGGGTATGATTTTAAATCACATTAATATAAATGAAAAATTATTTGGTAGTAATAATTTTAATTAGAACACTCCCAATAGATTTCTTAAAAGTTTGCTCCTAAATTTGTTTTTAGGAGTTCTCCTATACTATTTCTAAAAATGTATGATAAAATTAGAAAATTGAAAACTTAGTAACTCAATAATCAACCAAATAAAAAATATTCGATACCCGTACTTGCGGGAAATATGATTTCAAACATAGCAGAGATTCAATAAAAAATAAAATTATTTATTCAGCCAACTAATTAATTGACCAAATTTAAAATAATAATTTTTTTTATCAAATTTTATAAAATATTATTTGACTATTTCAAATTAATTCGACCAACCAATAAATTAGCAAAATTATTTTGGAGGGTGCAAAGGATGAGAAAATACACGTTAAATTTAGGTATTTATAGGCTTCTCTCAGTAGGTGAAGTTTCATTAAAAAACAATGTGTGATTAAAGGGATTTGAGGGTTGCCGAATAGGGCAAATGCAAAGTTAGAATAGTCTCTCAAATTAATAATTAATAAGCAAATACAAATTTATAATAAATAATTCAAAATAAACACGCACATAATTACATTAAGCAATGAAGAAATTGAATGAAAAGATATCAACCTAATATAATAGTGAGATAGAAAAAATAAAATAAAAATAACGTTTACGAAATCCAAAAAAATGCATAATAAAAAGACAAAGGAGATATGTAGAAATGAAATTTACAACTTACACGTATAAGTAGTTAGAAAAACAAAAAGAGATATGTATAATTTATATATGGAAATCGGAAATCGGTCAATATTTTGTTTAAAGATTTCAAGCCCAAAATAATTTTATGCATTTTTTAATCAAAGACACATAATAGTCGAGAGTTCCATTTTTTTAATTACTAATTATTTTATTATATTTGCTAATATTATTCTTAGTGATAAAGTACACTTTAATTTTAAGTATTTATAGATTTTTATTTAAGACATGTGTATACCTAGGAATAAATTTAAGATTTATCTTGTTAATCTATACCATATATATATTAATATAATAAAATATGATATGATATATATTGATTTTGTTGAGATTTGTTTTCATGTCATATATAATATATATATAGAATAAAAATATGAATAATATCGATTTTAAATTCAGAAATTTGAGAATTTAGATAAATATAAACGGAGGAATCTGAAGGGTGTCACATAAGATTTTTTTATACGTAGAGTCGTTTTCGTTTAATAGATAAAATAGATGGATAGAAATAGATAGATAGATTAATAATAAGTTTTTCTAGCCCTATCTATGCGTTCTCTTTGAGAGGACTACACTGATAGATTCTTTCATTAATAATAATAATATTGTGTTATATATTATCCCATACTTCCATTCTTTTCGAACATGAAACTTTGGTTTCATTCGGCTCCTTTATGGAAAATTAGTCAATTCTTAGACCTAAGAGGCGAAAAAAATGAACAAAATTATACCCATAACACCTACGTCGACTTTTTATTTGAATACAGACAAAATGAATCGCTTTCTAGATGATCCTTCTAGGAGAAGGTGATTCTGACAATCTTTCTAGTTACTTCGTTCTCTATTTCTATTTCAGAGGATCCTAAGGAAAAGAATTTTGTTTCCACCGAGCTAAACCAATACATCGACGTCTCTAGTAAACCAAAGTCATCGCTGAAATAGTACATAAGATTCAAGATTTCTCGACTTGTTGAGGGAGATTGTCTATTTTGATATTTCGTAATTCCTTCAATAAAATTTCTTTTAAAAAAAAGAGAGAATGGGTTATTTTCCGGGCATAATAAATTTTTTCATACTAGTGATAGGCTATTTTTCTTTACTTTTTCGTGAAATTATTCTTTATTACGTAGATTGCTTCTTAGATTGGTTAATTCCACAAAGAAAGCAGAAGCCGGAACGTAGAAATCAGAAGCCGATAGCTATTATCGACATCATCACCGAGGAGAGTTTAAGCGAGGAAGATGGCGGCGGCTGCCCTATTTGCCTCGGCGAATACAAAGTAGGCGAACGACGCGCCACCACCATAGCCTGCGGCCACCGGTTCCACGCGTACTGCATCTTCAAGTGGCGGAGGACGTCGGAGAATCATACTTGCCCACTTTGCCGGCATAATCTTGTTTGATCGACTTAGAGAGTGTTTGTCTGAGCTTATATCCTCAAAACAGTTTATAAACTCTTAAACCCTAAATAGGGAATAACTTATAGTAGTAAGTTATAAGTTGATTTAAGTAGCTTAATGGAATTGTAATTTTATTATTATTATTTTTTTTGAGATGGAGTACAATTTTTTTAGAGATATATTGTACTAGTAATTAATGAATTTGTTGCGATTTTTTTAGTGGTAGCTATCTAGTTTTGTAACTGTAGAATTAGAGACAAATATAATTATTTTATAATTAGTTTAAGAGTAATATTTTTTGAAACAAAGCGTGTAATAGTGCTATTGGATGCGTGGCATGAAAATTGGAAGAATATAGTAATGCAAAGCTATTTTGATATTTTTAATTATTTTCGACTAAATCATTAAAATTATTTTGTGCCTTATTGATGGATTACTTATAAGATTATTTTTTGCTAGAATGTGAACGTGACACATATATCACTATTCAAATTTATTAAGGAAAATTGAAATTAAATTCTTTTGCTGATAAGAAAATACAATTAACAGTAAAATTAATTTGTTAGAGGTTTGGCACTAAAATCTCCACTTTTTTTTTTTAGAAGAAACAGCCTTGACTCTTTGAGCGGGGAAGAAACAATATGATAAATTTTAGGAAAATACCATATTTTATAACCACCGTTGAACCTATTTTCTGATAACGTGGTATTTTTCATAAACTAGCTAAAATCTCTAAGAATTTTCCATTTTCGCCGGTTTGGGATGAACATCCGAGTTGTTTGGAAGGTTTTTCTTATATTACATGTACTTGCTTGTAAGACTAATGAATATCTTTTTTCGTACAAAAAAAAAGAGTATTTTTAAATTTTTGGCAAATTAATACCTATTTAAACATTTTTTTGACAATGTCGGCCCAAATTACGTCATAAATAAAAAAAATACACACTATAAAAAAAATTGAAACGTTTGGTATCAATTTGCCAAAAATTAAAAAGCATGACATAATTGAGAGAGAGGAAAAAAAAAAACAAAAAAAGGGGTCAGTGTTGTAATAAAGTAAGGCATTTTCCATAATTTTTCTGCCACAAATTCTAAGCAAATATGGTCTGTGTAATGAACTAGAAATTGGATTATAACATAGTAGTGAGAAATCATATACAAAAATGCAGAAAGTAAAATCTTAATTTGAACAAACAAAATTCCAACGAAAATCATCGACTGTTGGAATTAACTACTATTTACAGAATGAAAATTTTCCAACAAATTAAGCTTGAAATGAGAAAAGCAAATCCAGAATGATAGAAGTAGCTTTCCAGTAAATGAATATTTACAGTGATCAACTAAACCTTATAACAGTTTCACAGCCAAAATTTTACTAACAGAATGAGATCAATCACAGACTAATCTCATGTTCAAAATGCTTCGAACCACGATAAAAACGGGTATCGATGTTTTCTCAGTGTCACCTGCAAATAACATCAGAACAAGGAAACATTCAAGATACATGTTTAAAACATCAATCAAAAGGGAAGTCAAGGTTCACACTTGGTTACCTCTTATAGAGAGCAACTATGTCTTCCTTCAAACGTTCTGTTTCCAGAAACGTGTCTCCCGAGTTGTTAACATCAACGGTCTCCATGTCAAAGTTTTGGGGACCACTGTTCTCGTCCCATTCAAACCACAACTTAGAGATGGACTCCTTCTTGAAGCACGTAGTGTGATCCTCCTCTTCAGGCGCGCCAGAAGCAATCAATCTGTACGTGTATACTTTCTTCAGTTGGCCAGGTCTAAATGCTCGCCCTATGGCTTGGCGAGTTACAGATGGATTCAGATGGACGTCCAGTATAATGATGCGAGAAGCCCCCACAAGTGATATCCCCTCACCACATGCTTTGATTGAACCAAAGAACACTCGAGCTTCAGATGAAGAGTTGAATTTCTCCATGGAAGACTCTCGTGTCTCAGCATCTGAATCACCAGTGATCATGAACATCTCCTTGCCGATGCTGTAACCCTTGACCTTGGCCGTTATCCTCTCCAAAAATTTCAGGGGTAGGAGATATTGGCTGAAAACTAGCAGCTTCTCACCATTTGATTCACAGAGCTGAAGAAGATTCAGATAGAAGTTGAGCTTTGCACCATCTCTCACATTGATTTTCTCCAAGATAGCATTAATTTTCTCCTCATCAACTCTATCTTTTACACCAGAATTCTTGGCAAGAGTCTTCAACAATGGGTGCACATAAATAGCACTGCCTTGTGCAGAGATTGTGAACTTCCTCACCTGCGACTTCGTCAGCTCTTTAACTTCAGCTTTTTGTCTGGGGCTGAGCTGAAGATGGACTGAAAAATCTACAAGCCCCGGAAGTTCGTCCAAGTTATCCCCTTTGTAGTAATGCAGGACTTTTCTTGTCATTTCCCTCAGATCTTGTATCACAGTCGCCTTCCGGGTGTGGTTTTCATCTTTGATGAGGGTGTGTTCTATGAGTTCATAGAACTCATTCTCCCTTCCATGCTTCATCAGATTCCTTCTGCTGGATATCTCGGCCCTGCTCAAGATCCGCCTCCTTATTGTTTTAGAAGTCTCCATCTTCAAAAACTTTGGACGCACCAGATTCAAAATGTTGAACACTTCTTTCACATGGTTCTGATACAGTGTCCCTGAAAGAACCACCTTTCTTGGAGTCTCGATCCTCTCCAGTGACGTCAAGACATCAGTGTCTTGGTTCCGAGGAGTGTGACCTTCGTCTAGAATGAGGATCGTTGGGACTTTCAGCAAATAATTCTGGCATGCAGAAGCAACTGGCCCGTTGTCAGTGTCGCATATAATGGATGAGAACTGCTTGTATCCTAAAAACAGGATACTTCGTTCTTTCACCCAAGCCTTCAGAACTTCCAACTGCTGTGAACGGCTGTCAGCTTTAACCGAGTAGCAGTCAAACAATGGGATGGCCTCCACTTGCCAGCGGATAAACTCCTTCTTCCATATGGCCAATATACCCCTTGGCAGCACAACCAGAGGTCTTGCAGCTGGATATTTCGCCATGAAGCTCTGAAGGAAGCTGATGATCATGAACGTCTTGCCAGAACCCGGAGCATGCGCCAGTATACAACCTCCGGGATTTTCTGCCACCAGGTTGCTCAGAAGAAAATTGAATCCCTCAACTTGATGGGGTTTCATCTCCTTTCTGTGGCGTGGATGTGGATTAATTTCAGCAGAAGTAAAATCACTATCTGATAACTTGAATCCATCAGGGAGATCATCAGTTTGATTGTACTCTCTCTCACTTCGTCCTTCGTATCTGTAAGTTCTAGTAGTCCTTGTGTTCTGCATTTAGAATAGAGCAGGCACAGCAGTTGTCAACATCAAGTAGTCTTTGCCACAAAATTCTAACAGTATCAACAAAATACTAGTAATTCATTCACACATCAAAACATAAGGGAAACACGATTTGCAAGTACGACGCCCTTCTCTAATACAATAAGAAACTACACATTAAAAGACAATTTTAAGGTACAGATAAATCCTGTCCCTCGTTTGCATGTGTAACATCAATGCAGTAAAAATACCCAAATGATTCTGAACAAACTATGAATGCAGAAAGAAGATAGTAAACTTGTAACTGATATTGTTCAAGAACCTGAGGATTCTGAAGCTCCTATGATTAACTTAACTAGCTTGAACGCCTATTTTCCTAGCAAATTGTTCCACGAGCTCTGACATTACATGGGAAGCTCCTCAAGTGTAATGAAAGCTTGAGGTAAATCCAGGCTTTCTTGGATAAATGGATGTCAAAGAAAAGAATGGGGATCTAAGAGGTAGCTTTTAATTGCAAATGGTGACATACTTAGCAAGGTATCAGGAAAATAATACATCAATTGCAACACATAGTCACATACAAAGTAGAGAACAGGGGTGGGGGTGGGGGCTCCAAGAGGTATCTGTCAATTGCAAATGGTGAAATCTGAAGTGTGAAGGTCATATAAGGGTATAATTCTACGAGAAAATGACTCCTTTTCACCTTCCATTTTTCCGTTTTTTCCTTTTATCTATAATTAAGCCCCTCACCCCACTCCTCCCGAACCCGGACATAATTTGTGTTGAGACAAAAACATATACATAATCATCAACAGAACTGTTGTAGTATCTTATTTTATCAACAAGGAGTTAGGATTTTCTCCACATCTATTACCACTAACCCCACATCAACTTGGACGGCTCAAGTATGTAAAATTAAACCATCCATCAAGTTCTAAACCATTTACGTGCCTAACTTCCATTCGGGAAGTTTAATGTTATTCCCATACACCCAAGCTCTATTATCAACAGCATAATTTATAACATGAGGAAGTAAAAGTCAAACCTTAGAGAAGTTATATTCAATGATGGTCTCAATTCCTCGCTTAATAACTCCACAGATCCGGCATACATCACCGATGTCATCTTTAAATATAAATGAATGCTCACAGTCTTCTTCATCCTCATATTCATCATGTAAAGCTTCTGCAGAAGCATCCTGCCACAAATCAAAGGAAGAGATGTTCAACAGGTGTCTGTAATTGCAGTTTTAAACATTAGGCACAAAAAAAATAGAATTTATATCATTTTATATGCTAGGAATGCTAAGAACATACACAAGTTAGAGAAACAAAACTACAGCTTGAGTGGAGCATTTTTCATGGGTGTGAATAAAAGAAGGAAAAAGTTTCCATACAAACAGATTTTAAATCACAAAGGTATGAGAAAAGTTCATAATCATCCAACCATGTCATGATATTTCACCAAGTGTATACATAATTACTGATCCATATATCACATCTTGGACTGAAAGTTAGCATGCAGTAGATAAACCTATTATGTGTGGAGTTCTTGCAAAAGAAATAGTATTGCATCACAACAGATCTGGGAACGACAGTTGTGAAGATCAACACCATCCTAGACAGGTTAAGAGAGGGAAAGTTCAACACATCAAAAATCCTACAAAAACTTTCAGGTATAGGATATAACATTCTTGGTAAATTCAAGAGTAGCAACTAGAATTGCAGTAATAATTCTTCTAAAGGAAACAACCCAAGATGTCCTTGGAATAATATGAGACAACTTTCATATATTTCATCCACAATGGCCAAATTGAGCAGACTACAATTGCAGCAACAAATTAACATGCTTACTGAACAATCTTCTATTTTAAGAGCAGAAGTTTAAAAGATGTATCACGTAGCCAAGTATAATATCCAGAACAAGACCTGGATATTAAATACATGAATACTAAGAGAATACCTTTGAACACTCTAGAGCAACTGTCATCTCATTCCAAATATCCCCCAGACCATCAGAGTTGGTATCAGACAATTCATCACTTTTCTCTAGGTCATCAGTTCCCACATACACTCCTTTATCTTTTGTGGATTCAGTTTCAGCTTCACCTGTAATTTGCATAGGCACACCTTCTTGAGAATTTTTGCCTCCTTGCGAATTTTTGCCTCCTTGCGAATTTTTGCCTTCTCGAGAATTTCTGCTTTTACCAGGATTTCGGTCCTACATATTGTTATGGCACTATCAGATGAAATAGCAAGAATATCAAACGATAAGCAACTATATCGACAATGCATGAATATTCAAGCCCTGTCAGCCTGAAATTAGTAGTGAAAACATCATCACATATACACGTTTTTCTACACCCCAAACCCATGATAAAAGTTATGTGTGAATATATAGATTGTGTGTCACGTAAGAGCTGCATAATAAGTTCAGAGTTTGTCTCATTTTCATTGAAAAAACAATTCCATTGGATCAAAATTACTATGATCAAAAGATACATTCCATTACAGGGAAGCAAGTTGACAAGGCTTCAGATATAGGTAAGTTGAGAAGTTCGTTACCACAAAATCCTTCATGAGAAGAGTTCCTGAAGGTTTATCCTTAATGAGAAGATTCAAGGAGGGTGGCTTCAAATCCACTTCCACATAAGCACTTCTAGCATCATTATCATCATCGGAATCAATGATCACCACTGGCGCAGCATGATGGGAAAGCTGTGCTTCTGGAACGACCATTTCCATTGGTCCATCATTATCATCATCGAGGTCAATGACGTCAGGAGCAGCTACCACCATCGACATTGATGCCACTGCATCTTGCACATCAGGAGATGCTGATGGGATTTCAGGATTGAGTTCATAGAAGGAGTCCAACAGCTGCCTCCTCCGCTTGATAAGCTCTTCTATCTCCTTAGTCACGCTCCCAAATCTCCCAGAGTCCAATTGGTTCAGCAAATCACTTATGGTGAAAGGATCTGAACCATTCAGAACCTGTGTATGGGTGTGTTTTCTTGTCTGCTCGCACGCAAATCGCCATGAAGAAGGATAGCGGCCAAAACTGTAACCATTTCCATCATCTGCTTTAATCCTTTTACGCCGTTTTGAGCCCAAATCTAGCAAATAAGTTAAGCAAATTCAATAAAATTCCAAATAGTTCACAATTTGATTGGGGAAAGAAATCACAGTTCATCAATGATTGTTCTCGGATATAATAGGTGGCGTAATTAGACGGTAGTTTATTGAATTGTTCGATATCCTTAACTTCTGGAAACATGTAAAATCATGATTTAAGACTAACAGTTAAGTCTTAACTAACAGTAAGAACACAATTTCTGTGGTTTACTAGTCATTGCAGAATCTTAGTTCAAAAGGGCATGTATGCAGTCGTGGGCTAATGCCCATAACATCATCAAAATATCAAATGAGTCATTAACACAGATGAACTTATTCAAAACAGCTACCGGGAACCAAGTTCCTCTGCAGGCTACATCACATTTCCAAAATTACAATTGCACTTAATAAACAGAAAAACAAATGCACCATTAAATATATTGAGCGCATCGATTATTGCAGTTTTTTCAGGTCTAAGAACAGTTAAAAGCTCATGAAGGTCGATGCATCCATGACTCCATGTTATGGCAGATCATCTTAGTCGAGTGAATAGAAACATGCAATCACTACATCTTCCGTTTAATGCATTTCCTAATATTCCAAAAAAAATTGGTCTACAGTTGATGCTAATATACACCCAACTCAGCAGATGTTTCAGTGCTTCTAACCAACATATAAAACATTGAGCACTGATAACAAAATAATCAAAAATTCAACATCAACGTGAATGCAATCAGAAATACTAATAAGCCTCAATGAAGAACTTAAACAAGGACAACAATAAATATTTCCTTACAATGAAAATCACATAAACAGACACAGAAAACATGTGTGTATGCTTGCTTGTACAGGAAGAATCACAAAAAAAGAGCGGAAAAAAAAAAAAAAAAACCCTTACCGCTTGAAGAAGTGGCCGGATATCTTTTCAGAAACGGGCTGAGATAATTTCTATCAGTAGCAGCATCCATTCTCAAGCTAAAAACACCAAAAAAAAAACAAAATGTCAACTCATTATCAACACGAATACCAACCAAAAATCCAAATGCATGTTATCAAAATGCATGCCGTAACATCGGAATCGTGCAGCTCTAATCAACAGAATTATAAACAACGAATTCAACTACCTAACAATGATTCGAACCCCCAAAATTCTAACGCAAATGGAAAAACGAAATAGTAACCAAAACTGAAGGAGAAATGCAATTCCTTCTAACCTAGAATTACAAGACGATGGATCGAACGAATTGCAGAATCAAAACTTACATAAAATCAAATTGGTGAATAAGAGATTTGAAGAAGAGAAAACGTTGAGCTCACAGTGGAGAAAGGACAACTGAAACACTGCGCAAAAAGTAAAAAAAAATTAAATAAAATAAAAGTGAGGAATAGTCCTTCACTTCTTTAGTGCTTTTGATTTTTTTTTCCCATGTGCACTAACTTTGTAGAAAATAATCAAATATGGCAAAAAAAATAAAAATCAAATCCACTATAAAAATAAATGAAAGAAAATAAAATTTATTCTCGAAAAAGAAAAAAAAAAGTCTGAACATTGTCATAGAGGAAGCAAAAGCTCAAATTTTAATATATAAGTTAAAGTAATTTTATGTTTTTTCTAATAGTTACAAAAAAGATACAACACTGATTTGATCATACATTAATGAACTCGACACTGAGATGAAATATTTTAACTACGAGATCACATTAACATGTGAAAACATCACGATCGGTAACATTGATTTACTACGAGATGATACATGAAATATTTGAACGGTAAATCCTAACGTGAATTAAAATGAACTTATATTTTTGCTGTAGTTTTTCTTAGCGCGAATTTTGATCAATTATATTTGTGATAGTCGATGTAATTGTGATAGTCGATGTTAAATGTTGGCACTAGTCGTTCAACAACATTATCATTATGTAAGTAAGAAATATCGCCGAGCTTTACAACCACTTGATGATTTTAACTTTCGTCAGATTCGAACCTGGTGAAAAAATCTAACAAATTGAAAGGTTGCATTATTCATTTTATAATTTGAAAGTTCACGTCACAAAACTATATGAGGCGAATTTCATATATCTAGGAGGATGTCTGCTATAGAGACCCCTTCTCTACATACTTGTACTAAATATTTTGGATAAAAACTTTTTATTTAAGGAATATTTTGGATAAACTTTTTTTAAGGAATATTTTGGATAAATTAAATAACTAGTATAGTAGTATTCGCATATAATTTTATTCAATTATTAACCGTGAGTTTGACAAAATGTTTATAAAATATTTAGCCAGTGGCCACAGATATGAAAATTTGTTGGAGATATGAGAATCTGACATAAATCAGTTAAATATATCATACTAAGTATATTGAAGATGAATAAAACGATCTGGATATTCTTCTTCTCTTTTTTTTTTTTTTTTTTCTGTTTTTTCCGGTAACAATTAGGGATGCTCGAAATCCGCGGGTTGGTCTGACCGAATCCGAGGAGGGTTAGGGCCGAAAATTTTTTAGCTCGATTGGACCGAACTGAAATTAGCCCAAGCCCGAAAGGGTAGCCCGAAAACCAAGTGGGTTGGCCCAATAACCGAAATTTTTCATTACTTAGTTTTTACATTTCATTATTTTCTTTATACATTCAATTATAAGTTCTTTTTTTTCAAATATTGTTTTGCTTTTTATTTGTAATTTGTACTCATCATATATATATTATGCCTTCAAAACTATAAATTAATAATAATTTATATAAAAAAAAGTGTACTATATTATGAAATTAGAATTACAAATACATTTAATATGGCCAATTTTTTTACAAAAAACTTTATATTTATATATCAAAAATAGTTATACCTTTTATTTATTATATTATAAATCTCTTGACCCGACGGGCTAGCCCGAAAATCGAAGGATTAGTGTTATGGTCAATAATTTGTAGCCTGAAAAAAATTTAGTCTGATTGACAGGAACCGAAAATAGCCCGAGACCGATATGGTTGGTCCAAAAATCGAACATGTTAACCGATTGACATCACTAGTACTAACAACTAACTGCAAAGTATAACACAATTAATTAATCATTCAATTTTAGAAATATACATTTTATCATGCATAAAGTATACATCTATATTTCCTAAATAATAAGTATACCTCCATACTGTATTTTTAAAAATCCTAAATATTGTAAATCAATCCAAATCAATTTTCATAAGGTACAATATCAAAACTTCATAAACGACCCACTAAAGATATGAAAGTCGATCAACGTAGCACATGTACACGTAGGTTCGATTTAATCTAAATCAAATCAACTTTACATATGTAGTTTGCAGGCTACTGCACAAGGAACGGAGGTTTACCTAGTGTGCACCGAAAATAGTGGTTGCATGACATAAAAAAAAAAAAAACAACTTAATGGGCAAATTACATGAAGTTTCGAACCGAGAACGAAACGGTAAAACTAATAAAAAAAGGGGGCAAAACCAATCTTCCATTATTACGCTCTATGATACAAAATGTGTGAGCTAAATAAAATATATTTGAGTGAGATGTATTTTTATCATGTGGTATATTAATATTTACTTATGTAACCGTATTGAAATATATGCAATATATTTGGTGGAGATCATACTTCATATGTTTTGACTTATCACACTGATATATCAGATTTATTTGGATATATCCACAACTACTATTTCCGATGTACTTAATAAACCTTTGTACGATATGTTTAGGGCCAATTATCATGAATGAAAAATTAAGTGGTGTAATATGCTCGACATATAGTAGTGCTCATTAAATTCAAATACGATATTAACTTCATCACCAGGTCATCCCTAATGAATAAATTATCACCAGGTCATATTGGAGTACTAATTATACTAATTAACAGAGATCCTAGCGATTTTTTAAATTATCAAAATATTAATTTATTGTACATATGTAATACCGTGTTTTATAGAAGTGGTTCCACCTCTGTATGGTGTAGAGATTCCACTTATATTGTGATGTAGCGCTTTATTTGATAATAGACATATATACCTCGTTGTAGTTAAAAAAATACAAAGAAATGGCCATAGTTAGAAAAAAAAAAAAAACAAGAGAAAATACCATTTACATTGTAATGTTTATATACTCGTTCATAATTGTATCATAACATATTGTAATTACAATCATACCCTCATACACACGATCATTATTATTATTATTATTATTATTATTATTATTATTATTATTATTTTTAGACGCACACACATGATTCTTGTTCTTCTTTGACAAGTACTAGTACTTTGGTAAATATAATTTTCAGCACATGTAAGTTGATTCGACACGTTTTAAACCATTAAACAAATTCTACCTTTTTCTCTATAGTAGTAACATTTTTCAAGTGATTTCTCAAAGTGTTGAGTAGTTAGCACTTAGTGGTCGAAAATCAAATAGCATGATATCTCTAAAAAGAATTGTACATGTTAGCTTATGATTGTCGATTTTTAGAATACAATTGTAAAAGTGTGTAAAATTTCTAAGAGTGTGTATTTATAAATTATTATTTGAAAATGAAGAAAAATAGAAAGTATGAAAATATTATTATTTCCATTAATTTTTTAATCACATGTTTATTCGGATCGAAAAAAGTTTGTCCAACCCCCTCCTCATTTTTATTTATTTTTGTCTATTACTAACACTCATTCCTTATGTTAATATTTTTCACAGTTACAATGAAAACAATAAAAAAGAGCCATTCGAAAAAATCATTCATCATGTCCGAAAAAATTGATACCCTTAATTAACTTATAAAAGATGAAAATGTTGAAAAAAATGATGAAAATATTTATTTTTCACTATTTTTCACGAATAGTTTAGAAAAAGAAAAACAATATGCATACACACGACTATACTTGTCAAGTGGGCTAGGCTAGACTGGGCCGACCCAAATCCGGTCAAGCCCACAAGCTTCAAAGCCCAACTCGGCACAGGCCCATGAATGGAGCGGACAGTGCCTGGGCCGGGCATTTACATAAAATTAGGCAATTAGTGCAACACCCGTAATGGACACGGGCCTGGACTGCAAAATTGACCAAAATAAGACCCACTTCAACACGAAGACCCCCATGAACACATCATTTTCAAAATAGGCCGGGCCTGGGTCGGCCCACAATAAGCTGGCCGAGCTGGGTCGGGCCGGGTGGGCCCACCCGACAGCTCTGCACACGACACTATTGGCTTCCACACGTCTCAAGCAAGCAACGATGTAAAAATTAATTCCACACAATAATTGCGAAGTCAAAGCGAAAGGACGGAAATTATTATTAAAAAATAAAAAATAATGGAAAAAAAGAAACAAATAAGCTCTTCATACCGCAGCCAAACACAGTTTTCGTCTACCATAAATGGAGTAGAGTAAACATTTTTCATTTTCGCGCCCTTTCTTTGAGATTTTTACCAAAATTTGCTTCCGAGATTCTCTCACTGCTTCACTTCCCCCAAACGCCTGCGCTTCCCCAGAGACGGCTGCGTTTTCTCCTATATCTTATGCAATATTTGGGCATAAATTTGCCGACGTAATCTGCAATTGCTGATTTTTTATGCGTTCAACAATGGATTCCGAGCAAAAGTTATCCGCAATTGAGGTATTTTTCTACTTAATTTTACTCTGAAATAGTTGTTTACTGTAATTTCAACGATGTATTGATTTTATTGAATGTGGTTAGGGCGCAAAAGTGCTTATGGTGGGCGCAGGCGGCATAGGGTGCGAGCTACTGAAAACCCTCGCGCTATCAGGGTTCAGAGATATCCATATTGTGAGTCGAATTTCGGATATATATATATTTTTTGAAAGTGATAGGGTGATTTTGAGTTAGTTGATGGTCATGGAGTTTTAGGGTTTTTTTACTAGGGTTTAAGGAAGTGTTTATTTGGTTGGAGATATTGCTTATTGCAGATTATTACCTGTGGGAACCCTCGCCCCTATCGGGAAATCCGTGTTTGGCTTAGCTTATTGTGAGCCTTGGCTGATGGAGAGGGGCATTCTGGACTTTTTTGCACATCTGTAGGAATTTTGAAGAATATAGGGTGCTTTTGAGGAAGGGAGGTGGGGTATGGAGATTTGAGTTGAAAATAAGTTGGTTTATATTTGAATTACAGTGTTTATTAATTATGGCTGGTGCTTCAATTTTCGTGTCACCTGGTTTCGGATAATTAAAAAAAAATGCATTTTTTAAAAGCTTGAGTATCATAGAATGTGGCAGCTGTACTCGGGTATCCCTTTGATTAAGGATGCTGCAGGGTCACGAAAGCTGATTTTAATCGATTTGTTTATTTTAATATTTCTGAAGGAAGGCTGAAGTTGTCTTATATGTACTGTTACTTGTGGATTCGTGATCCATTAATTTCCTTTATGCTGAACATTGAGATTATTTTCATTCAAGAACAGAAGCACTCAAGCATCTTATCTTGTAATGCATAATTGGGTAGATTGATGTATTGATTCCTGTATTGCCTGCCTTTATCAGATTGACATGGATACAATTGAAGTCAGCAACCTAAATAGACAGTTCTTATTTCGACAATCGCATGTTGGGCAGTCGAAAGCCAAAGTGAGTGGAAAATTCAACCTCAGTAATGCTTGCTGCTGCTCTCTTTCACATGTTTCCTGATATTATCTGGATATATGCTGATCCAGGTTGCTCGGGATGCAGTACTGAAATTTAGGCCCAACATCAACATCACATCATATCATGCAAATGTGAAAGATCCTGATTTCAATGTTGATTTCTTCAAGCGGTTCAATGTTGTTTTGAATGGGCTTGATAATTTGGATGCCAGACGGCATGTCAACCGCCTTAGCTTGGCAGCTGGTGTGCCGTTGGTTGAAAGCGGGACAACTGGCTTTCTGGGACAGGTGGTGTTTCCTCGTAAGATTGAAAGAGGAATTTCTGTTTAATTTGTACTACAGTTGTTCCTGCATTTGGTCTCCAGCATTCAGTTGCACTGTTTTTTGTACGCTTGTGCTGAAATATACTTCACTTCTTCATGCTTTTTGATATAAATCGACAATAGTTTATTTTCCCTGCTATCCCCGCTATATTTCGTGGATTAGCTTGCTAGTAGTCTATTTTACTAACCATATTTTTTGCCTTTCTAAGAAATTATCATCTCTTTAATTTGTGGTCAGTTTTTTTATTAAACCTTTCCTATTTCTGGATTGTTGGAAGCAGGTTACTGTCCACGTGAAGGGTAGGACAGAATGTTATGAATGTCAACCTAAGCCAGCTCCGAAAACTTACCCTGTTTGTACTATTACGAGTACCCCTTCAAAGGTATAATAATCTCTCTGTAGTAATCTTGTATCTGGAGAGCTTATATTATTGTTATAAAGAACTGTCGTACAACTGTTTATTAAGTAGAGGGACTGGTAACTTATTCATAGTTATTGTGCATAAGAATAAAAAGTATGGTCATCAAAGGCTTCTATATGACCAGGATAATGGATGTTTTCTGGATATTGACTACTTTGCTTGTTGAATCAACTCAGTGAGCCCAAGATGAATTTAACAATGAAACATTATTTGAAAAAAAAAAATCCCTTCATCTTTTAGTGTTTTTAAATTCCTGGATTCATGATTGACTTACTTAATTGTTTTTATTTGTCTTTTCAAATTTGCAGTTTGTTCACTGTGTAGTATGGGCGAAGGACCTGCTTTTTGCAAAATTATTTGGACCCAAAAATCAGGAAAATGATTTGAACGTCCGTTCTAGTGATGCTTCGAGCTCATCTGAACAAGTTGGAGATGTCTTTGACCACAAAAATGATGAAGACGCTGAACAATATGGAAGGAAGATATTTGATCATGTATTTGGTTATAATATTGAGTTAGCTTTATCAAATGAAGATACATGGAAAAATCGTAGCAGGCCAAGGCCTATTTATAGCAAAGATATTATTCCAGTTGAGCATCTTCACCAGAATGGAAATCAAGGTAGTGGTTCAGCAGCCGGAGATCTGACATCAGTGTCTGCAATGACAACTCTGGGTCTGAAAAATCCACAGGATCTTTGGAGCTTAAAGGAGAATTCAGCTGTATTTCTAGAGTCTCTAAAATTATTTTTACTAAAACGAGAAAAGGTCTGAGACAACTTCTGAAGACCTAGTTTTCTTTGTCATGTGGTTTCGTGTTTATGCCTGATATCTAATTATTTTCATCTCAGGAGGTTGGTAACTTGAGTTTTGATAAAGATGATCAGCTAGCTGTAGAATTTGTAACTGCTGCAGCAAATATCAGAGCCTCTTCATTTGGCATCCCCTTGCATAGCCTTTTTGAAACCAAAGGTATTGCTGGAAATATCGTACATGCTGTAGCCACAACAAATGCCGTCATTGCTGGATTGATTGTGATCGAGGCTATTAAGGTGCTGGAGAATGACATTAAGAACTATAGGTATTTCATTTTTCTACCATATTGTTGCTGACTCATCTTAACTGGTATGTGGCTATCTTGGCCAGAGGCACTCTTATTGGTCCCTGGCATGATTTATGATCAACTAACTACAAAATCTATAATAACTTTAAGCAGTGAGGAAAAAAGGTTTTGCTACCAAAAATAATGCAGAAAAAGTAGCGCTGAAATTTGTCACATTACTAAAATTGGAATTTTAATGCACAGTCACATGTGTTAATTTCTTAGATTCTTTTTCCTAGAGCCTTAGCATGATAAATCTGCACTGGTTATAGTATTTTCTTTCACTCTGATGATTTTTTCAGTCTTTACAGTTTACTCTGGGTAATAATGTAATTACACTTGTCTGATGTTAAGAGAATATGCATGACAATCAAAAGTAACGTAATTGGCATGGGGATTGTGCATATTTTATTTCCCTCAACAGCTAATGACTTCCTATTTGTGCACTATATAGAAGGTAAATGAATATCTGACAATGTTATTAATATCGTCGCTTTACTTCTAAATTAACTTCTAGTTGGTGTTCTGACTCACATGGTGTCCATGAACTATCTTCATTCAAAATTCTGAGCTTGATCCTCTCAAAAAATGGATAAATAGATATATCTTAAGTTTGATTTTGACTCATAGTGTTCTAGTAACGATCACCTAATGAAAAATGATGTGTTTCTGATATCTTATGTGAAATTTTATTTTGGTAGAAGATTGAATTCCTAATAAATTTGCTAGAAGATAGTTAAGTGATAAACTTGCATCTTTTTTGTTTCTTTGATAATATGGTTTCAGATCAGTGTATAATAATCGTGCATTGTACTCGACAATTTGCTGTGTAGGATGACTTACTGTCTTGAGCATCCTTCCAAAAAGATGCTGCTCATGCCAGTCCAGCCTTTTGAGCCAAACAAATCATGTTATGTTTGTTCCGAGGTTTGTTGTACACTTCACTGTCCACTCATCTTGTTTATAATTTGTGCTTTGTAATTGCTGAGAATGCATTTTAGTGAAGTAAACAAATTTATTCACTTTATGATATGTTTCTTTAATCAGACACCTTTGACGCTTGAGATCAATACAAATCGTGCGAAGCTGAGGGATGTTGTTGACAAGATTGTGAAAGCGAAGCTTGGCATGAGCTCTCCCCTAATCATGCTCGATTCCTCACTTCTCTATGAGGTTGGTGATGATCTTGATGAAACAGAGGTTGCCATCTATGCAGCAAATCTCGAAAAGGTTGGTTTATCTTCCCTATTCATCTGTTACTTACCTGTATTAGTGCCGTACTTTGTGAATGATGGTTTGCACATCTGCTTCTAGGTGCTATCTGAGCTTCCTTCTCCAGTCCGTGGCGGAACAATTCTTACTGTTGAGGATCTTCAACAAGAGTTTAAATGTAGCATTAATGTCAAGCACAGGTTTGTCTCGTGCCTTTGCCACTTTTGGTTGCCTCAGTGTGATCCTCAATATGTCTTAATCAGTCTTATAGCGTCTTTACTTGAATTGTGATTTAAGAAACACGAGGAATCGATTTTTCCTAGTGGCCTAGGTGGATTTCTAATTACTCAGTAATCCCCTTAAATGTAACTCTGCATGACAATGTGCTTGCTATGATATATTATCTTCTGAGCTGTCTGAAGTAGGTTAGTCGACCACCTCGTATTCATACTTGTCAAATGTTGCAGGGAAGAATTCGATGACGAGAAGGAACCCGATGGAATGATCCTCTCTGGCTGGACACAAGCTCAGGCAGCAGAAAAGAATGGCCAAGCATCTGCTAGTAATGGTGCGAGCACATCTGGTGAATCTCCAGCTGCTTCAGTCGTGCCCCAAGAAGACGATGATGACTTGCAAATCATCGTTCCAACGCTTACAGGGAAGAAGAGGAAGTCATCCGACGGTGCTGTTGCTGCTAGTCAAGATGTTTCACCTGCTGCTAAGGAACCAAAGATTAAGCGAAAGGCAGACGAAATCGGTGATAACGACTTAGTCATGCTTGACGACAGTGACTCTGCGAATAAGGTAAATGAAGGAGAAGTGTAGCGAGACGGCGTCTCGGTTTTTTAGGTTTTGACGAGCACCTCTCGCCCCTAACTTGGTAGAAGGTTACAAAGAGAGGTGATTCTTTTGGTGCTTGTAACTTTAGACAATTGTTCTTGGGCACCTTCAATTTTTGATGGATCGATCTAAATGTGAATGTGCTACTGATTTTGCCCTTTTTTCTATTGTGTATCACTACTACTGAGTCTCTGAATTAGGATGGATACTAACAATTGTAATTTTCTCTCTTACTATTTGGGTACCTAGTAACTTGGAAATTAGGGAAGATGCATGATACAGTAATTTTCTTATTTGGGAATGGCAGTATGATGTTATGGAATTATATGTTCATGCTTTTGAATTTTTGGTAGGGAACAATTTTTTTATTTATTTTTTATTGGTTAAATCCACCAAAAAGCACAAGGTCGTTTGGGGGGGGGGGGGGGGAATGGGATCGAAGATCACTTGGTGAATTTAATCTAACATGGCAATTTAAATGAGGTCGTTCGGAATAAAACAAGGTCGTTTTGATTTATAAAATAAAAAAAATTACTTCTTCTGACCTATTGAAATTGTCATGTTATTGTTTGGTATGAAGATTAAGAATAAAAGTAAGAAAATAGAAAGTGATAATATCCCATTACTTTTTGAAGATTTTGAAGGGTTAAAACTTGTCTTATTTAGAAAATGACAATATGAGTGAGACGCTTAAATAAAGAAAGAATGATAATATGAGTAGGTCGGAGGGAGTATGAATTGTCTAGGGAAACGAAACACCTATTATTTTATATTTTGAATTTTTCGTTAAAAAAAAACTCGACTATATTGCATGTTAATTTTAATTTATTTTTTAAAGCATAAAATTCTCTTTTTACAACACTAACGAGAATGCACAAGCTCTAAATTGTTTGTTTAATGAAAAACTTTCGGTCAAATTACAAAATAATTCTCCACCTTTTTTTAAATTCTGGTTTAAAACTAAATTTTTAATTTTTAAAAAAAAAATTCCAACTTTTTAATTTTTCTTAATTATCTCCATATTCAAAATTTTCTCCAAATTGAAGCTGAATTGGAGGCCGAAAATGCTTACATGGCCTTGTGAATGATTTCTTAAGTGATTTTTTAAATTACTTCCCCAATTTTTCAAGTTATGGATGTTGGAAGAATAGAGAAAAAGATGGAAAAAGATGAGAAAATTATAGTTTGTCATCGTTTTGTGCCTTAATCGTATACACATAAGTGTAAGTTTGTCATGTAAGCATTTTTGACGTCCAGTTCAACTTTAATTTGAAAAAAATTTTTGAACGTAAGAGATAATTAAGAAAAATTAGAAGGTGGAGATTTGTTTTACAAAAATTAAAATGTTTGATTTTATATCATAATTTGAAAAAAATTGGGGAATAATTTAGAATTTGGCCAAAGCTTTAAAATAAATGGGCCACAATATAAAAAGCCCAAGCCCATCAACGATCTTGCAGACTACAAAATGATCTCTTGCTTCGCTAGCAAGTTCAAAAACATTTTCTTCATAATTGAAAACTACAAAAGAAACAAAAATCAATCGAATTTCTTTGAATTAAACCAGAAAAGGGAGAACGACAATGAGCGGCGAGAACGACGATGCTGCTCGCCGCAAGGCGGTCATCGCCGATTACCGGAAAAGGCTGCTGAGTCACAAGGAGCTTGATGTCCGGGCTCGAACTGGTAATCGAGCTCTTATAACCCTAATTTATTGAGTTTTTGTATCAAGCATTCAATTAATTCGATTGCATCGTGTTGAGATGCTATAACTATAAGCCTATAACCTAATCGGAGAATTGTTAGTTTACATTATACTCTTTGTTCTCATTTGTTGTGCGAAGTTGCAATTATTGTGGAAGGAATTTTGAATTTGACGCTCGACATTTCTTATGATAATTGACGGAGGTGTTTGATTTCATATATTTTTCTTATTTGGAGTTGTGAATGCATGCATTTCACGTTTTTAGACTTGCCTTAGTTGTTTATTGTGGAATATGATCATATAGTTTTGACTCAGCTGCATCAGGATGTTTGATTTAGACTAACTGAATATCGGTTGTTTGTCTCTATTTATTCGTCATTTCTCTATATTCATGGAATTCGATTGGAGCTTGAAGTATGGTTATAGTTCAATCCTAATATAATTCAAGTCTAGCAACCACTATAGAGATAATCTTGCAATCATTTCTTTCCTTAATGGTTGGACGAGCTAATCCTGATTAAATTGGGTATTCAGGAGTGAAAAGTGTCACTCTAATGATGTTAGGTGCATCATTTCGCAAGGTGGCCGTTGTATATGATATCATTTACTTTCTCTTGTTGAGTTTTCTTTGTTGGTGAGACCACAGTTGGGAGGGGCTGGTTATACGAATAAAACTGTCTTATCTTTCACGTGGGTAGCGGAGTACTCTTTAATTTTCGTGTTTGATTTTGCTATTTATGCTGCATTTTGGTGCCGTCATTCCTCTTAGCCTGACGGTATATTTAACTATTTCCTGTTTGAAAGTGGTTACTCTTGCTTTATCAGACTTAATGTGCTTCTTCTGTCTCTGAATATTTGTCACATTTACTATATTGCTTGTGTAGCCAGAGATAATCTAAGGTCTATGAAGAAGGAATATAATAAAACAGAGGATGATTTGAAGTCACTTCAGAGTGTTGGACAGATAATAGGCGAAGTTCTGAGGCCCCTGGATAATGAACGCTGTAAGCCATTCGTATTACCTTATCTTCTGGTTCTTGGATTTCTTTTGTTGGCATGTATGTCCATTCTTATGGGTTTCAAATACTTGGTGTTATTGTAATACATAACTTATCTCCTTTCTCATGTCTAGAAATTTTGCATTAGAATTTGGGAATACCACAATAAAAATTTTAGTCAAGGCTATCTATTGAATCTGCAATGCTTAACTTGCTCTGATGGTTTCAAAGTTGTCATTTTATTTCCTGCCTATGAAGTGTGTTTTCAAGATTAGATGTCCTAGACGTTCTTCTATATTTTGTCTATGCAACTCTGAACTTTTTCCCATATTAGTGATAGTTAAAGCCAGTAGTGGCCCAAGGTATGTGGTGGGGTGCCGCAATAAAGTGGATAAAGACAAACTTACAGCAGGCACTAGGGTAGTTTTGGATATGACTACACTTACAATCATGCGAGCTCTCCCTCGTGAGGTATGCAGATGTCTTAACTTTGATGCTTGATTAGCTGTATCTTTTGATATCATCAACTAAGTTCAAGTGGTTATGGTTTGCATTATGATTTGGTTTTTGCTTACATTATGTCTGATTGTACTCTGCAGGTAGATCCCGTTGTTTATAATATGCTTCATGAAGATCCTGGGAACGTTAGTTATTCTGCTGTTGGTGGGCTCTCGGATCAGATCCGAGAACTGAGAGAGTCTATAGAATTACCTCTGATGAATCCCGAGCTCTTTGTCAGAGTTGGCATTAAGCCTCCCAAGGTAAATTAAACAAGGTCATTTTTAAAAATCGATCCTCCAGTCGTCCCTCTTTTGAGTATTAGCAATGACTTGTGTACATGTCGTAGGGTGTACTTCTTTATGGACCTCCTGGAACTGGAAAAACATTGTTGGCCAGAGCTATTGCTAGTAATATTGATGCCAATTTCCTAAAGGTAGGAAGCTACTATCACCACTCAGTCAGTCGTCATTTGAAGTGCAGTTGTTGATAACTATTACCCCTGCAGGTGGTATCAAGTGCTATTATTGATAAGTACATTGGTGAGAGTGCAAGATTGATTAGAGAAATGTTTGGTTATGCTCGTGATCACCAAGTAAGCAATATATGCAATTTATTTTTCCAACTGTATGGAAGATTTAGATGACATTAACTAATATCATTTTCCCCCCTATGAAGCCCTGCATCATATTTATGGATGAAATTGATGCCATTGGTGGACGCCGTTTCAGTGAGGGAACGAGTGCTGACCGTGAAATCCAAAGGACACTTATGGAGTTGCTGAACCAACTCGATGGATTTGATTCTCTTGGAAAGGTCTTTATTTACTATCATTTTCATCATTAACTATGGATATTTTTACTAGGATGCTAGCATAATCCCGTAGTCTAGTGTCGCATGGGTTGATTATATCTGTTTGTGTTACTGCAGGTTAAAATGATAATGGCTACAAACAGACCCGATGTCCTGGACCCCGCACTTCTTCGTCCTGGTCGTCTAGACAGGAAAATAGAAATACCATTGCCGAATGAACAATCAAGGTTGGAAATTCTGAAAATCCATGCTTCTGGGATAGCCAAGCACGGTGAAATTGATTATGAGGCTGTTGTCAAACTGGCTGAAGTAAGTTAAAAATAGTACCACTTTCGATACTTTCCTCAGAAATGTTGGATCTTTTATGTTTGTTGACCGACATTCTTGCATCATCCAGGGGTTTAACGGGGCAGATCTTCGAAACATCTGTACTGAAGCTGGAATGTCAGCTATTAGGGCAGAACGCGACTATGTCATTCATGAAGATTTCATGAAGGTATGTCTCCTGTATATTTGAGAAATCAGTTCAATTTTATCTCTGAAAATGATAACTTTGTCAAAACATAAATAATCGTGATTGCTTGTGTTTGTTATTTCTTGTTTACGAATTTGAGCTCGTTGTGGTTGAATTGTTTTGCAGGCTGTGAGAAAACTGAACGAGGCGAAGAAGCTGGAGTCGAGTGCTCACTATAGTGCTGATTTTGGGAAGGAATAGGATTTGGATTTAGGAGGTAGGCAGTTTACTATGTGATATGAACAAACTCTTTGCTCATTCAAAGAAACTTCCACCAATGACCAAATTGCCCTTTCATGCTCAATTATGTTGCACTGTACCTTGGATATGTGTTAAATCAATTGAACAATATGCTTGGAATACTAACTGTGCATATAATGTAAAATGACTGCATTTTAGAGTTCAATGGTTGAAAAGTGAGCATAATTTAAAACAAGACTGGAAAAAATGATTGAATTTTAGAGTTCAATGTTTGAAAAGTGGGCACAATTAAAACAAGGCTGGAAAGATTAGGAAAGGCAAAATAAATTACATGTACCTACAAAATATTATTATTATTATTATTATTATTATTATTATTATTATTATTATTATTATTATTATATTATTATTATTATTATTATTATTATTATTATTATTATTATTATTATTAATAATCGGAAACATATACTCCCTCCGTTCACCATAAGTTGTCCACTTTTGAACAGTAATCATGTTCACCAAAACATGTCCACTTTACCTTTTCGTACTATACTACCCTCTATCTTTTTCAAATATTACTACTCTTTGCCATTTAGGACTCCACTTCACATCAACTTTCTACCTTTTTATCATCCCGATAACTTTATTCTTACTTTTTGGTCAATACCACCTCTTTTTTGTTATTACCACTTTTTTTTGTCATTATCTCACTACCCCTACATTCTAATTTTTACCTCACTAACTTTCACTTTATCAGTTTTCTTAAACTCCGTGTCAGAACAAAGTGGACAACTTATGATGAACGGAGGGAGTAGGTTTTTTTAGCTAGTGTAGATAGTCACGGTGAGTCTAAAAAGAATTTGGCCATTGTAAGTCAAAATTTTTTGTCCAATTACAAGTCAGAGAAAAATTTGTTCTATACTGAGATATACTCCCTCCGTTCACCAAAACATGTCCACTTTTAAACAGTAACCATGTTTACAAAAATATGTCCATTTTACTTTTTTGTACAACACTACCCTCAATACTTTTCAAATATTACTACTCTTTGTTATTTAGCACTCCACCTCACATCAACTTTATTTCTACCTTTTTATCATCTCAACAATTTTATTCTTACTTTTTGGTCAATACCACCTCTTTTTTGTCATTACCACTGTTTTTTTGTTATTATCTCACTACTCCTATTTTCTAATTTTTACCCTACTAACTTTCACTTTATCAGCTTTCTTAAACTCCGTGTCCAGAACAAAGTGGACATGTTTTGGTGAACGGAGGGAGTAGTACTATATTGCCTGATCTTTTACATGTTAGTTACTCTATAGCCTGATTTTTCAAAAATTACAAAATAGTCTGACCTTTAACTTTTATGCTTATTTATGGCACGGGAGTAGAAAAGCGGTGATCGGATCCCATATCAGTTTGCGGTTTCATGCATCAGGACAAAAACGACTAGGAAAAGGGGTGATGTTAAGATTAAAAAGCATAATGCGAAAATGACGTATGAATTCACATGGAACCCGGTCATCACTTTTCTGCTCCTGTGCCATAAATGGACATAAAGGCTAAAGATCAGTTATTTGTGTAATTTTTAAAAAATCATACCATAAAGTAACTAACTGGTAAAAGTTCAGATCATAAAATAACGATATCCCTATTTCCAACCAGCCATAAGTTATTGTAATATGATTGCTTTTGGCTCTGAGCATTATGGCTAAAATTTGGTGGTCCTTGAAACATATTGCAAATTCATGAAACAAAATACGATTCACTTTTTAATGCATTTTCTTATATTTCAAACAACCGAACAAATAATTAGCTAATCTTTACTAGAATCGGCCGAGACCATTCCAAATCAAAATCAAAATCAACTTTCCTCTTTAAAAAAAATAATAATCAACTTTATTTTTTTCCCCATCGAATCACCTAAATTATTTAGCTAGTGTAGCTAGTCATGGTACGTTTAAAAAGAATTTGGCCCTTGTAAGTCAAATTTTTTATTGAAAAAAATTTGTTCTATACTTTACAGGAATATAATTACTTTATAGTCTGATCTTTTACATTTTAGTTATAGCCTGATTTTTAAAAAATTTCAAAATGGCTTGACCTTTAACTTTTATGCTCATTTATGTCACGGGAGTAGAAAAATGGTGATCGGATCCCATATTAGTTTACGGATTCATGCATCAGGACAAAAATGACTAAGAAAAGGGGTGATGTTGAGGTTAAAAAGTATGACGTATGAATTCACATGGAACCCGGTCATCACTTTTCTGCTCCTCTGCCATAAATGGACATAAGGGCTAAAGGTCATACTATTTGTGTAATTTTTAAAAAATCATACTATAAAGTAACTAACGGGTAAAAATTTAGATCATAAAATAACGATATCCCTATTTACAACCAGCCATAAGATATTGTAATATGATTGCTTTTGGCTCTGAGTATTATGGCTAAAATTTGGTGGTCCTTGAAACATATTGCAAATTCATGAAACAAAATACGATTCACTTTTTAATGCATTTTCTTATATTTCAAACATCCGAAAAAATAATTAACTAATCTTTACTAGAATCGGTCGAGACATTCGAAATCAAAATCAAAATCAACTTTCCTCTTTAAAAAAAATAATAATCAACTTTACTTTTTTTCCCCATCGAATTACCTAAATTTATTTAGCTAGTGTAGCTAGTCATGGTACGTCTAAAAAGAATTTGGCCCTTGTAAGTCAAATTTTTTATTGAGAAAAATGTGTTCTATACTTTACAAGGGATATAGTTACTTTATAGTATAATCTTTTACATGTTAGTTACTTTATAGCCTAATTTTTAAAAAATTACAAAATGGCTTGACTTTTAACTTTTATGCTCATGTATGCCACGAGAGTAGAAAAACGGAGATCGGATCCCACATCAAGTTACGGATTCATGCATCAGGACAAAAATGACTAGGAAAATGGGTGATGTTGAGGTTAAAAAGCATTATGCGAAAAAGACGTATGAATTCACATGGAATCCGGTCATCACTTTTCTGCTCCCGTGCCATAAATGGACATAAGACCTAAAGGTCAGGCCATTTGTGTAATTTTTTAAAAGATCAAATCATAAAGTAACTAACGGGTAAAAGTTCAGGTCATAAAATAACCATATCCCGATTTACAACCAGCCATAAGTTATTGTAATATGATTGCTTTTGGCTCTGAGTATTATGGCTAAAATTTGGTGGTCCTTGAAACATATTGCAAATTCATGAAACAAAATACGATTAACTTTTTAATGCATTTTCTTATATTTCAAACATCCGAAAAAATAATTAACTAATCTTTACTAGATGTCGAGACCATTTGAAATCAAAATCAAAATCAACTTTCCTCTTTAAAAAAAATAATAATCAAGTTTATTTTTTTCCCATCAAATCACCTAAATTATAGTATTAAATAAATCCCCAAAAACTATATCTTTTCAAGCATAATAAATCACTGCACCATTTGAGGATCATTGTCATCTCTCTCTCTCTCTCTCTCTCTCTCATAACCAACTATGAAATCCTCAAGAATTGGATACGTGGTTGTAATGGTGTTGGTGGCAATTTTGTGTGCCAATTACGCAGCGGCAACAAGCAATGATATAGTAATTAATTCCTGTTACCCTATATGCTACGATGAGTGCAGAGAAACTCATGATGAACTTTATTGTGAAGCAGAGTGTACAAAAACCTGTGCCCCCGAACATCGCCGCCCACCGCCCGTCGACGCCGCCGCTCATGCCCACTCACTTGGTGGTGGTGCAACGCTCAAAGATTGATCGGAGCATTTATAATACTAGTATATGTTTTCTTGTGCAACTAAAATAATGGAGATATCACCCTTATGAATTTCACTTTTATTAATTTTCTTGATTCATGGATGAGACAATATTTTATTCTGCACAATTTATATATAATAAATCTAGGGTAATGACATTCGGCCACATTGTGGCCAGCCACACACGTAAAAAAAGGAAGGTTGACTATAAAAATGGAAATAATCATTTTTTTCCCTTAGGATTTATGCTTCTCAATTAGGGTATATTTCCATTTTTAAAATATATATTACCATTTTTAGTTTGTGTGGTCGGCCACAGTGTGACCGAATATCATTACCCATAAATCTATGCAACCACATTATGGCTAGACATAATTTATTTTAAATAGGAAAAAAATGATTTATTTATAATTTTAAGTTCTAAATGAAATCTAATACCTTAAATTAGTTTATACAAATTTATATTGATATATTTGAATTTGAAGGCAACAAAAATCTCGATATAATAGAGTGAATATAAAGTTTTTTTATCAAAATAATGAAATAGTTATATATTTACACTAATAATGACAAATTTAAGTCAAGAATATAATAATAACATAAAGGTTATATTCGGACAGACTGTGGCCAGCCACACGCGTAAAAAGAAGAAAATTGACTGTAAAGATAGAAATAATCACATTTCCCCCTTAGATTTTATGCTTCCCAATTAGAATTTATTTCCATTTTTAAAGCTTATATTATATTACCATTTTTAGCTTGTGTGGCCGGTCACAGTGTATCCGAATATTATTACCCTAACATAAAATATATGTTTGTCCTCTTAAAATAAATCAAAAAATTAACTAAATCGCTCTATTTTCACATAACTGATCGAATTATGGCTAGCCACATTATGACTAAATAGCATTACTCATTTATATATCCGCATTTCGATTTGAGTATTTTATCCTCCAAATTATTTTTATTGCTGAACTAAGGAATCAATCTAAAGCGTTAATCTTTATATGATCTATAGTTACATTATTCGAAGCATGGCTATATACACATTTAAACATAATTAGATGCAGATAAACTCATGATGAACTTTATTGCGAAGCAGAGTGTACAAGTAACTGTTCCCACGAACGCCGCCCGCCGCCCGTCGACGCCGCCGCTCATGCCCACTCACTTGGTGGTGGTGCAACGCTCAAAGATTGATTGGAGGATTTATAATACTATATGTTTTCTTGTGCAATTAATGGAGATATTACCCTTATGGATTTCACTTTTATTAATTTTCTTGATTATACTTAGTCCATGGATGAGAAAATATTTTATAGTTCACAATTTATATATCCGCCTCTCGACTTTATAAATGAGAATATTTGCAGTGGCCAATATAAATAAAGCTCCAAGAGATGAACTCGAAGGTTCTATAGAGGAAGAAAAAAAATCGTCCAAATTAATTTTTATTATTGAGCTGGAAACCCATCTGAACCGTTAATCTTTGTTTGATCTATGATTGTCATTATTCGAAACATGACTATATACATATTTAAACATAACTTTACATAAGCTCATTGTTTATACAAAATATGAATTTCATTAAGCATGATTACATAAATTTAATGGTTCGTAAATTGTCATTGGAGGAATAGTTTTTATACTAACATATCACCTATATATAATATATGTAAAGACCTTTAGATCATTAAGTGTAGAATCTATAAAACTTCTTCTTTTTTTGACAAAATCTATAAAACTAGGCTAAATTGTAAAAAAATACTTCACTTTTTATCAAATTCTCATTTAAATTTCCACCTTTTAATTTTTGCAAAATAAATCCCCACCTTTCATTCTTTCTCAATTGCATTCCTCCAGTCGTTTTTCACCCAATTTTGTTGTTGATGTGGAAGTCAGTAAATGTTACAAGGCAAATCGGCGGCAAGAATGAAACAACGTAGTTTAAGTAAGGGCAAAACGTCGTCGTTTTGCTGCAAACAAACACTTATATTTAGGGTCTAAACATCGTACAAATCGAAGTTCAGTTTTTGAGGGTTGCTCCTCTTTCCCTCTTCACCCCTTTGTATATTTCACGTTTAATTTGTTCATGACTTCTTTGTCTTTGCACACGAGCTCAATAAATACATCAAATTCGGAACCTCAGAGGCTTTGCAAATGTGAAAGTCGTGCAGTAATGAAGCCCTCGAACTATGTGGATAACTTCGAGATAATGAACGATGTCTAAACCTTAAATATAAGTGTTTGTCTGCAGCAAAACGATGAGATTTTGACTTTACTTAAACTACGTCGTTTCATTCTTGCTGCCGATTTGCCAAGTAAAATTTACCGCTTTCCACATCAGCAACAAAATTGGGAAAAACGATCGGAGGGATGCAATTGAGAAAAATTAAAGGTAAGGAATTTTTTTACAACAATTAAAATATGAGGATTTAAATGAGAATTTGATAAAAAAAAATGAGATATTTTTTTACAATTTAGCCATAAAACTAAATAGGACCATATTGCACATATGGACAAATTAAAAAAAGAAAAAATATGTACCAAGTACAAACCAAGGTTGGACTTAATTGTAACGTAAATATATATAATAATTAAAGGCACGCTCGTGTACAATCAGTCAGCTCTTGAGGAAAACACAAAAAAAAAAAGGCGTTTGCGATTCGAGAGGTATGCGTTTTTTTCCGGTGCATGTATTAACCGCGCCTAACTTTATCTTTCTTTTGGCCATGTGACTTACACGCATATGATGTACACGTGTGTATTATGTGACCAATTGCACACAAGTTTTTGTGATATATTAGTCAGTCTGTCACATTCGAAGTGATATTTTTTTTCGATACGAGAAGAAAGTACTTCAAACGGACAACTAAAAAAGAAACACGTGTCACTTTAAATTAATGTACGAAAGGAATATAAAGTAGAAGCATCATCTCAATAAAAATTCTGTTGGTGGGTACTAAATTACTAATAACGTTCTATTCATACAGTAACAATGTAGAATTGATTTTACTTATTAAAAAAAGAAATGTATAATTGATTCCACACTTTATATCGTATTGTACATCTTCATATGGTAGTAAAATGTGCATTGCACCCTTTCGCGTCGTCAAAGGAGAGTTTTGTTGTTTGTCAAATTATTAATATGTTCGAGTTCAAAATATTTATAGACCGCTAATTTAGTGCAGTTGGACTTTTTGACCATTATCTTATGGGCTTATCAAATTAGATTCTTTAAATTTAAAGTTGGCAGTTTTAGGTCACCTTTTGGTCCGAACGGGCTATTTAGCACGTGAAACATGCCACAAGTTTAACAACACTCGGGCTCCATAGGGCACATCCGTGTTAAATAGCCCATTCGGGCCAATAGTTGGCTTAAAATCGCTAACTTTAAATTTAAAGAATCTAATTTGATCGACCCATAAAATAATGATCCAAAAATGTAAACCGTCCTAAATTAATAATCAAAAATATTTTGAACTCTAAGACGCCCCTATTTTTTGTCAAAATTCAAGTGGGCTTAGTGGCCTCCACGTGACTAACTTGTTGCATTAATCTTTTCTGCTTCAAAAAATGAGATGGGGTTAAATGCATACAAATACACTAACTAATAGTGGATAACTCGACGGATTCTTACTATATATGGATAATATATAGTACAGTATCATAAAATAATATCAATGGTTGAAGTAATAGTATTGCAATAATTAATGTAAAATTGATGTGACATTCACGTGACAAGAAATACATACAACCACATTTCATCTACAAATTACGAATTAAATACGCTTGTAACGTATACGAACTACGAATTATCAATACTTAGATTATAAACGCTTGTAAAGTATACGAATTACGAATTAACTACGTTTGTCTATATTTTTACATGCAACAAAACTACTACTTCTGGTGCCCCAACTTTCTTCATATCTTTACTTTTTGGGGCGGTCCCAAAGTTTCTTCTTAATTATTTTTAAACATTACTATACAACAAATTATTCTCTCTTACATTTACTTTATTAATATATTTACCTAAAGTATCATGTATAGAGCTTATCACTATTTGAATTAATTAATATAACACTACCTCTTAAGAATAAACTTGGGGAACGGAAGTAGTATACATTAAACAACTTACAAAAAGAAAACGACAATGATAGCAAATTAAAGCATTTATTTTCTTGCCCGAATGGCTTGTAAAATACCCAACTTTCTACAAATTCGTGTTTTGCATCTCAGGTTAAGATTTGCGTGGTAAATAATTAACTTTCTTTTTTTTTTCTAATTTTGCAACCATCGAGATTTTTCTGGCGAATCTTCGAGATTTTCCAGCGAATCTTTGATTAAGCATTTGATTACGTGGAAAAATAATAGATACATGACACTTATGTGGAAAAATAATTATGTACCAAGTCAGATGCAAGCATATTCTCCGACAAATATATTTTGTGGCCTATTTTGGCAGTGCATCATAAAATTAGGATGAATAACTACAATTACTACATAAAGCAATAACTTGACTCCATAAACATGAAATCTTGTATTTTCACTATCTTTAATAGTCCAGAGAACCAAGTTCAATAGTTTTTTTTTTTGCTTTTAATAGCTATGTTAATAGCATCTCTTTTTGAAGCATTTTGTCGAACAAATAGAGTGCAAAAGAAAATTGTTACCCTCCACTGGACCACCGATTTTTTCAATAATCTCTGACAACAACACAATAGAAAACCATTAAGACCCAGAAGACGAGAAGAAATTAAAGAGAAGGAAACCTCCGACATTTAACAACGAAAGCGAGAAGAAGAGAAGAATTGTGGAAGTGAGAAAGAATTAGGGTCCGATAGGAATATGCTTGCATCTGACTTGGTGCATAATTATTTTGCCACATAAGTGCCACATATATATTATTTTGCCACGTAATCAAATGCTTATTTAAAGATTCGTAAGGAATAAATTAAAGATCCGTCGGAAAATCTTGTTGGTTGCAAAACCAAAAATGAAAGTTTGGTATTTACCATGCAGAATCTTAACCTCGGATGCAAAACATGAATTTATAAAAAGGGTATTTTACAGGCCATTCGACCTATTTTCTTTACGACCGTTGCACTTGCATGTGCGTGCGTATATATAGAGTAAGTTGTTACTTGTCCCCTTGGGGATGACCTAATGGTAGAGTGAGCTGCTTGGGACTGAGAAGTCTCAGGTTCAATCCCACTGACGTCTCTATAGGTCGAGTCTGTCACACTTGTACTTGGAAGTTGTGGTTTACCTGACTTGTGTGGTTTACAGACTACTGCACAAGGATGGGGGTTTACTCAGTGCGCACAAAAATAGCGGTTGCGGGTTCCCACGAATTTAGAAAGAAAAAAAACAAAAAGTAAGTTGTTGCTCCGCAGCTCACGTTTGAAAATTAAAAACTTACTGCTTTTGGTCAAATAGGATGGGCTTAAAACGAACATTTTAGTTGTTACAACTCGTATTACAAAATTAATTAATGATCGGTAATTGGCGAATTATAGATGCAATATATTTCAAGATGATGGCCCCTTGACACTGACACATTTGTCTTCTCAAATTAAATAAAACAATAAACTAAATTTAAGATGGTGGATTCATAAGTTTAAAATTATGTAACCTGTCTAATAAGCCAAAAAGGATGAAAAAAACAATTTAAAATAGGCTTATAACAAACCTATGGTTTTATTTATTTATTGGTCGATGACTCGACATTCTATTAGAGAGAAATATTATATGCCCCGTATTTTTCACAACAGTAACAAAATTTTCTTCTCAAGTTATTATTTATTTGTCAAGTAGTTCTGCCTTATCGATTTATTGTTGTCCTTTTATTTGTTTTTACTTTTAAATTTTGAATATTATGATTCTTCAAGATAACTTATTGAGCATAGTCGTTGTGATAACCTATTTCCAATTGAAATCATTTTAGAGATGAACTAGTGTGCAAGTGTATCCGTTAATTTCTATATGTTGTAATGATGAGCAGAAATTATGAAGTGATTTAATAATTTACTTTGAAGTGAGAGACTGATAGTAGACACTTAGCGGGAATGGATAAAAAGAGATTCACGTAGTGTTTCAAAAATTATACTTATGTACCAATTTTAAATCCATTTAAAAAATAATAATTTTATTATTCGTATTCATTTCAAGACTCTCCTTAGCACACGAGGTCTTAAATTCAATCCTCCTTAGCATGCAGTGTCGTATATTTCTACTTTGTCTGGTGGTGATATCGTCGTTGTGGTGTAGTAATTTATTTGATATATATATATATATATATATATATATATGAAAATGATCATATGAGAATAAATATTATTCTAAGAAATGAGAATAGATCTCCACCATAGATCTATGGGTGATAGAGGGTCAAAATTTGACCTAGTCAAAGTGGGTCAAATCCGGGTCAACCTGGTCAACTCGGGTCAACCCGTTAACTTTTTTTTTTCGATTTTTTTAAACGGTTACCCTAGATGCACAACTTCACATATTCGGATGCACCACTCTATATAATTAGATGCACCACTAAGTGCATTTAGATGCACAAGATTTTCAGTTTTTTTTTTCAATTTTTTTTAAGGGGTCGCCCAAGATGCACCATTTCACATATTCTGATGCACCACTTCACATATTCTGATGCACCAATTCACATATTCTGATGCAGCACTAAGTGCATTTAGATGCACCAGATTTGTAAAATCTGTAAAAAAAATGAAAAAAAAAACTGAAAAAAAATCGGATGCACCACAATGTGTAACCAAATGCACCACACAATATAACTAGATGCACCACACAATGTAACTAGATGCACCACATAGTGTAACTAGATACACAACGTTTTACGAAAAAAAAGAAATGAAAACAAACGAGTGCATCTTAATGCACTTAGTGGTGCATCTCATTATATAGTGTGGTGCATATAAATACATGATGTGGTGCATATGACCTGACTATAAGAAAAAAAAAAAGACGAAAAAAAAAAACGAAATAAAAGAACTTAAAATCTTGTGCATCTTAATGCACTTAGTGGTGCATCCGAATATGTGAAATGGTGCATCCGAATATGTGAAGTGGTGCATGTAAGTTGAACGTTAAAAAAAAGACGAAAAAAAAAACGAAATAAAAAAATTTAAAATCTTGTGCATCTCAATGCACATAGTGGTGCATCCGAATATGTGAAATTGTGCATCCGAATATGTGAAGTGGTGCATGTAAGTTGAACGTTAAAAAAAAAAGACGAAAAAAAACAAAATAAAAAAACTTAAAATCTTGTGCATCTCAATGCACTTAGTGGTGCATCCAAATATGTGAAATGATGCATCCGAATATGTGAAGTGATCTTAAAGTGAGAATTAGGAAGTAATCTCAACCATTGATTATATCTACATGGAGGGTCAAAATTTGGCCTGATCAAAGCGGGTCAAAGCAGGTCAAACCCGGGTCAACCCGGTGACTTTTTTTTCGATATATATATTTTTTTAACGTTCAACTTACATGCACCACTTCACATATTCGGATGCACTATTTCACATATTCGGATGTACCAATAAGTGCATTGAGATACACAAGATTTTAGGTTTTTTTTATTTCGTTTTTTTATCGTCTTTTTTTTTTTAACGTTCAACTTAGATGCATCACTTCACATATTCGGATGCACCACTAAGTGCATTGAGATGCACAAGATTTTAAGTTTTTTTTTCGTCTTTTTTTTTTAACGTTCAACTTACATGCACCACTTCACATATTCGGATGCACCACTAAGTGCATTGAGATGCACAAGATTTTAAGATTCTTTATTTCGTTTTTTTCGTCTTTTTTTCTTCTTATAGTCAGGTCATATGCACCACATCATGTATTCATATGCACCACACTATATAATGAGATGCACCACTAAGCGCATTAAGATGCACTAGTTTTGTTTTCGTTTTTTTTTTTTTTCGTAAAACGTTGTGCATGTAGTTACACTATGTAGTGCATCTAGTTACATTGTGTGGAGCATCTGGTTACACGTTGTGGTGCATCCGATTTTTTTTTCAGTTTTTTTTTTCATTTTTTTTAACAGATTTTACAAATCTGGTGCATCTAAATGCACTTAGTGGTGCATCCGAATATGTGAAGTGGTGCATCAGAATATGTGAAGTGGTGCATTTTGAGTGACCCTTAAAAAAAATTGAAAATCTTGTGCATCTAAATACACTTAGTGGTGCATTCGAATATGTGAAGTTGTGCATCTTGGGTAACCGTTTAAAAAAAAATAAAAAAAAAAGTCAACGGGTTGACCCGAGTTGACCAGATTGACCCGGGTTTGACCCACTTTGACTAGGCCAAATCTTAACCCTCCATCACCCATAGATCTATGATGGAGATCTATTCTTATTTCTTAGGATAATATTTATTCATACCTTGTATATTTTTAAAAATAAAATAAAATAAACTGTTTTAATTAATTTATTTTACTATTTCTATTTTTATCTTTATTTCTTTTGTGTTAATAATTTACTACTATGAGAAATTAACAACTTAACATGTGTGGTTCTTATCGAGATCGAGTGTATTGGGGAAAAAAAAGGGTATATATCAGTCGGTAGAAATTAGAATAAAATTCAGCTCTTAAATTGAAAATCCTTTATTACATGTAAATTAATTGCTAACCAATAATACAACGCCTCATAGCTTCTCAAAATTTCTAACTATAGTAATATTTTGCACCTTAATACTTTTGATTTATTTATTGCCTTTCAAACAAAAAAAGAGACTCTTTATTTATTGATAACAAATATATATATACACATTCAAATGTTTCATGGTCAAATATAAAATAATATTTTGCACCATAATATTTTTTATTTATTTATTGCCTTTCAAACAAAAAAAGAAACTTTTTATTTATTGATATATATATATATATATATATATATATATATATATAGGTTTAGGATCATATAAAAATAGATCTTATCCTAAGAAATGAGAATAGATCTCCACCTTAGATCTATTTGTGATGAAGGGTCAAGATTTGGCCAAGTCAAAGCGGGTCAAATCTGGGTCAACCCGTAGCCTTTTTTTTTTTTTTTTTTTTTTACTTTCAGCTCACATGCACCACTTCACATATTCGGATGCACCACTAAGTGCATTTAGATGCACAAGATTTTCAATTTTTTTTTCAATTTTTTTTTAATAAACTGTTACCCAAGATGCACAACTTCACATATTCGGATGTACCATTCTATATAACTAGATGCACCACTAAGTGCATTTAGATGCACAAGATTTTCAGTTTTTTTTTTTTCATTTTTTTTTAAAACAGTCACCCAAAATGCACCACTTCACATATTCGGATATACCACTTTACATAATTAGATGCACCACTATGTGTAGTGAGATGCACCGAATTTGAAAAAAAAATGGATGCACCATACAGTGTAACTAGATGCACCCCATAGTATAACTAGTTGCACAATGTTTTACGAAAATAAAAAAACGAAAACAAAACTAATGCATCTTAATGCACTTAGTGGTGCATATGAATACATGATGTGGTGCATATGACCTGACCGTTAAAAACAAAAATTAAAATCTTGTGCATCTAAATACACTTAATTGTGCATCCGAATATGTGAATTGGTGCATCCGAATATATGAAGTGGTGCATGTGAGCTGAACGTAAAAAAAAAAAAAAAAATCGAAAAAAAAGGTCAACGGATTGACCAGGGATGACCCGGGTTTGACCCGCTTTGACCAGGCCAAATCTTGACCCTCCATGTAAATATGATCAATGATGGAGATTAATTCTTATTTCTTACTTTAAGGGGCATTTGCATGAAAACTCATCCATATATATATATATATAAAAGCAAATGTATATAATTTGTTTTTAATCAACAAACCTTAATTTCTTATAAATTATACTACCTTCGATCCCCAAGTCTTTTCCTAGGAGGAAGTGGCACGGGTATTAAGAAAAATGTTGTTGAATTAGTTATGAGTAGAGAAAAAGTGATTGAATTTGTTGTGAGTGGAGAAAAGGTCTCACATTGAGGATAGTGATATATTAATTAATTGAGATAGTGGTGGGTCATATGTGGTATTTTAGGTAAATAAATTGATAAAGTAAGGGTAAGAGATAAAAATTTGTTGTGAGGTAGTGTCCAAAAGTAGCTACGAAGAAACTTGGGGACCATCCTAAAAAGAAAAGATAGGAAAAGACTTGGGGACCGGAGGTAATACTTATATTTTATTTGGTTAATGATATTCGGTCATACTGTGGCCAGCCACACGAGTTAAAAATAGTAATATAAATTTTGAAAATGGAAATATATCCTAATTGGGAAGCATAAACCCTAAGGGGGATTATTTCCATTTTTACGGTCAACTTTCCTTTTTTACGCGTGTGGCTGGATACAGTGTGACCAAATATCATTATCCATTTTATTTAACGAAAAATAATGTTGAAAAATTTAATTATGCTTTATTCGATATTTGAGATAAATTGTTTATTTGTATTTTGTTACATAGATACATTTAATGAAAAATAAATGTAAAATCTGACATGGACCTGCCTGAAAACAACTAGATCGATCGCATGCACCCATTCACGGGAATGTCTTGGGAAGTAGTAGTAGTAGTACTCGTTTCTCTCTCTATTTAAACCCCTCCTTCCTTCCTCCTTCTCTCTCTCTTTCTCTCTCTCTCTCTCTCTGTGTGTGCAACTATATATATCCTCCGTCTCGAATCACTTAAAACATTTTCAAGCATGCCGTTTGTTTCCAATCCCATTTCCTTCCGCCCATCATCCACCACACACGGCGACTATTCAGTCGCCGCCTTCTGTATTCCGGCCACTTCTCGCTCCTCTGCTGGTGATTCCTCTCTCTCTCTCTAGTATGATTAGAGGGTTAATTTGCCTGAAATACACCATTTACTTTGGATTTTGAAATTTGACATGATTTTTAAAAAAATCTCTATAAATACACTTTCCATTTGTTTTAATTTTGATATAATTCCGAAAATCCTCAAATTACACCTAATGTGATCTTCGGAATTTTTCATGTAATTTTTTTTTCCAATAAGAATTTTACACGTGTAACTTTTTACACGTGATTAAGTAAAAAAATGATGTCGTTTCTCTTATCGGAAAGAAATTCCACGTGTTAAATTCCAACAACGAGATTTTCAGAATTATGTCAAATTCAAACAAATATAAAAATGATGTATTTACAGAATTTTTTAAAAGACAAGTCGAATTTTAAAATCCGAAAATGATGGTTTATTTTAGACAAATTAATCCTAATTAAAAAATCTTCATGCTTCGTTTACTGTTTAGACTCACAAATTTAGTAGTAATTCTTAAAGCATCATATATTGTTTTGTGCAGCTTTTCTTCAACTTTTCCGACCAGTTTCTTCCGCTTCTTCTCTGCAATGCAATGCTCGTAAAGGTACCATATTTAAAATTAATTATTTCAATCATCATCATCATCATAAACTAAATTAAAAAAAAAAAAAAAAATTGCAGAGCACATAGATGTGATTCAGAATGATTTGCCAGTGATAAAGTGGCACGAGATTGTGGAAGATGACACAGAAAATGATTCTCTCAAGGTGGGTATATATATAATATATTCATACTAAAATTCTTCCAACTATTTCTATTGAGTGACGCTATTTAGCTATGGCTACCCATAATTCAGTTAACTATGTGAAAATAAATCGATTTAAATAATTTTTTGATTTATTTTAAGAAGTATAAACATATATTTTATTTTATTATCATATTATTGACTTCAATTTTGTCATAAGTGGTGTAAATATATAATTCTTTCATTCTTTCAATAAAAAGCTTTATATTCACTTTATTATCTATATCGACATTTTTATTGCCTCAAAATTCAAATACCATTAACATAAATTTGTATAAACTGAATATTTAAATTATTAGAAATCATTTAGAACTTAAAATTATAAATAAATCAATTTTTTCTCTTATTTGAACAAAATTATGGGTAGCCATAATATGGCTACATAGATTTATTCATTTCTATTTTATTTATTTCATCACTATTCTAATATTATAATTTTATTTAAATCCGACTACTTTTTTTTTTATTTGGTGATAAGATAAGGGATGACCTAGTGGTGGAGGTCCGGTCAATGCTGAGGTCGATGGGCGACGGCGAGATCAGCGTCTCCCCGTACGACACGGCGTGGGTGGCGCTGGTGGCGGACGCGAGCGGCGCGCGGCCGCAGTTTCCAACGAGCCTCGAGTGGATTTCGAACAACCAACTCTCCGATGGGTCGTGGGGAGATGAAGGAACCTTCTCAATCTTCGACAGGATTATCAACACATTGGCTTGTGTTATAGCCTTGACGTCTTGGAACCTACATCCCCACAAAACCCAAAGAGGTCTTAATTTAATCTAAACATGCACATATATAATTATATTTCTATCTTTTTATATTTCTCCTTAATCACTGTGTTGAACACTAATAATATATCATGAGTGAGACGTATGGAGTACTACACTATACTCACTCTGTCCCACCAGACTTGATCTGTTTCTTTTGGGCACGAAGTTTAAGGAGAAAACAATTAAGAGTAAATTAAAGGTATGTTTAGTGGAGTTTTTAAAGTGATATAAAGTGGGTAGAGAGAGTGAATAGTGAAATAAAGTAGATAGGGAGAGGGTAATAGTGAATGACACATAAAATGAGGTGAAAAATAGGATGAAAGGTGTAAAATGGGTTGCTTAAGAAATTGTGAATGGCACATAAATCTCCTAATTATTTTCAAAAAAGGAAACAACACAAAAATAACGAGACAATTCAAAAAGGAATACTACAATAATAATGGAACAAAAAAAGTACTATAGTATACTACAAAAATCTCATCTTAAGTTGTTTCTTGTTATTATACGGTCATGTATGTGTTTCTTGTTATTGAACTGGGATGATGAAGTACTAGTATATATAGGGGTGAGCCAAAAAACTGAAATCCGAAAATTCAAACCGAATCAAATCGAAATATGAAATGTAGTTCAGATTTTTTCGGATTTGGGATAGGATCGGATCGGATCGGATCCAATTTTTAGGGAAATTCGGATTTCGGATTCAGATCGGATCGGTGCTTTAAAAATCGAACAAATCCGAAATCCGAATTATATATATAATATATTATTATTTTCTATTATTTAATAATTAATAATTTAATATATCTATTCAATTTATTATATATTTTTTATTATGAATTATTAATAATTTAATATGTTTGTTCAATTTTTTATTAATTGTTTTAAATTCAATATATTTTGAATTTTTGAATTGTTTAATATTTTTTGTTTAGAATTTCGGATTTTCGGATCGGATCGGATTTCGGATTTTTTCGGTTCGAATTTGTTTGGATTTCGAATTGAATCGGATCCATTTTTTTCAAAAATTTGGATTTCGAATTGGGATCGGATTGAGCAAAAATCCGATCCGTAATCCGAATGCTCACTCCTAAGTGTATATATCAATCACTTAATTCATAGGGCTAATTAAGTGTACTTTTCCTTTTTCTTCTAAATTCTTCTAATATAGTATCTATTATTTGGGTTTGTTTTGATTTGAAAGAATACTATGTAGGGATATCATTTATGAGAAAGAATATGAAGAAGCTTGATGTTGAAAATATGGAGCATATGCCGATTGGATTCGAAGTGGCGTTGCCATCTCTCATTGATATAGCAAAACACCTCCAAATCCACATCCCTTATGATACAAAAGGGTTGACTGAGATCTATGCAAGAAGAGAGATAAAGCTCAAAAAGTAATTAAGCCAAAAACACACACACAAACCTACACACATGTAGATGTTATGGAAATTCTTAAATGGATATACATGTAATGTACCTATTATTCACACGATAATATTTTAATAATATAATTTATATTATTAAAATATTCAGATGTGAGAGGTGGATGTAGTGCAGGTATATCCTAGTAAGAATTTCTCGTTAATTTTTATTACTATAATATAAA
The DNA here is from genome assembly GCA_029490685.1 of Schizonepeta tenuifolia. Classification (NCBI taxonomy): domain Eukaryota; kingdom Viridiplantae; phylum Streptophyta; class Magnoliopsida; order Lamiales; family Lamiaceae; genus Schizonepeta; species Schizonepeta tenuifolia. The sequence goes on along the minus strand of CM055960.1, from coordinate 93,051,077 downwards.
TTGAATATGGTAGTGCTATTTGGTCACACTGTGGTCGGTCATACAAGTTAAAAATGGTAATATAGGTTTTGAAAATAGAAATATACTCTAATTGGGAAAGCATAAATCCTAGGGAGAAATGTGATTATTTTCATTTTTACAGATAATTTTTATTTTTCTTACGCGTGTAGCTGGCCACCGTGTGATTAATTAATTAATTATTGCATGCAGGATACCAAGGGAGGTAGTGCACGAAATGCCAACGACATTGCTGCATAGCTTAGAAGGAATGGGAGGCCTAAATCTAATGTGGCAAAAGCTTTTGAAATTGCAAAGTGAAGATGGATCATTTCTTTTCTCTCCTGCTTCCACTGCTTTTGCTTTTCAGCAAACCAAAGATCATAATTGCCTCAAATATTTGACAAAACATAATCACAAATTCAACGGGGGAGGTATATATGCATGCATACCTATTTTTCTCTTTTTCTTTTTATTTTTTAGAACTTATAGTAGGCTCCGCATCGGTGAAGATGTCTTGTTATTGTTCGGCACGAGTACTAAGAATAAGGGTCGAACGTCTCAATTTATCTTTGTTCACTTCAATTTCCAATTCTATTATTATGTCTTTTGAAATACTCTTCAATTTCCACTATTTTCAAATGAGTGATGCTATTTAGCCATAATGTGACTAGCCATAACTCAGTTCATCATGTGAAAGTTGATTAATTTACTTAGATTTTATTTATTTATTTTAAAGAGTAAAAACATATATTTTATGTTACTATCATATTTCTGACTTAAATTATGTTATCCATTAGTGTAAATATATTCTCTCTCATTCTTTTGATAAAAAGTTTTGTATTCCCTCTATTATATTTATGGGGGATTCATGTTGTCTCTAAAATTCAAATTTATCAATATTGAGTTTGTAGAAACTAAAAATTTAAATTATTAGCAGTCATTTAGAACTTAGAATCATAATTCAATCATGCTATTCATTCTCAGTGTTTATTTTGATAAAAAGGTTTATATTTCCTCTATTATATTTATTTATTGGAGATTCATGTTGCCCTCCAAATTCAAATTTATCAAAATTGAGTTTGTAGAAACTAAAAATTTAAATTATTAGAAGTCATTTAGAACTTAGAACCACAAATCAATAAAGTTTTTCTTCTACTTGAATGAATTTATGGCTATGCATGTTATTATTATTATTTTTTTGGTAAATTGTGATTTTATTACCAAATTTGCAAGAAAGCACAAAGATACAGGCTATGCATATTATTCTTTTCAAATACTCTCAATATATTTATATATTTGAATTTTTTTAATATAGTATTATTTTTGTTATTATTTAGTGCCAAATGTGTACCCTGTGGACTTGTTCGAGCATCTTTGGGCCGTAGACAGGTTGCAAAGACTAGGGGTTTCACGCTTTTTCCAGCCAGAGATCGACGAATGTGTTGCATATGTTCGCAGGTTCATTTCTGCTTTTTTGAAGAGAGAGAGAGTAAAATTAAGTAATTAAGTAACAATTTGAGAAGATATATAATCAGGTATTGGACAGAGAAAGGAATATGCTGGGCGAGAAATTCACAAGTTCAAGATATTGATGACACGGCCATGGGATTTAGGATTCTGAGGTTGCATGGATACGACGTTTCTGCCGGTAATAATACTCCCACTGACCCGTTCAATATGATTTGTTTTCCTTTACGGAAAGAATTAGGGCTTACTTTAGGCTAAAAAAACACTTTATTAGATCACTCACAACAAATATTTTAAAATCAATTTTAACTCAAAATTTAACCTAAAATAACTAAAAATGAGTTAAAAGTTGTATCCAGTAGATCTCTCAAATTAGATGAACCCACAAAAATATTTAAACTCCCCTAAACGTTCCCCAAAGTTACACCTCCCTAAAACATTTTTATCTCACTAATTCAGTTGGGCTCACAAGTGAGGTAACAAATAGTATAGGGGAAACTTTAGAATCAAATTTATGATCAAAATTTTGAGAATTCTCTTGTGAATACTCTTAGCACTTTATTGACTAAAAAGACACTTTTTTTTAGCATTTTATAATACCTAATTTTCATTTTTTTTTATCTCCATGCCACACGAAACATGTCATATTTCAATGAGAATAGAAAAATTAATAAAAATGTAATTTATAGAAATAAAAATGTAATAATAACATGACAATTTTAATGAATCGGAGGGAGTAATAATTTGTGGGTGCATGCAGATGTGTTGAAGCATTTCGAGAGCGGAGGAGAATTCTTTTGCTTCAAAGGGCAGTCAACGCAGGCGGTGACCGGAATGTTCAATCTTTACAGAGCTTCTCAGATAATGTTTCCGGGAGAGAATATTCTCGAAGATGCTGCCATTTTCTCTGCCAATTTCTTGCAGCTTAAGACAGCCAACAATCACCTCCTCGATAAATGGATCATTACCAAAGACCTTCTTGGCGAGGTCAGTACCTCATTCATACTCCCTCCCATCCATATCTTATGTTTGTTTGTTAGAGAGAGAGAGAGAGAATTCACTTGACATCATTTCTGCCAATATATGATGTAGGGTAATGTTATTTCATTATTTGGACGTGCTGTGGCCGGCCACACAATTTAAAAATAGTAATATAGGTTTTGAAAATAGAAATATACTTTAATTAAAAAAGCATAAACCCTAAAGAGAAATATGATTATTTTTCATTTTTATAATCTATTTTCCTTTTATTTATGCGTGTGGCTGACTATCGTGTGACCGAATAATTTTATTGTATGATGGGTAATGTTAATGTTTGGTTAGATATGGTTTTATTAATGTTTGTTGTAATATCAATTTTTTCAATTCGAATTTTCTATTCCCTATATTTGTGTTTTGTTCTCCAGATTGAATCCTCTATTACATTTTGGTATTTCATATTCTATAACATTAATATAAAGAAGACATGTGGCATAACTAAAGGTTCAAGATTTAGAAAATATATTTTCATTATATATACCCTAAATCTTGAACCTTAGTCATGCCACGTGTTGTCCCCTTATTAATATAATAGGGAATGAAACACGAAAATGCAATAAAAGATCTCATTTGATTATTCTCTACTCATTTCAATGATTGAACGATATGCGGCATTAATTATGGTTTATTTCACTCAAATAAGGTATATAACTATCTTTAAATATTCAAATGTTAAAAATCTGATGAATAAAATAGAGAATGAAACATAATAGGGAGTGGAGGATCCAAGTTACAATTCCCTTTTAGTTTTCCTTCATTATTTTTGTTTCATTTCTATCTTTTACTATATTTTACTTAATGTTACAACTATAATAAAGATTCATTAATTCAGTTAGTGTTTAGTAGCATATTAAGAATGATTAATTCAAAAATAGTACTTGAATTTTTCTGAGTGCATTATAAATATCAATGAAAATTCATTACATAGTAATTTTTTTTAACAAATATTATTGAAATAGTAAAATTGAGAAGAAGAAAAAAAAACAAAGAGGTCCAATTGAATTACTCTTTCTGTTCACAGTATGATTGTCACTTTTTGTCATTTAAGTACTTCTACGAAATGGTTGTCACTTCCATTTATAGTAATAGAGCCCACAGAATATATTATATTTAACTTTATATTCTCCACTACTTCACTCACATTTATTATGGGATCTTACACCATTCACAACAATACCACTATTAACTGTAACTACTTACTCCCTCCGTTCACCAAAAGATGTCCAGTTTAAAACAATAACCTTGTTCGCATAAAGATGTCCAGTTTGCCTTTTTGTACAACAATACCTTCTCTACTTTCCAAATATTACTACCCTTTGCCATGTAGGACCCCACTTCACATCAACTTTATTTCTACCTTTTTATCATCTCAAAAACTTTATTCTTACTTTTTGGTCAATACCACCTATTTTTTGTCATTACCACTGTTTTTTTGTCATTATCTCACTACCCATACATTCTAACTTTTACCACACTAACTTTCACTATATTAGCTTTCTTAAACTTCGTGTCCTAAACAAAGTGGACATCTTTTGATGAACGGAGGGAGTACCATTTTTGTAAAATTAGTGTCGTCCACAATGTATTGATCATATTGTGGACGGAGTGTGTACGCTGCAAGGAATTCTATGCATGGCTGTCATTCTTTTTTCTAGCTATTAATATTCTTGGCGTTTTATTTATTTGCAACATTCGAATTTGAATATTTTTAACAGTACATGGGTTCACAATTTTTAAAATGAAAAAAATAATAATTGAATTAAATTTACAGGTGGAATATGCACTAGATGTTCCCTGGTATGCCAGCCTACCACGACTTGAAACAAGATTTTATCTTCAACATTACGGCGGTGAAAATGATGTCTGGATTGGCAAAACCTTGTACAGGTTAATTAATTTCTCTTACGTTCTTAAATTATTAAGAAATATATATTCAGATCCAATTTGATCTTGAGTTTCTATCTACATAGTCGTCATCTCAATTGTTGACATTCATAAGAATATACTCCTATATAAATTGAGCCTAGTCAAGTTGAGTAAACTAATCTCGAGCTCAACAATTGTTTTGTGTCGAGATTAAAAATAAAGGATAAAAATATAGAAAATGAGTAGGACCCATAATTTTTGAATAATTTTAAAGGAATAAGTCCATGATAATGTACCCCATTGTGTGCTCATCACGGATTTTAAGAAAAATTGATAAAGTTGTTGTGAATGAGATAAAATTAGAGTTGAGGGGTAGTTGAATAAAGTTATTGTGAGTGAGATAAAGGTAAAAGTTGGTATATAATACTACTAGAAAGAATGAAGGGTATAATGGCACATAAAGTGGACTAGGACATATTTTCATGGAAAAAAAGAAGTAAGTAGGGCACATTTTGGTGGATGGAGGAAGTATGCGACAAATTGAGTGGAACATCCATTTATAGAAGTGAGACAAATTGAGATGGACATAGAAAGTATTGTACTCTATGTTATTTCCTTTTTCTTTTTGTTTTTTCTTATTTTCCTCTTTTGAGAAACATTCCTTTCTCGGTAAATTAGAATTTTGTAGGATAACTAGGTGCAATTAACATAGTTTTTGGCCGTACTTCTTCCTTTAAAAAAAAAAATATTGCGGTTTGGTCTTGTATCAAGAAGCCATATTAACTAACCACGATATCAAAAAAAAAAAAATAATAATAAATAAATAAATAAATTATTTTTTGGGAATTGGGACATGATAATGTGTCACGCATATATTGGTGATGTCGAAGGAAAAGAGAATTAACTATAATAAATACAGCCATATTAATTATCATATTCTCTCGAGCCTCGGTTTAACAAAACAAAAATACTAAACTTATTTGATTGGGATACGATAACAGACTGGTGATTCCTTTTAATTTTGTAATTTGTCTCATTAATTTGTCTAATTTTGTGATTTTGAAAGCTAATAATAAACTATAGTTATTTAATTAGTTTTGTAGCTTGTCCATCTACCGAGGGTTTCTGTACAAGATTTATTTATGTCATGTGTATATATTTTGTATTATTCCCATGGAAATATAATAAAATAATAAAGCTATATAGTTAATCCATGCACATTTATGTAGTTATTAATATACTACTATGTTCCATTCATCTTGTAACGTATTCCTTTTCGGGGTGTCTCATTCATCTTGTAACATTTTTTTTATAGAATAATTAGAAAATTACTTTATACTACACTTTAAAACCATTTTATATCATATCAACAACACTTTATTTACTTTAAAAACACTTTATACCACTTTATTACTACATTAATAAAAAAATTTACTCTTAATACTTTTTTTCTTAATACCCGTGCCAAAAAAGAATGTTACATGATGAACGGGACAGATGGAGTATGTATCAATGTAAAACAATTATATGAAATTCTTTGAAAATCATTTTCAGGATGCCATATGTGAACAACAACAAATATCTCGAGCTGGCAAAATTGGACTATAATAATTGTCAAGCGTTACACCAAGAGGAGTGGAAAAACATCCAAAAGTAAGAATTTATTTCCCTTAATTAATAAATTCAGATGAACTATATAATAAGCTTTTTTTATAATTATACTATTATTTATAAAGTACTTATACATTTTTATATGACTAACAAAAATAATTTTATTTATTAGTATTATTTTGGTGCATGCAGATGGTATCGAGGTTGCAATTTGGGAGAATTTGGTTTAAGTGAAGAAAGCCTTTTACAAGCATACTGTATTGCTGCAGCGTCAGTGTTTGAACCACAAAAATCGCAAGAACGTCTAATTTGGGCCAAAACTGCGATTTTAATGCAAACAATAACGTCGCACTTTCACCACGAGCGATTCTCGGAGGAGCAAAAACGCGCTTTCGCCTACGAATTTGAACACGGAAGCATCCTCAAGTATGGAAACGAAGGAAGGTAAAAACATTTCACTAAGAAAAGATTAAAAAATATTAACATTTCCATCCTTTTTTAATCACATATTTAGTAGGATTGAAAAGAAAATTATAACATGGTCCCCCACCCTTTCTCCATTTTTATGTCTTTTATCCATTGAAAAATATTATCATACCTCTCCCTCATGTTAATATTTTCCACAATTGGTGAGAAATGGATGGAAAAAGGGCTGCCCGGAAAGGTTATTCATCCTGTCCGAGAAAAATTAACCAACATAGTAAACGCGTAAAAAAATGATAGAAAATAGTGAAAATATTCTCTTTCCACCTTTTTCCATCAAGTAAACGCATCCTTATTTGTTTTTCTCCTTCAATTTCAAATGATTGAAATCATATGAAAATAATTGGACAGGTATAAAACAAGGCTGACTTTGGTGGGAACATTGCTCATGACTTTAAATCAGCTCTCATTGGATATTTTGATGGCACACGGTTACGAAATTCAACAACAATTCAAAACTACAGTACGTCCAACATTCTCACACACTGCAATTTATATTATTTTTTGGCAATTTTCATCATCAAGACAAGCACATTACATATACTCCCTGCGTCCATGAAATGGTTGTCACATTGTAGACGACACGAGTTTTAAAAAAATGGTAAGTAGTAGTGAATGATAGTGAGTATTGTAGTGAGTGGAGTAAGAATCCCACAATAAATATGAGTGGAGTAGCAAAAATGGCAACCATTTTGTGGACGGAGGGAGTATATAAAATACACAATTGATCTAAGTCATGAAATTTTTAAATTTTTGGCTCTCTCACGTGCAGTGGCACAAGTGGCTAACAACTCCAGAACAAAGAGGTGGCGCAGAACTGTTGGTCTGGACGCTAAGCTCGAGCCGCGGAGGAAGGCTCAGCCGTTGGGCGTCAGGAAAGCTACTATCGTCGCATCCGAAATACGAGCAACTGATGAAGGTCACTGTTGGCATCTGTGATAAGCTTCGCATGTTTCAACATCGAAAGGTTCTTATTTCTCTTTTTTTATTTTTACAGTCTCGTACTCCCTCCGTCCACGAAATGGTTGCCACATTGTGGATGACACGGGTTTTAAGAAAATGATAGGTAGTTATGAATTATAGTAAGTATTGTTGTGAGTGGAGTAGCAAAAGTGACAACCATTTCGTGGAGAAACTTAAAAAGAATAAAAGTGGCAACCATTTCGTGGATGGATGGAGTATTTTATTTCATTATACGCAGTTGATCTTCTGACTTGGATTATTTGACACGTCAGGATGGCAAGGGATGCATGACTAGTTCAGGGGGGATTGCAACGTTGGATGTAGAATCGGAGATGCAAGAATTAGTGAAATTAGTTTTGACAAGGTCAGGCGATTTGGATTCCGAAATCAAGCAAAATTTTCTTACTATTGCAAGAAGTTACTATTATGCAGCTTATTTTAATCAAGGAACCATCAATTTCCATATTAGAAAAGTACTCTTCGAAAGAGTATTTTAACTATGTACAAGTAAATCAATAGAAATATGTTCGAGAAAAAGATTTGGAAAGGTTTTTTTTAATAAATGTACGTACAAAATATTTGAGTGAGAAAGATCACATATCATTAGAAATGTGTTGGAGAAAATTTTGATTTTGAATTCGTGATCCGTCTCATACAAGACTTTTTGTCTCCCATAATGACCGTCACACCCAATCCCATCAAGTGAAATAATTTTATGTTTACAATAACTTGTACGCGACCGGTCGCATGCCATGTCACCGCGCGTAGCGTGTGTAATACAAGCGCCAATCACCTTTTTTTTTTAATTTGGCGGGTGTATTACACACACTAGTTTTTTTTTCTTTTCTTTCGGCGCGTGAAATCACGCACCTGCTGTATTTTTTTAAAATTTTAAAATTTTTCTTTTTTTTTTAAATTTTCAGAGTTTTTACCCCTCTTTTTTTTGTTGTCGTTTCTCTTTGATTAAGAGATCGAGTGAGGAGAGCCGAAGGCCTCGAAGTGAGCTGAACGATTCAAATTGTTGCCACTAATATTATGTTTATATTAGTAATCGGAGCGAAGGCGGAACCGGAAAAAAATTAAAAAAAAAAATTGACCGGATTAATCCGCATTGACCACATCAGGTCACCCGGATCACGTCTCATGGGAGATCCCCTCTTTTATGTTTTATCATCCATTCGAAAGTTGATATTCTTTTCCGTATGGAAAAGGAAAAAATAAATTAAGAAAGCAAACAAGATAAGAAATAAAGAATTTAATTTCGATGAAGCATTTCTGAATGACGAAACTTATATTCTTTTATTTTATTTTTGGGGGAGGAACAAATTGGTTTTCTAGTTGAATACGTGTGATTTTACACTTTTTTTAGTCATTTCGTTGCAATTTAAAGGAAAAAGGTACAAATCAAACTCCAATTTTTAGACAACTTGTAAATTAACTCCAGTCCTTCCATTTATAGGGCTGGCAATTTTCGACACGACACGATAACACGACACGAATCGACACAAAATTAATGGGTTTGGGTCGAATCTTATTGGGTTTGAGTCCTTATCAGGTCGACCCGATTAGGACCTGAAAATTTCAGGTCGGGTTCGGGTCGGGTTTGGATTACCCAATAAGGGATTAATTTTTTAAGCATTATAGATATTTTATTTATGTCAACTTTTAAAATGATGTTATACATATATATTTCTTGCTAATTCATCAAAAGGTATTAAAATTTTATTTTTCTCTCTTATTAAATTTTGTTTTAAATTATTTTTTCTCCAATTAAAATCATTTAAAATATTATTCGGGTCATTATCGTGTCGTGTCAACCCGAATAAATTCGGGTCAATTCGGGTTCGTGTCGGGATCGAGTCGTGTTCGGGTTTAGACTTTTCGTGTCGGGTTCCTGTTCGGATTTGACAATTCCTTAACAGGTTGGGTTTGGGTTTGACCTTAATAGGTCGGGTCGTTATCGGGTCAACCCGATAACGACCCAACCCGACCCAATTGCCAGCCCTACCGACCATTTATGAATTTGTCCTTGAGAGAGAGGGAGAGAGAGAGTTGGACGTACAACAACACGGTTTTAATAACCAAAGAACAAGTTGGAGAGCTGGAAGCTTGGTTGAGTCAATAAACAAAGGGACCTATTACATAAACATAAATTAGCTATACAACCAAATGCGACAAATGGTGAACTAGATTTGAATCTTTGGTGCACAGATATTATTTCTCTCAGCGGTGCAACTTCTTTTATCTGGATAAGCGGAAGACTAACCTAAGGCTTTCACGTCGAAACTGCATTTTGCATCTCGGATTTAAATCCAAGTACTAGTGCCATTGCAACGTCTCAAGAGCTTCTTGATGAACCCTTTTGTCGCCTGCTGCCACCACATTAAAGCCTGAGAAACACAGAAAAGAAGAGACGTCGAGTTTTCATTCAAGCATTTGTGTGCGACTGTAAAAGTGTAAATTCGAAGAGCAGTGTGAAAGGTCTTACTAGGAGCATGTGATTTAGAAGAAGCCTCCCAATAAAGATGGTGACCTTTCCAGTCTGTTATAACTCCACCAGCACCTTCGATCACAGGTACAAGAGAAAGGAAATCGTATGGCTGGGAATAGGTTTGATACAGAGAGTTAGAATAAAGATTGTTGGAAGGCAAAAAGGTGATATCAGATTTAATGATTCAACCAATCAGTCACAAGATCAGATACTGCGACTGAAGGCTGTTGTTGATCTAGACCTATGAGCATTTAAGATGACAGACGAAGGATTACAGAAAAAGAAGAATAAATAAAAGCCGACCTCCAAATATCATATAGTAGTAGCAAAATGATCAAAGACTACTGCAGTATAGTTGGATGCCAAAATAAATATAAAACAATTGAACGCTGTAATGCATCAAATTATAGACATTTTCACCTTGAGGCCCGATTCAATCACGAGGTCCACAAAACCTGAGGCCAACAGGGCATAGGCATAACAATCACAGCCATAAAGCGGCACTTTAACCTGTGGAATGCAACAAATTAGGTATCATGATTAAATAACCTTGTAAATCTCATTCAAGAACAACGAAGAAGGAAGAACATATTGATTTTCATAATGATATAAGACTAAAAATTGTGAACTTCGGGTGACAGAACTGGCATTCTATCATAACATGAACTACTGTACAAAGCCTACAACCATTACAGCAGAAGGGTATGTAATAGACTCACTCAAGTATTGAGATATAAAAAACAACAAACCAGTGAAATATTTCTATAGTAATATACATGCAGATTTTTTTTTTTTTCCCAAATAAATCAACTCCATCATCCTACTAGGGCTATAATAGTTCTCTGCCAAGAAAAATCTTGGAAATCCAAATTTCAGCTAGAAAAGTATCAGTGCAAACTGAAAAGAAGTAGGAAATCACTTGTTTGTTAAAATTGGACATACCTTGCTTCTAACCCGAGCAAATGCCACCTCAGCATCCCCAGTAAATAAATGAGGGCTAGTTGTATACCTGAAACAGAATCCATTACCCATCAGTCATCACCAACCTAACAAATGAGGGGAAAAGAAAAAAGAGAGATAAAAGCATAAGATATGTCACGGACAAACAGCTAAGAATGAGAATTCTAGCCTATAGAGACTATATCAACTAATTTGTGAAGATTTGCACAAGATATTATATTTCTCCTGAACACGGTGAACATACATGTAAGCTTTTGACAGTTGTGCACAATTACGCGATGAAATTTCCTGTCCATTCAAAGCAGTTCTCCTCCCAGTTATGCCTATCCATCTTTCTTTCAGGATAGGTTGATCAATAATGCCAAGAATCTGGGTAAACACATACAGATAAAAGAAGAATATTATGGACTCAGATAACAAAATACGGAAAGCCAAAGAAGCAGAACATAATTCTCTTCATAGCCTTCCCGACCGGGGTACCTGGAATCCTTACCGGTTTACCCTTATGGAGTAAAGCAATAAGAGTTCCAAACAAGGGTTTGCCTGTAATATGTTAAACGATTACAGCTAGCCAGCAAAACTTCATACTAATTATAGAGCAATAATGATTATGCTAAAATATACCAGTTATGAAACTCTTTGTGCCATCTATAGGATCCAATACCCAAACAAAGTCCGCAAAGTCTTCTTTATACCTCCATCCATTCTCCTCTCCAAAACTGAAATTGACAACACGATTTTCTTTATAGACATTAATAGTCAACAAGGTAAAAGAAACATAGGATGAAAATGAAAATAGGATGCATCTTCTCCCACTTTTGTTAAAACATCCTTATCTGATGAATAAGAATTCAACTCTATCACACATTAAACATACTTGGGCATATGTGTTGTGTGTGTATGTGTGTCAATACATCAAACAGATGTCGTGCTGCTCGTGCACCATTTCTATTTTCCCGTTACAAGAGTATACTCTTCCAGAAATATTCAAATAATTGAAGTTACAGCTAAAGTAAGGAAAAACTACAAGGTGAAAAAGTAGGATACAATTAGTACAATTCTATCATAAGAACAATCGGATAGGCAAACATAGTCAAGTCCTTTCGTAATTGATGCATTTTATGCCCAATTTTGCAGCAACTGGTTTATAGTTTAGAAACACAAAAATCTAAAATTCAATTCAAATCACTTCATCAGCTTCAATTAAGAAACAAAAAATGCAGGGTAAAAAAACAAAAATAACACTCACATTGCATGGGAAGGAAGATTCTCCTGTATAATTTTCACCATCGACTCCTCCGCAGCCTGATCAGCAATCGTCACAGGACCTAATGACAGCACAATTACTTCAAAACAATCCACGCTACTGGCATAAAAAATTAGAGAGAGAGAGAGAGAGAGAGATGAAAACTGACTTAAATCCGGTTTATCGACAATGTCGAAGCTCTTGCGGAAATATCGGCGGATGACGTCGCCGGCGGCGTCTGCTAGCTGGTTGCCGACTTCGGCGAAACGGTCGAGGTCAGAATCGTCAAATCCCAGGGCAACGGCTTGGGTGCTACCGCTGTGGCCGTTAGAGAGAGAATATCGAGCAGAATCCATTTTAATCGAATTCAATCGAATTGAACCGAGATTTAGGGCTGAAGTCGGACGGTTCCGATCGGAGGAGAGAGATTGAGGAAATGCAGGCGGAGAGGAGAGAGGGGGGATACGGCAGCGGTGTAGAGAGAGAAAGTTGGAGTGAGAATGAGTGAGCGCCTGGAGAGATTGCATCTGCATTGAAGCAATTTATGGGCGGGAAAAGGTTGAGAGAAAAAGTATTTCACGCAACGACTGCTGTGAGTGTGTGTGTGTGTGTGAGTGATGTAAAGCAAGCGGTTGGGGGTGAAGGTGATGTAGGAGAAAGGAGTGGAGAAGGGACGTGTTCTGCACCGTTGGATTGGTGGGAGCCTTTTATGATGATGTAAAGAGAGTTTTTATTCTATTTTTTTCTTGAAGAAATTAGAGTTTCATACATCGTTTTGGTATATCACTCTATGTATCTCAAATTGATATGCTTCCTCTATCCTGCCGAATATGATCTAGTTCATATGGATACGGAAACTAAGAAAAATAGTATTAAGTAAAAAAAATATTTAATGTAGTGTGAATGCAATATTTTTATAATGTTAATAAAGTTATCGATGGATGGTGGATAGTGTGTAGTGGGGGTAGGTAGTAGGGTTTAGATGGAATGGTGGGCTGTGTAGTGTGAATTCAAATTTTTTATAATGCTAAATATACACTAATTGTTTCTTTTAAAGGAAACATGCCAAGTACAGTGAGACATCCTAAAATGGAAAACAAGTCGTATTCGGTGGGACGGAGGGAGTACTTGATATACTTGATATGCTAAATTTCAATATTTTCATATACCAAGTTTTGCTAATGTATATGACTCATATCTCTACTTTTTTTCTCACTTTATATCAATCAATATCTTCAATATATCAAACACAAATATCAAATATCAATATGATACTCATAGCTGATATCTAATAATTAACCCATGATATACTCGTATATAGATACTAAACGGGCTCATAAGACATTAAGGGGGGATATGGATGATGATATACATAATGTTTAATAAAATAGTGTAGGACGCGATTATTTAGAATTTTATATTTAGATTGCTTGATTGAGTTGTAGAATAATTGAAAGGTTATTGTGTCACTATGTGTGGTGTTGTGTGCATTGTGCGTGTATTTATGTGGTTATTTTTCGTTAATTCTGTATCATGAATTAGACGAAAATTAAAAATCAATTTAAATTTAAAATGATAAGTTATCGTCCATTTGAATAATTAAAGCACATGTATAGTTATTTATCACGAAAGTTATCATTTAACATGTAATTATGTGAGATTTTTTTACCAATCACTAATAATCAAATAAATCAAACACCACCTAATAAGAAAACGAACAATGAAATTTAAAACAAATGCCACCTAATAGGAAAACGAACGATAAAATTTAAAGCTTTTGCTTGTTTTAGTACAGACAAAAGTTAATCCTCTAAAATATTGCAGATTAAAAATTATCAATTTTACAACTTATATTTTATTCTTTTTTTTTAATATGTGTACATATCTACACAATTCATATTGCAACATTGAAATGTAAGAAAATATTGAGACTAACTTATTTTATTTTTTGAATTATTTATCTCTCTCTCTCTCTCTCTCTCTCTCTCTCTCTCTCTCTCTCTCTCTCATATGTTTATAGGTCAAATCGAAGATCCCCCATCTCTTGGAAAGGCATAATGTAATGTTAATAAATTCAATAATTGTGAGTTGACATAGTGGTAAATTACAAGCAATTCCACTTCGGTTGATTTTCATCTCACAAAACTTTAATTGTATGCTCTATCATGAAATTAATGACATCGTCATCAAATGCATTTTATGGTTTCACTACGTATTCATTGACAAAAATTACTACTAGTCTAATTACCAAATAATCTTCATCGAGTCCATTTCTACTATGCGCTTGATGTTGATGAGAGTATAAAATGAACATAAGCAAAACTCAAAAGATAGCTTACATAATCTTTATTTATGTTAATTAAGATTCCAGTGCGAAATAATATTCCCACTCTTACACGGTGTAGAAGTCTTAATCTATATGATATTGTAATAATTTATTTGATAATATACAAATGAATAATGATATTCAGACACACTGTGGTCAACCACACACGTAAAAAAGAAAGTTGACTGTAAAAATAAAAATAAATACATTTCCCCCTTAAAATTTTACACTTCTCAATTATGATTTATTTCCATTTTCAAAACATATTTTACCATTTTTACTTGTGTGATCATTACCATTTTTACTTGTGTGATCGTCGGTCACCATGTGTCCGAAATATCATAATCCTATACAAATATATCTCGCTATAATTCCTTTAAAAAAATCCACTAGCGGCGAAGTCGAGAATTTTAATAAATCTCAAATCGAGATTTAAAATCGATTTTCTTATAAAATGTTATAACAAGAATCAATAATCAACAACTTTTCTTTTTCGAGGAAAACAAATTAATTATACATAGTAGTACTTTTTAAATCTGGAATATTACAAAGTTCTTTAGCTCAAATAGTACTCTCGCATTAAGATTATTTTTGGAAAGAGGTACGTGTAATCATGAAATTTAAAACTTAATTAAAAAAAAAAAAAATAAGAAAGCTGGAAAAAGTGCAAACCCAAAATGCAATATTTTTTTGCCCTTCAATTTTCTTGGTTACCGAAATGATTCGGATTTGCTCTGTTTCTAATTTTTATTCAATAAATCATACGTGTCGCGACGAAACCGATATTTGAATCAATATAAAGTCAATCGGATTGCTAAAATATCAATCGAACAAAACAAAACAACACGAAAAAAAAAATCAACAAAATTTAGGAACTATAACAATAAGGGAAATCAGTAGTAGCATTTAGTGGATCAAAACAAGAATGAAGCTAAAATTTAATTTAATTTATTAAATTATGCAACAACTGAATAAATGTGCTATGTGCATGAGACACGAATACTTGCGCAATAAAATGTCCAACAAGATTCACGAGCATAGCATATATACGTGGATTCACAACTAACCAAACAAAAACATGAAGGAAAAAAAAAAAGATTAGTAAGGGGAAAAAAGGTACAAAACATGAAAAACCACTAGCAAATTACACACATAAAAATATGTACTCGATAACATCGAGTATTATTGGTAATTTATTTAATTTCTCTAATTAATTAATGATTATGGTGGTGGCCGGGAAGCTTCTCCTTGATCTTCTCCATTATACTCTTCTTCTCATGACCGGCCGGCACCGTCGTCGACGTCTTGCTCTCCTGCGTCACCGTAGTCCCAGTCCCTTCTTTTTGCTTCCCTGCCCCAAATGTTTCTTTTATTTTCTCTTTTACCCCTTTCTTCTTCCTTCTCCCCCCTTTCCCGTCATCCTCCGACTACACATGAAACACATAAAATTATGTAACAAAAAAAATAATAATAATAAAATTCAAGAACATAATAAATGTATCTAATATACTCTCTCCATTCTCGAATAGTAAGATTATTCTTGAATGGTAAGATTATTTTAAGCGACATAAATTTTAATAAAAGTCAAGTAGCTATGAGTGAAGGAGGGAATGAAAGAATGTTGGTTAAATTAATGGTATAAGGAACCCACTTTCACGAGTGAAAAAAAATAATATAACTAAAAAATAAAACACAAATCAAACTATTGTAACAAAATAAAAAGTAAAAAAATTAAACTAAAAGAATACTTTTTAGGAGAAAACTAAAATAATATGATTAATATATTTAATATATTCCCTCCTACACTGAATACTAGTAGTATTCTTGTAGGACTACGATTTTAATAAAAATTAATTATTAGTGAAGAATAAAATAAAAGGTATAATGTTCAATCAGTAGAAAAAGAGACTCACCTTTGTAAGTGAAAAACAATAATAATAGAATCATGTTCCAAAACGAAATAGTTTTACTGTTGAAAGAAGTTCGGATTAAAAAAAAAAAAAAAAAAAAGATGAATCTATTAATCAGGACGAAGGGTGTATTAGTTAAAATTGAACTGACCGAGCTAGAGCTAGAGCTGCCGGAGCGACGGAGTTGCTCCTGCAGCGGCGCGTGATGAGGTTCATCCCGCGGCGCGTGCACCGGTTCAGCAACCGGCAAGTGAACCGGGGCCGCCGCCGCGTGCGTGGTGGCGACGCCGGTGATGTGCATGGGGTTGCCGTGCTCGTCGGTCAGCTGAACCGGTTTGCCGAACTGGTCCGCCAGCTGGATCGGGTTGCCGTGCTCGTCGCGTATATCCGCCATATATATGATGTATTTGTGCGCGCTCTCTTTCTCTCTCTCTCTAGATCTCTCTCTCTCTCTCTCTCTATATTCGAAATTTGAAGGTTTGGATAAGCAATGAGGAGAAGGAGGCGGAGGGATTTGTTTATAAGAGAGAGAGAGAGAGGTGAGGAGGGAGGGAGAAGACAGCAGTGTGTCTGCATGTTGATGAGGTCTTCACACGTACGTGTTGGCTGCGGATTTGCATGGAACGAAGAGCTGCCACGTAATTTGATAAGGACACGTAAGATTATAACTAGCTAGCTAGAATATTTAATGATTTTTTTTTATTTGGTTACATATATATCTATTGATTTATCGAACACATAGAAATGTGTGCTTTTGTATGGTGATGATATTTGGATTGTTTCATTGTAATTGTAATAGTATGTATAGTAGAGTTTATTAACTTATTACTCCTTCTATTCCAATAGCATGGTCTCACCTCTTTGGATACGAATATTAAAAAATAAGAATAAATAGATAAAAAGTGGTGAGTCCTATAACTTTTGAAAAATTAATTGTTTTTATTCTTGGAATGAGACCTTGCTATTAGAACACCCTTAAAAAGAAAGTGAGACCTTGCAATTAAGACGGAAGGAGAAATATTCAACTTTTTATGTACTACCTTAACTTCACGATGCGTTTGGACAATGTTGTGAATTATCCCTTTAGAGATAGCACAGTATTAGAATAGATTTTTTGGACTGAGGTTTCAGATTCAATCATCGTTAACGTCTTTATAAGTCGAGTCTGTCACATTTATAGTTGAAAAGTGTAGTTTACATACCTTGTGTGATTTATTTACCCAGTGCACACCAAAAGTAGCAGCTATGGATTATCACAAATTCAAAAAAAAAAAAGTTGAACAGTTGAGATCGGGAAATTTTATTACGTTAAAAAGCGACGCCCGTATATAGATTTGGTCAGTGTATGGACTGAACGGGAATGTAGTCGACTCGAGTTGTTGAATATTATCGTACTTTACATTTATTATTGAATCGAGCCTCAGAACTTTATCTACCAACTATTTCTATTTTGAGATTCATGAAGTTGTTCGAGATTAGACGAGCTACTTAAATTTAAGTTTATATTTGAACTTTCAATTATTTACTTCTGAATAAAACTATATTGTTCATAATTATACAATTAGTAGGACATTTCATACATTTATTACTTATTATAATATAAATAGAGAATTAGTCAAATATAATCACTCCTGGAAAAAAAAGTACAATTATAGTCTTTGTTTTAAAAACGATCAAATATGGCCACGCATACACGACCTGCATACACGATCAATTATATTGATCATGTATGCTGATATGGTCGTGTATGCTGATCGTGTATGCTAGTCGTGTGTGCATTATTATATATATTATTATGATCGTGTATGCATGGTATGCATACATGACAAGTTTAGATCGTGTATGCATGACCATATTTAATTATTTTTTTTAAAAAATAACTATATTTATACTTTTCTTTTCAGGAATGGCTATTTGCACTTCTCCCATATAAATATATATAAAATAAAAATTTTACATTTTCAAAATATATCACTTAATAAGCTTGTTCGCGAGTTAACACACAAGTACCACCATGTTCAAAAGTAGCTTCTATTATACCTAGCGAGTTTCACCAAACAATCTCAGATGTCAAATCGAGCTCCAAACACCGAATAGATTGCGAGTAGCTCGACTCATTTACAGCTTCTAAAAATGGACCGGTTGAATCCAAGAAATATCACCAACACTACAACCTCTTCGAACCCACCAGGGGTAGAAATGTAAATTAGTAACAGTGGTACATGAAGGAAAACCAAGATGGGACATGAGATTGAGTATGAAGACAATAGATGTAACATTTATGAAACCATAAATGAGAGATCTTATGCTTCGAGAATACGGACATAAACACAGTGGATGCCAGAGGCAAAACGAAAACAAAAAACAAAAACAAATTAAAATTAAAATTATAAGATGAACACAATCATATAGTAATTCTTTTCCTACCAATTTGCTGTTTCTATATCATGATGAATTTGGAACTTCACTTAGTATTAACGACCTTCTTTACACTGTGCCTGCAGAAGCTATATCCTATGTTTTTGCCTTTGTTGCTGAAGATGCCAATGTCTTTCTGTCCAAAGAGTAACTGTCTGAAATATATCGCGCAATCAAGGATTTGCTGCACAGAAAAAAGTAAGGCATCTCAGATTATACGGGGAGTCTCGTGTCAGACGGGTCTTGATCCACCAGACGATATCCAAATGAAAAACAAGAAAACAGATTTCAAATATTTCGGATGTGGATATATGCATACGTAGTGGAATGTTATCCCAACAATTCGAGACAACGATTATATGCAGACATGCAGTTGACAGTGAAGAAATGGAATTTTGTGTGAGAAAAACTTACATTCGAAATCCATGGATAAACCTCAGCGCTTGCTAGATCTTGACCAGAAAAAGCTCCTCTTTAGAGAAGATTGATCATCAGAAGCTGATCTACTTGTTTTGGAGCCAAATGAGAAATGCCGTTTCAAAAAAGGCTTCCCTGAAGAGCTCTTCATGCTAGAACTCGAGCTCATCTTCGGACTCCTTCCATCAAGCCCACCACTCTTATGACGACCAAACATAATATCACTACTGAGATCACTGTCAACAACACGTTTTGTAGAACGTTTTCTTGCTCTTGAATCCAGCTCGGCTTTTAAAGCCTTTTCCGACATCTTTGCAGCCCGTTTCTCCCCGTAAGTACAAACTGGGCAAGCTGGGTCGTACTTGTTGATTTCAGGAGTCATAGACTCTAAGCATTCAGCATGGTAAACATGTCCACAATTTAAAACAGAAACCACACAAAGTTCGTTGCCGGATATGATTCTTTGATTACTCCATCCCCAGGAGGACCGCTGAGTACAGAGCTTCGTACAAATGCCACAAGTTTGGAGATCAGAACAAAGAGGTCCTGAATCAGGGCCACTCGATCTGGCAATTTTCTCCCGGCTGAAGCCTGATGCTTCGCTATCAAATGACCACCTCTCTCTACGAGTATTCACGAGCTCAGAGAAGGCAGGCACGGACCAACTGTCTGAAGAACCACCATTAGAGCCCCTAGATGATTCGTTGCCCCAAGCAGGGGGCAAAAATAGAGATGGCTCTTCAGATATTGAGAATGTGGGCGACTTGTACTCTGGAACTCTGCCATCAGATGCCTGGCGTAACAACCTATGTCCTGGAGATCGATGATGCCATCTTGAAGGAGTCGAGCTTGGAGGAGGCATGTGGCCGTGGGAGGACAGAGGAGATACTGACATTGATGAAACAGAAGGGACTGAAGGAGAGAGTTTGGTCGGTGATAGGTATGATACAGATAAAGAGTCTGTTGACTCCTTCACCTGAACAGTGAGCAAAGTAAATATCTTCAACATTGGAGAAGTTCCACATTACATATTGGCATGTCAATATGGACCAAAAGAAATCTAATGTGGACTTTCCAAACCCTACACGTACCTCTACTATAGTCTGTGACATAGCTTGATCTGCAGAAGAATTAAAAAATGTGTAAGTATATGAAAATCACAAATCCAGTCTCAAAGGAATATATAATCATTTTCTACTTTTATGAGCAAATTGTTAAAATAATTATCATAATCCTGTGATGATACATTAGTCAAGAAGAGCTTGATCAATGGATTGCTAGTATTTCATATTATTTTGTTGAATGGATCTGCTAACAAAAGGAGCATATTCGATAATCATCACTACTGCAACACTCAAGGTTCACAGGTATCGTTTATTATCATGTTATGACTTCTCCATACATATCTAGATATCACTATTAACGCATAATTGAGTTATTTTCCAGTACCAAGATGAGCAGTACACAAGCGGAGTAATTTCAACAACCGTAACAATACAATGAAAAAGCCCCCTCGGTGGTGAGATTATATGAGCAAATGCCCGAACCAAAATATCCTTCATTGTCAAGCA
This sequence comes from Schizonepeta tenuifolia, assembly GCA_029490685.1. Classification (NCBI taxonomy): domain Eukaryota; kingdom Viridiplantae; phylum Streptophyta; class Magnoliopsida; order Lamiales; family Lamiaceae; genus Schizonepeta; species Schizonepeta tenuifolia. The sequence continues at coordinate 93,030,310 of CM055960.1, read as the reverse complement.
ATTGGAGTAATATTTTCCATTACTCTATACTGAGTTAAAATTCTTTGCAGAAAGACTTATTAACTTAGCAAAATGAAGTGCCAATCCTGATGTACTATGTGGGGATGTGGTAGTTCCAATCTCATTGTACCTTGAACTTTTGAAAGGCCAAGAAAGACCTACAAGATCTACTTGGATATAAAAATAAGCACCTTGAGTCAATTCATTTCTCTTAGTACAGCAAAACGTATAATTGCAACTATGATACCATTATAGTTATCCCTATCATCTTCCTCATCCAGCATTCAGCACTCTATTTCCCTAAGAAACATCCCATTTTCTACTTCACTAAAGAACTCAGATAATTGAAGCATTAACTGGTTGGTTCTACCATTGCTGAAAAAATTCTTAAGTTTACCTAACGAGTTGAAGATTGTCTTCAGAATACAGTTATAACCTGGAAAGGAGATACAGTATGTGCTTGGGCAGAAATACTATTAAGTAAAAAAAACAACAGTTGATGACAGTTCTCTTAATCACCGCTTGACAATTGACATCTTGAGAACGTTATAGAAGGAAGATAGGAACTCGCATATAGTTATTTACCAGATGACGGAAGTCTTGAAATTCCACCATTTCCTTCAGATATTGGGGATTTTTGCCACACAACCGATCGGAAACTATCGATTGGACTACCCTCCTCAGAAGCAAATGCAGTTTCAACAGTAGTACCAGATTTGACTTCTATTCTATCATTGACACAGCCTCCATCATTGGACCAATTTGCATGTGTCTCTTCACCAGCTACCCTTCCGCGATTATCCCATCGAAAACTCCAGGTTGGCGAATAGCGGGCATGCCTCTGCAAAGACTCGCCAGGTGACCCATCTGTGATAGTTCTATCCTTAGCAGCAACACAGCAAGCAGCCCCCATTATTATCGGTATAAAAGATGATAACTCTGATCGATCGCCTTTCACATGGATGACCACAAAAAAAGATTGTTGGATGGCATCCAAAGGATACAACTCACCTGCAACAGTAAAATTCCAAAGGAAAAAAAAAAAAAAAAAAATCAACTACCCATCAACTAACCTAACATTCATAGACCACTAATCCAAATACTGCAGAAAATCATAATTCAAACATAAACATCTTAACTAGCCTTTAGGCAAGATATAGATGAATAAGAATTACATCAAACACCTCTTCACTAGATCATTAAAAAGTACAAATCAGTTTTAAAACTTGCAGAACAGAATAATCACTATTGACAATATGATTATCCCAGAATGCAAGAATAGAGGTAGAAGCACTGTGCAACAAGCCTTTCCAATTTAGATTCTCATAAACTAAACTTTGCTGTAATTAAATAATTTCCCCAGCCAAATAGCCTTAATCCAAGACCAAATAACCTCAACAAAATAAACATACCAATCAACTAAACGAGCTAAACGAGTATCATAGATTCATAAATACACTTTCCTAGAATCCAAGTAATTCACTTCTGCTAATTTCACACCTCAAAAAACTGGGAAGCAGCTATTTCAGGACTATTTACATAAACATATAACATAATCCGCAATAAATCGAACATTTAAACCTTTATATTGAATATATATTATGTGTGTGTGTGTGTGAAAAACTGATGCTCGAGATTTAAGAGCTATTTTTGGAGAAGACTCGCAAAAACCCTACAAATACGAGGAGTTCGAGACTGCAGAGGTCAAAAGAGATCCGAAACTCTTTCCCAAAACCAACTGAAATCCAATTCCTAATATTTTGGCATTTTAATCATTTCCAACCAATTTTCATCTCCGATTAACATAACTCTACCGACGAATGCCAAAACAAAATTAAATATAACAAAAACAATAATATCCACACAGTTCACAGCTAATTAATCTGCATAAAACAAACTTACGTGATCGAACGGTGCCCTTTCACCACACAAGAACCCTAGAAAGGAAAAAAAAAGGAGAAAAAGGAGACTGTATTGGGAGTATGTTGAAAGTAATATATAAATGGCAGTATGGGATTTGTATGTGTGTGCAGTGAGAGAAATATACGTGGAAAGTAGAGAGAGAAAAAGCGCTCTGATTCTACTTCTTCATTTCAACAACAGTGCTATTGTTTTCAGAAAGAGAGAGAGAGAGAGAGAGGCATTTGTTTGACGGCGTTAGCTGGCGCTCGGTCTTCGTCTCAGATGGGTTAACGGCGCAGTTGTTAAAGAGGCTCCATTTCAAACGGCGTCACCGTATTTCCTCAAATAAATGTTTTTTTAATAAAGAAAAGCGTGTGTATAGTAATTCCGTAAGCAATTGAGCATGCGTAATTTTGTCTTTTTTTAGTGAGAATTCCTAAAAATAATTGGAATTAAAAGAAAAGTTTTTATTTCCTAAATTCGGTTGCTCGCAGAAGGTTGTATGCTTTAGAGAGTGGTACCTTATGCCTGTGAAGCTGTACATTTTGACTTCTTGCGACTTTTTGCGTGTGGGACTGTGGAGTTTTTTCTTTTATTTTCTTTTTCGCCTCATATTTAAATGTTTTCCTTTTTAAAATAATATAATTACGAACACGAACATAAAATATGGAGAAGATCATATACAATACTTTGAAATTCATTTAAAACATGCACAAAAGAATAATCCTTTAAAATTCTGACGAAAGTATGAGCTGACTTATTAGCTTCACGTCTAACATGTTTTACACGAATAACTAAGAGAATGAATCAACCCTCGACAATTAGCAATAAGCGACCCAAGCGTAAAAATAATTCGGGTTTGAATTTGAATCTTAAATTTGTTTTATTATAAGATTGTGCCACGGAAATTTATGAGATAGATATTTTATCAATTAAACAAATGATTTTTGAAGAAATGATATATGTATTATACTAGAAGACGATGACTTAATTTTTGTGAACTTTTAATGTCGGTATAAAGTTTAGCATTAGTCTATGATATCACATGGAGTATAGTGGAAATTAATAATTGACCAAAAAAAAATTAATGTGTATTTTTTTTTCAATCATAAAAAAAAACCCTTCATTTTATGGATTTTCGAAATTCAGTTAAATATTGCAAATATTAAAGTTGACTTTGGGAAATAGTGCAATAGCCTTAATTTGAACATCAGCAAAGTGTGTACTAATTCGGTTCAACTTCGAAGGAATTTGATTGACTTTGTACTATAATTACATCAAAATTATTAATTTAAAGTAAAAGGGTTTTTGATAGGTCATAATCACTTAGAATAATTAAGAAAATTGCTCGTGACTTTGACCTTTCATAAGTTATTCATGTTATTTATAAAATATAGATCATATAGCATGGTCTGATTCAAAATCAATTCCTGTAAAAATGTTGATTAGTAATTGATTTTGAATATCATCAAATGCAATGAATATAAAGTAATTGTTAAACTATAGTATTTGGACCGATAGGCTACTCGTCTCCCGTGAGCACCATTCGTGAGAATCACTCTCGATTTATCCATATTAACATTATTTTATTTTATTTGTATTGAAATTACTAAATCGAAAAATTATATAAAAATCAATGCTCAATTTATTTCAATTTAATGATCTCAATAATATTTTTAAAGTAATAGATTAAAAGGCAACATATAAAAAATAAAGAAATCACTAAATCGAAAAATTATATAAAAATCAATGTTCAATTTGTTTCAATTTAATGATCTCAATAATATTTTATAGTAATAGATTAAAAGGCAATATATTAAATTAAATAAATAATATTAATATGAACAAGTGAAAGTGGTGCTTACAAATAGTGTTCACGAAAGGTGAGTAACATATCAACTCTAACTATAATATTATTTTGAATATGATTATATCGTATGGTTTGATTTTGAATATAAAGTAGTAAAATGTAACTACTTCATTAACCAAAAATATATAGATAAATGTGATATCCTCACTTTTTCAGTTATAAATATTATAAAAGCGTCACACTAAGTTAACAACTGTGTGGTGTGTGTATTTCGTCACTTTGATATCTACAGTCAACTTTTTAAATGCATAAAAAATTCACATTTTCACACTGTACATGACTTTATAAGGTATTGGTTCCCATCTTTTGACAATTGTAACAAATCCTGCTGGCTACATGACAAAAAAAATAAAAAAAAATAAAGAGCAATATTTTCTATAAGCATAAGTTTTCCTCAATAGAATTGCCTTTATTTATATCATTAATTGAATCAAAATCCAAAGTTGGAAATCTATTTAATTATTTTTTTCCCATTCTCAACCTTTCATTCTTGAAAAATGCAATAATTTTCTAAATTAGTTTTTGCAATTTTGGCCTTCTTGCATCCTTTTTGTCATTGTTGTCATAAAGGAATTAAAGTATGTTTCTTCCATTATCAAAGTTGATCTAATATGCTATTTCAATTCATATATACAAGTATTGATTATTTCACGATATAAAAGCATGTATTAAAAATATGGATCTTAAAATATAATTTTTTTGGGGAACAAACTGTATCTACAACATATTTCCTCTATACACGAAAAAATGCCCTACTTATAAATGTCCCATTTCACTTTATGGATTTATATACTCTAAAGAATTTTATTTATTTACACTCATTTGCCATTGATGGATCCACATTCCAACAATTTTATCATTACCTTTTGTCAATACCACTACCTTTTTGTCAATACATCTACCCCTGCTATTTAATTTTTACCCTACTTACAACAATTTTAATAGCTTTCTTAATTTCCGTGTCCAGCCGCCATTGGGGCATTTTTTCGCGTACAGAGGGAGTACCTTTTTTTATTTTTACTTTTTAACAACATTATAAGAAAATTTAAATATCGTGTGATGGAGGACTCGAATCTGTGATCTTTGATCTGGGCATTAACCTCACTACCACTAGGCTAACACACACCCGTTACAACATACCTTTTATTGTAAGTATCGCATCCTATTCTTATGTTTCCTTCATCGATATGTCACCTAATACATAAATATATTTTCCTTTGTCTCAATTAGGCTTTATTAATTTCTAATTAAGATTTGTTAATCTTTAATTATAATTTACTTACTAATTAATAAAAAATTATAAAAAATAAAATAAGTCAATTACAAAGTTGTCTAGTCACATCGTATGACCAGTTACACGAGAATGTACCTAATACTCCTTTCGTCCCATGACTAACTTGGCTTATTCATTTTTTTGACAAAAATTACTTTATTATCAATAATAAAATATTTTATACCAATCATACTAAAACTTCATTACTTTGCTCCTAAACACAATTCTAATAAATATTTTATAGATCGAGCATATTGTATCACAAAAATTTACAATTTATTTTTCATATATATATACAATTTGTTGGCTATTGTATGACTACCCACCAACAAGATTTGCTTAATGCACATCTTTAAGACAAGAAAATCAATCTCTCTTATTCAAACTAGTTTTTGGGTAGGAAAAATCCATCCACAAGCAAACCTTGTTACTCCCAAGCAACACGTGTCTTAAACCAAAAAAATGAAAAATGAAAAAATTAATATAAATACAAAGAAATATTTAAAAGAAATATATATTCCCAAGGAACAATCACTATCAATCTTTGTATCTTGTTAGATACTGAAAAATAATGAAAACCAACGACAGAAAGGAATTGGTGAATTTGTGTGGAACTGATTCCATGGTCCTAAAAATAGGGCTTTTGAATTGGGCCCCATTTAGGAATTTGTGGCCCGAATTCTTGCAAAAATTTAGGCCCGGTTATTTGAGGCAGCATTATGTTTGTAGGAAAATTGTCTCAAAAGGGGAAAGAAAGATAAAGGTGACTTAAAGGAAAAAATAAAGTTACACAAAAATTCATGTTTGTGTTGGAGGGAGATCATTTATTTATTATCTCCCTCACCCACTCTTTTTTTTTTTAATTCGTGGACCTGCAGCTGCTATCTTTGATACATACTGAGTAAATTTCTATTCTTGTACAGTAGTCTGTAAATCACACAAGGCAGATAAATCACATCTTTCAATTAAAAGTATGACAAGCTCGATCTATAGAGACATTAGTGGAGATTGAACCTAAGACATCCCAGTCACATGCAGCTCACTCTACCACTAGGTCATCCACCAAGATCTCTCTCTCTCTCTCTCTCTCTCTCTCTCTCTCTCTCTCTCTCTCTTTTAATGTCGTGAAAACCCACAGTCGCTACCTTCGGTGCATACTGGGTAAACCCCCATCCCCTGTGTTGTAGCCTGCAAATCAAACAGAGCAGTTAAACCACACTTTCTAAGTATATGTATGACAAACTCGACTTATAAAAACATGTTATGGGATTCGAACATGAGACCGAAAACCTTTCGGTCTCATGCTCCCTCTTTTACCATTAAGATATCCCCAATGGGACAACCATCTCTCTCTTAAAAATTATGGAATGTTGATGAGAGAGAATGGAAAAAGAGAAGGATGTGTCGAAAGAAAAGCAATGTTTTTAATAGCTGGAAATAGTGAAATCAAGACGAGAGAACTTGAGTTTGAGGGAAGTAAGAAATAATTTTATTTTTCTTTAAATGTTATATTTTGAATTTTGTACATTATTTTGTTACCTTTATTAGCAAGTCTTCGAGCGTAAGAAATCATTTTTTTTTCGTGCAATTATATTTTGATTTTGCATCGACTTAATTTGTTACCCCGTCTTGTTAGTTTGTGCTGACGATTAAATGTAATAGTGTATTTAAATAGAATATTTTCATAGGAAATTCAAAAGTGAGTGTTGATTAATTAGTTTGTGTTTATACAAGTGCTATTTCGTTATTTAATATTCCCTCTGTCTACGAAATGATTGTCACTTTTGCCGTTTAAGTTTGTCCACGAAATGGTTGCCATTTTTGCTACTTCACTCACATTTATTGTGGGACTCTTACTCCACTCACAATAATATTCACTATAATTCACTACTACCTACTATTTTCTTAAAATTCGTGTCGTCTAAAATGTGACAACCATTTCGTGGATGGAGAGAGTATTCATTTACTTTAATATGATTTCACTTTAGAAAAGGCAATACTAGTACATGCAGGAAAAGAAAACTAAAGTCATTGCTATTGAATTCAAAAATGCCCAAATATGTGAAAAAAAAGTCTTATCATCATAATTCTCATTTCTAAAGAAAAATCACAAGTGTAAATTTGTTTAAAATTGAGATTACTTTTAAGATTCTAAAAATAAGTTATCGAAGTGTTTCAATAATTATGTTTTTAAAATGTTTGTGAAGTTAAAATTTCTGACTAAAAATATAAGAGACCTCACAGAATTATATATTTTTTAAAAAGGAGTTTATCATAAGCTCCTAAAATATTATTTCAAGAGCCAATTGGACTTGTTCTTTCTTTCCTTCTGTTTAGTTTATTTTTCACTCCAAAGAGGTTTTTAATAATAAATTAAAAAAAACATAGAAATTATTTTAAAGAAATCGTAGTCTATACCAAACACTCTTAAATCGAACTAGTCAGCTTTTATAATTATCATTTATTTATTATCGATTCTTCAACTTGAAACTATATATAAAACCAAATTTAACAGGCTCCAACTTTGCTTTTTAATTTCCTTTATATCGAAGCAAAATATATGTTTGAAGAAACCAACAACGCTTTCTTTCTTTTTAACCTTTTTTTTTAATCTCCTTTTACTTCATCGTAGTCGCCGAAGTAAAATAAATGATCTCATTTTTTGTATGGGATCATAATTAATGATTCAAATTTTGACATCGAAAATCACTCTGATTACAACGTGCATTTTTTGGTGCCGGGAATTTGAAATCGACTTAAATCAAAATGGCCAGCCACACAAACTAAAAAAAATAATATAGGAGTTTGAAAAAGAAAATAAATCTTAATTGGAAAATCATAAATCCTGAGGGGAAATGTGACTATTTCTATTTTTACGGTTAACTTTCTCTTTTTAATGCATGTGGCTGCCCACAGTGTGACCGAATAAAATTTCCTTTTTCGAATATAATGCTAGAACTAAAATTGATAAGTTGGAAGAGGTTGTGATCGAATTATTTGATTAAAGCACATAACGATAATATTAATTTCAACTAATAATTACTTGTGAAATTCAACCTATAAAGAATACAACATTATCACATAAATGCATAAACAAAGGCTCATAATATTTCACATATATAGCATCATATATCCTACATATATTTGTGGCTTACAAAACTTAACATTCATCATATAAAAACATGCATACATATAGATTTTTACAACAGAGAAGAAGGATTTCATTACTACATATTTTGTCACACATATATTATTTATGCTTTACCACTATATATTATATTTTATATGGGGAGATTAATAATTAGTTGGGAATGAGTTTGAAAGGTGGCTTAACGAAAGCTGGGGCAGGATCATATCTTCCATAATCATTTGTTTTCACTTTGAGAATTCTTTCATGGATTTCTCTCTCTTCATCGTGCCCTAATGCCTCCCACGTTTCTCCTCCCTGCCCAATTTTCCACAAAAATTATATATATAAAATTATAAATCATCCACATCTATAAACATATGTACTATGTGTAATGTGTGTGTGTGTGTGTTTTTACATAAGGATCAAAATAAGCAACATACTATATAATTGCCAAAAAAAAAAAATCCCATTAACACCAATCAAATTTTAATTTTAAACATGTTTGACAAGACGTTGCGATAATGACCTCATTTTTTGATCTGTAGCAATACGTACGAGCACAGTTATAGTTATTTACCACAGATAAAAAAACCGTGACATGATTTTTTTCCCGAAATTATGAGAAATCAAACTTGCCACAACTTTTTTTGTCATAAAGATCAAATCAAATTAGGTGAATTTCTTTGTAATTAACACGCATTAATTTATTTCCCGGGCAATTTCGTATTTTCTACGTAAACAGGGATTGTTGTTTCGGGTTCTTCTATTTTATAGTAATTTAGTTAACTATCACAAGATATAATATAATTCACTATCCTATCATTATCATAATTCAAATAATCTTTTCATGGAAAAATAATATTTCATTATGTGAGCGTACGTAGCAATAATATGAAATTATATAGACTTAAAACGTACTAATAATCGAATATAATAAAATACGAGACTTAGTATTTATTACGTAGGTCAAGATTGAGTTTCGGAGGAGAGGATGGGAAAGATTTCGAATCAACATTTTCTTTTTTTGAAAAGGAAATTTTATAAAACTTACGAAATATCAGAAATAACAACATTCAACATGAAGAGTCATACTCCTATACCTAAAATTCTACCAATTTAAACTTTCATTGTCAACTTTTGATTAGTTAGTTCATACATTTTTTAGGTAAGTTTCCGTCGTCATTTAATTTTGTCAACTGTCGTAAAGAAGAAGAAGTATCGGTTTCAAGAATTTAGGAAACTACACAAAAAGCCAAACATCATAAGACTCGTAGACTTAAAGAAACTTTCTTTTGTTATACATAAACAAACATCTTTAAAATCAAAATTTACAGAGATTAATTCAATAATTACTCAATTAATTACCTCATAACTTGTGCTCACTGCCTTTGACGCCACTGATTTACGCACTCGCCCTGCATGAATTTTTTTTTATTTAACATTACTAAGAAAAAACATAAATTATGTTATCGACATTGATACATATGAGAAAATACGAGATGTAACATGAAATGAACACGACTATCGTTAAGCAATCCATGCATGGTAGCTCCATTTTAATTTTTATTAACACATATATGGAAATGAGAAATAATTAAAAGGGTTTCATCATCAAATACAAACATATATTGATCAATATATTATGTATATATATATATTATATTACCTGCAAAAGAAGTAGAAAAGAAAGCTGCAAAAATGATGAGGAAAAGAAGGCAGATCTTCTTGACAAGAATGGAGCTCATTTTGTTGCTCTTCTTCTTCTTCAATTCTTTAGTTCTATCAACAAACTTTTTTCTGTTGTTTTCTCTGAGAAAGAGAGGCTTCTTATTTTTTTTGGCTGCTCAATATAAAAGCAAACCAATAGGAATAGTGCAGTTCTTAATTTAATATTGTTCCACAAACAGTGAATTTAAATTAAATTAATTAAAGTTTAGAGATAAACTGGAATTATGCTCGAAAGAAGCCAATAATTTTCAGCCTTTTGAGATTTAAAATTGGAAAAATACCCATAAAGTTGATAGACAGCATTTTATTGTTGTTGGGGCACTAAGTCTACTTAGCGGTTAGTGGATTGGTAAATTATTTAATTTAAGAGAGAGAGAGAGAGAGAGAGAGAGAGAGAGAGAGAGCATACTCTCGATTTTGAGCGTAACGTTCATTTTCTTCTCTTTTTTAAACTCAAGTATTTTAGCATATTACTCTCAAAAAAAAATATTTTATCACGTTATTTTTTGTTATTGAGTCCATGAATTAGTGGACGGCTTAATTAAGTTCGGGTCATTTTGGTTATGTTATAATTGGATCATTATTTTTAACGGCTCAAAGTAGGTTTTTTTTTTGCACTTACAACGTACACATATACACAACCTTCGATGTTTAAAAATACGCAAAAACTCGAATGCGATCTGCAGCACCCCATGCAATCGCGTGTGCATGGGGTGCACGTGTCTATTTTTTTTAACTTTTTTTATTTTCGATTTATTTTCAGATTTTTCCCCCTCTTTTTTTTGTTTGTCTCTTCGTTTTTTTATTTGCCGTTTTTTCTTTGGTCAACATTCTAGTGAGGGGAACCGAAGGCCTCTGAGCGAGCCGAATAAATCCAAATTATTGTTCGATAATTATTCTTATATATTACTCCCTCCGTTCACCATAAATTGAACCATTTGAGAGTCGGCACGGAGATTAAGAAAAGTGATAAAATGGTTGTGGGTAGGGTAAAAGTTGAAAAGTAGGAGTATTGTTAATTAGTGGGTTAGTTTGCTAATCTATTTGTATTTTCTCTCTCCTCTTTTTTCAATTGTCAACAATTGCTGCAAACTTTTTTTCGTGCATTTTTTTATCCTGTTGTTGGCTTCTTATTTTTTGTTCTTCATTTTTTTTGTTCATCATTTTGTTCTTCATTTTTTTTCTTGTTCATCATTTTTTGTTCATCATTTTTTTATTCATCATTTTCTTTGTCATCGATTATCATTTTTTTTCTGTACCATTATTATGGATCTTATTCTCTTAAAAAAAACCTGATTAGCACATTATGGCTAAGTTCCTGTACATGAAAATAGAAATAGAGGGAAAAAAAAAAAAAAAAACAGATTGCATCATTTCAATAAAAAAATCAGAAACCCATCCATTCAAGCAAAGGAGTGGTAGACGGAGTTGGAGCTGCTGCCGAACCAGAGGGCGGCAAGGAAGCTCCGGCCGTCGTCTCAGATTTCACCGGAGAGGAGAGGTAGACGGAGTCGGATCCAGCAATGAAGCAGGTTTCGGGCACCACCGTGTCCGGATCGAGCGTCTCCTCAGAATCTGAACGCGGCGTAGAGGAGAGATTAGAGGGTGGCGCGTCGCCTTTAGCCGCCGTCTCTGGTTTGACCGGAGAGGGTCTAAACTCCGAATCGACGGGCGTGAAGCAGGTGTCGGGCACCACCGTGTCCGGATGGAGCGCCGCCTCTGAATCTGCCACCATGAGAACCAAGTCGGAACTAGGCGGCGAGGAGATAGCATAGGGTGGCGTGTCGCCTCGAGCCGCCGTCAACGGAGAGGGGGGAAACTCGGAATCAACGGCGGCGAAGCATGTTTCAGAGAGAGAATCGGAATTCATGGCTGAAATACGAGGATTTTCGACGGAGATGGAGAGGGAGAGGAGATGGATCCAGTGATGGTGAGATGAAATCGGAGGAGGACGGAGAGGAGACTGATACAGAGATGGAGATCCAGATCGAAGAGATGAGAGAGAGCGGCGTAGATCTAGGGTTTGTGAGAGTGGAAGAGGAGTGATAGGGTGCATAATGGCCCAGACCCAATAATGTGTGGATCGAAGTAATGAGAGTGGTGTGTGAGTGATTAAGAAAAGTAATTATTGTTGTTAGATTAATTAGTGAATTTAATTTATGGAAGGGTGAGTTGATAATGGTAAAGGGTAGTAATAAAACAAAAGTAATGAGGGTACAATGGTAAAAATAACAGAACGGTTCATTTTTTGGTGAACAAAATAAAAGGGTGAAACGGTTCAATTTATGGTGAACGGAGGGAGTAGTAATCAGAGCGAAGGCGGAGCCGAAAGCAGAGAAAAAAAAAACTGAAATATAAAACCGGGTCAACCCGATCCTGATCTACTCACAGGATCCACGCAATCTACTGCGCAGGAGATCGCTTCTTAAAAATATGATTGAAATTAGGGGATGAGCATCTAGTCATTACAGCCAAGTCGGATAAAATCGATGGACTGGGATTTTTCAAAATCGTTTTCAAAACCCACCTACTCATTATGTCGAAATCGATCGAATTCCAGCTTTTGTTTCGGTTCCGAGCAAATTAAATAATTTCTTTTCCTTTTTCTTGTTAATTTCCCCAAAGAAGAAACCGCCCCAAATAGAAGTAAATATGGGTACTTGGTAGACATCCAATATATATTGCATGTTAATTTTGAATGGAACTATGCATACAAATTAAGATAACTGCAATTCATGTTCCAAGAAATACATGCAATATTCGAATTAAAACCTTAAAACACATATATAGAAATTTGTAATATAATCATACTAAACTTGAATATCATAATTAAAATCTAAAATGGGATATGAAGTGGAGCCATGAGTGACCATCTTCAAATCATGTCATGCAAATTGCCTCTATCCTTTTTTTGAGGGGAATTTAAGCATTATTAATGGAACACTGTAAAGGTGCACCATCGGTGTATAATTTATTTTTTTAGCATGCAATTAAGATAATTTATTTAATCCCTATAATCTTTTTTGTTGAACTTCATCTGCAGGTTTCATGTCATGTTATTTTAGTGATAATAACTAATAAATGTACCGTTGTTGAAATCATATTTTCTAAGTTGTTTTCGTAAATATGTTACTCAGAAGAAGTCAAAAAAATAGTCTATATATGAGAAACAATAATTCTATTCGGACATACTATGTCTGGACATACGTGTTTGAAATAGGAAAAAAACTGTCCGATTGTCTTCAAAATTTCTTTCCTACTCAGTCCTCCTTTCGAAATATTGATCTCATGCACACCTGCTCCCAAATTTTACTCTCATCCACACCCAACTCCTAAACTTGTGAATTTAATCTGGATGAACCTTTATAATTAAAATTTAAAAAGAGTATGTTTATTAATAACCAAACCGTCGAAACTATGAAATTAAATTATTAGTTAAAAAAATCCGTCGAATCCCTATTTTTACCATCGTATGTCTCGACATAGTATGTCCAAATAGCACTACCCAGATGAGAAATTAGGAGTTATACATTTTATTTTACAATAATGACAAACGGACAACTGTTGTCGGGACAACTACCGGTTTTAGACTTGAAAATCGGTCTCTTACATCCATCATTTTTTTTTCTTAAATAATTTTATTAATTGATTATAAATTTTATTTTAATCTATTAATTGATTATAAATTATATTTTAATCGATTTTAACATAACCTTTCGTTCGAGCTTAATTAAGGGATACAATAGTAAAACAAAAAAAATAAAAAATCGACGGTTTTAAATAATATTGATTAGACCGATTTTCAAGCCTAAAATCCGATAATTGTCTAGACAACAATCATCCGTTTATCATTACCCTTTATTTTATAGCATGTTATACATTTTGTTGGTCGCTGTAACTTTTTACAAAAATTTCACGACACACCATCATAAAATCTAATATGGGCTCGTGACTGTACAATCACTATATGTGCAAATATAGATCAAAAATAGTTCCTTTTTCTTTATTCCCTTACAAAACTAAAATTTCCTACCTCAATTGCATATTTTAATGTATATTTAACTTCAGAAAGAAGCCAATTGATATTTTAAGGTTAATATACGTATTTTACGAAAATCTTCTTAGTTCATATATACTCCACTTTGCTCTAATCTTTGTATTTTTCTCTCCACATTATACACACGAGTGTAGAAAAAAAAAATATGACATTAACAATGAGAGACACTTTTGTGCTGATGCCATATATTTATTTACTTATTTATTATTTAATTAGTTTTAATTATAAATTAATGCACTAACTACCCTTAATTTCCCATAAATCTCTCTAATCTCTTTTAATTGTCCTCTACTTACAGTAGACTACGGAGATATATGGTTGTGATTGTAATTAGGAACCAAAAATTAATCAAATTAAAAAGACTAATAGGGGTAAAAGTGTCATTAAGGTTAATATACATATTTTAAGAAAATCTTCATGTATACTCCAATTTGCTCTCATCTTTTTTTTTTCTCTCCACATCAACACACGAGTGTAGAAAAAACGACCAAAATATGACATTAACAATGAGACACTTTTGTGCTAATGCACCATATATTTATTTATTTATTAATTATCTAATTATAAATTAATGCACTAACTACCCTTAATTTCCCATAAATCTCTCTAATTACCCTCTAATCTCTTTTAATTATCCTCTACTTACAATAGACTACGAAGATATAGTTGTAATTGTACCCCAAAATTTGCCAAAATAAATTAGGAACCAAAAATTAATCAAATTAAAAAGACTAATAGGGGTAAAAGTGTCATTTTAGTAGATGATTTGTGGACAAATTAGGTAGGGCTAAAAATGGCTTTTGATCAAGAAGACTGGAAGAGTAGTGGGTTTCATTAATCATCCAAAACGACAAAGACAACTTACCAAATGCCACTGCAAAAGACAATTGTGGATAATAAAGATCCAAAGCACTATCCCTAAATTAATTATTTAATTAATCATACAATTTATTTATTAGTCACTTCTTTCCTTTCTCTTTTTGAACAAAAAAAGGTGGTGTTAGGAAATTAGAACACCTCCCCTCAAACCAAGTAAATTAAACCCTCCAACTTTAAACTTTTACAATTATTGGTTGAGTTTGTTTACTTTTTCTTTGGTAACTAACCTTTATGTTTAAAAAAATTTAGATATTATTCAATTAAATACTTATTAAATTCCATGTGGATTGACAATATATATTATATATCGACTATATTAGTCTATCATGACACTTTATTGTGAAGAATTCTGCCCATGTTGATAGGTAATAATTCACATCCGTTTTATGAATATTTGAGATACATTGTCTTTACCTATTAACAATCAATTTCTTCTAAGAGTAATAATATTCGGACACACTGTAGCCAGCCACACGCGTAAAAAAAAAAGTTGATTGTAGAAATGGAAATAATCACATTTCTCCCATAAGGTTTATGCTTCTCAATTAGGGTATATTTTCATTTTCAAAACCTATATTATCATTTTTAGAGCGTGTGGCTGACCACAGTGTGTCCGAATATCATTACCCTTTTTCTAATACATAGCAAAATCATGTTCGGTGTCAACACAATCAGATTCATTCTATGAATATATGAGATACACCATCTCTAACAATCAACAATCAATTTTTCTAGTGGTAAAAGTGGACGCCTGAGACTGAAAGGTCTTAGGTTTGAACCTCATGAAACGTCTCTATAGGTCAAGTTTGTATCTTGGAAAGTGTGGTTTACCTGCCCTGTGTAATTTGCAGGCTATTGCACAAGGGATGTGGATTTACCAGTGCGCACTGAAGGTAACGGCCGCGGATTCCCACGACATCAAAATAAAAAATTAAATAATTTAAAAAATAATAAAATCAATTTTTCTGCAGGATTATAGGCAAAGTGCAAACCTACTACGTAGCAAGATCATGCTTGGTGTTAAATATCTTTTCCAACATTAACATAGAATAAAACATGTTTATCCATCCAAATTGATGGTAACATAAACAATTTGAGACCTTTTAAGTTAGTGCACAAATTATTGAAATACTGAGGAATAAAGTGCTTACTACTTACTAGCATTTTATATTATACATACATTTTAATAGTTAAATGAATAAATCTTTAGAAATTAATGGGATCATAATTTAAACCTAAAGCAATTGGAAGTTTGGAACTTGTACGTATTGTTATCATACTCTTTTTTATTTTTTTCTTTCAAAAAAAATTATTTATTTTTATTTTTTAAAACGTTCAGTGTTCAAAATTTGTCATGCAAAAATACTTTCATAATTTAAAAAAATGAAGTCGCATCTATTTTCTTATCAATGAAAACCAGAGGTGTCAAACATAGGCCAGAACAAAACGTCCACATCTTGGGCCGTTATATTTGGGCCGGCCCATCATATATGACACCGGAGCCCATTTGAGGTCCCATGTGGCTCTTAAGCGAGACAAAATCGTACTCTCTCCATCCCGTTCAATATCTAAGAATTATGACTTTTTTTTGTCTCGGCACGGAGACTAAAAAAAAGTTAGATATAATAAAGAGTGTTTTTTAGTCAATAAAGTGTAAAGTGTATTTTTAGCCTAAAAAAAATCATAATTCTTTCCATAAAACAAAACAGAATGGGACGACCCAAAATGAAAACTGACCATATTAAACGGGACGGAGGGAGTATTGCATTTCTCAGTAACAGTTCCACGAACATAAAATTTCACAGTAAAAATGTGAAGATCCTGCAGTAAATTCCATGCTAGCTAGGACATGCTAATTTTTTCCTGTCTATACTAGCTATGAAATTTAATTATCTATAACAAATCTCTCAAACTATATACATCCTCATTTCAGACATCTGCTAATATATAACCTCAGTAAAAAAACTAAAGCTTCTATCAAACTGATGTAACAGCAGCTTTGCAGTAAAAACTATTTTTACACCAGCTGTTTTATCAAATTTATCCTTCCTTTGTACACTAAATACCAGAGAAAAGCACCTCCTCCTGACAATGAAATGGTCAAAATAACTGCATAAGTTTGATATTAAGGATTTGAGGAGTCTCGTGTGAGACGGGATAAAATTCCGGATCTTGACCCGTCTCACTGTGGGACCGTCTCTCACAAGTTTTGTGCAACGATTTGTCTTTGAGAAAGAAGAAGCTTATCATAGGATACTAACTACAAATAAGATTGAGGAATCCAGTAGACTTACTTGGAAAATTTTACCGAGGGTTTTTAACCCACGAGCGCGTTGCCTGAGAATATCCTTGGAAACGCTTTGATCTCTGAGAACCTGACGTGTAACTAGAAGCAGTCACGACACGAAAAATAATCCAAAATGTGAATTGCTTAAACTGCTGTTATTTAGCAGAGGTGGTTCAAGATGAGCAGAGATCGTACGACGTGCCAAGATAATTGTTAAACTTACTGCTTGGCATACATGAGACAAGGTCGTCTCAATATCTACCACGTTCATTTGCCAGAACGAAACAAAAATAGCTTCCTTGATATTTTCAGCTGTTTTCAGCGTGTTCTCGTTCTTGACCTGCTCTTCGCTACACTTCTTCCATTCCTCCCGTAGATGGATGTAGGCGATAGCAGCTGACACGAAAAAAGAGGAACGAGGCTAGAACTCATTATATAATTGCATGAACCGAATGTAAAACTCGAAGATGATATGCATTGGCACCTTGAGCTGCTGCAGACTGTGTATTTCTCGTGTGTCTTTTATCCCGAACCCATTCTGCTAGAAACGGGACCTTCATGTAGCGCTTCTTCCCCTTCCCGATTTCTCTTGCCGCTTGCCTTCTGTAAATGTATCCAATAGTATGCAACAGAGCCTTTCCAAAAGCTGAAAAACAGCATTAATTGAGAAAATGTTTCCCTTAAAGCATCTGTAAATAACATAATTGTCGACAAGAAAATAAAATACTTTTAAAACGACGAACCAGCTTGACAGAGACGCTTGGACTCCAATTTCGCAGATTCCAGAAAAGCATCTCTTTGACCTTTAATGTATGGCTCAAGACGATCAATCAGAATCTTTATGAGTTTCTCTTCCCTTTCCTCTTGCTTTGTCTTAACGTAAACAGACGAAAAGGCTCAGCTACGCATCCATACGAAAAAAATCATTGCCTATATTTAAATAAAAAGATATAAGTAAACCTTCATTATCTTCTCAAGTTTGGGTTTTTGAACTTCAGGGGGTTCGTCTGGATCAAATTCAGGAGGTGGCGAAGAAAGCAATCTTAGCTGCCCGACATAGTTTTCAAAAATCTCATTTCCAAACATCATTCCAAATAGAACTGTAGGTTCAACCATCGAGTCCCTAAAATCAGAAACAAATTAGCAATAATTAATTTCATGTTCAAGAAACCTGTCTGCTCGAGAGGGGTGATTTCGAGTTCTTTACAAACATATTAGAGCGAAAAACGCACATAACAATTAAAAAATAAGATGAAAGGTGATATGATGATGCTCTAGCTAAAGGAAAAATGTCGAACTTAAGGTGAATGCATGTTCATGACAAAAGCTTGAAATTTGTTCGATAAAATTCAAATATGTGCATTAGAATAGAGAGACTTACTTCATCACTCCATCTTTTCCATATCTATCATATGCTTTACGTTGCACGGGGTTGCTTAGTATCTGATAAGCCTCTCCCAATGCCTAATTAGAGGTAACATAACTATAAGCAATACGACTTGAGGCAACAAAGACGAGAAGTTGGCAAAGAATAATAGCTCGCATCCGATTCAAGAATCCTACGATACTAACCTAGAATAGATTTAGAATTGCTTGTGAATATGGTTTTGTTTGAAAATCCCAAATCATACACTATTTACTACATGCTTCGTTTTCTTTTATCCTTTTGAACAGATAGCAGAAAAATAAAGAATCGGAGTATAGGTTCTAAAATAATCGGGACATGAATCCACTGCTCAAACAAAATACGAACTTTATATGACAGAAACAGCAAATAAGTTAGAATCTTTAACTAAGAAGGTTAGTAGATGGGCTTGTTGATACTCAACCTAACTTCTAATGCCAAATGTTAAATATTTCATCGAATTCCTATTATGTCAAAACGCTTTATTCAAAATCCGAGACTCCATAAGCCAAAATACGCAACATTAGACGACTCAACGTATAAGCTTACACGGAAATCTTGGGCAGCAGCTGCAGGATCTCCGTGAATTCTATCAGGATGTACATCCCTTGCCTAAGAATAAAAGGTAAAACCGAATAGTTTCAACAAGCAACGAATACTTCAATATGGTTAATTAAGACGACGTCGCTACCCAAAATCTGAAGTTAGTCATACACCAACAATGTCATATCAAAAATATATCATTCAAACAAAAAATCCAAACACAATGCATTGTAACTTGTAACAACAATGAGGAAAGTTAGAAGCAAGAAGCATAGAAAATATGCAGTTTAAAGCAAGCATACATACATTAGGATGTTTTGAATATGCCTTATTGTTCATATTTCTTTTTACATAGAATTAGCCAACATTCAACAAAGCAATTCTTGAACTAGCAAAATTATGAGAGAGAAAGTGAATCCAGTAACTTTAACACAGAGTTCAAAAGCTTTAACTCTCATGATACAGCTGTCATAATCACTAAAATATACCAGTAACTACAGAAAAATAAGCAATAAAACAAACACAGCAATATTGTATAAAGAAAAGGACAGAGACTTGTAAACATGAAGATTATAAAACTATATAAAAATATAAAATTTCCCATATCATTGGTGAGAAACCTTTTTGTAGTAAGCCTTGTTTATCTCTTCATCAGAGGCATCAACTCCAACCCCCAACGTTTCATAATACTCTTGGTGCACGGCCATATTCTCCAATTAACTATCAAAACTAAGAAATAATAAAATAATATCAATTCTTTATGCCAGAGAATTAAAAATTATATAGATTTTTTTTTTTTTGAGGAAAAAAAATTATAGAAATATCTCAAGCACACACTCTGCTACTTGACTTTTCAGCAATCCGCGGCTAATTTAAAGCACACATAGAGAGAGAGAGAGAGAGAGAGAGGCTTTATCATTTATGTCCCTTTAGAGAATTTGTTTCTTTAAGGAAAAGAAAAGTGAAAAAGGGCAAAAACCCACAAATTATTTAACTCAAATTACAAAGGAATGTAATATCACAAGAATCTAGAACAGGGCATCAATGGAAGCACAGAAAATTTAGGGCAAGAAATAGGGAAAGAAACTCACGACATCGATTTAGAAACGGAGAAAATGGGTTGAATTTGAGCCTCTCAAAATTCGGTTCTTGTAAAAAAAAAAAATGGGTGTGGAAAATCAAGATCTGATTTTTCGTGGCGTTTTGACGGAGAAGACTGCTGTTTTTTGCACCTTATGCTGACTGACCCGTTGAAATAATTTCTTTATCGTTTTTGGAATGTATATTTATTTCCTTTTATGAAAAAATTAATGCTTACTTTAAATTAAAAGTATTTATTGACTAAAAATATATTTTATTAAAACTTTATTTTACCTAATTTTTCTCTTTTTACTCTTCTTAAAAAGAATTAGACCATATTTAACTAGAAGTAGGAAATACGTAAATATAGTACTTCCTTCGTCCCAAGATTAATAGCTTAATTTGGCTCGGCACATAGACTAAAAAAAAGGAAATTAATGATGAAAATGTGGTGTCCCATATATTTAGTGTAATTTTATAGAATATTTAATTCTTGTTAAAAAATGATTTATAGGTTTATAAAGTAGCTTATAGGTTCAACAAAGTGATTTTAAGTAAATTGTAGGAACAAAGAGAGTGAATAGTATAAAAAGTAAGTAATAATGTTAGATAAATAAGAAATTTAATTAGAATATAATTTAGTCCAAAAATAAAACTAGACCATCAATATTAAGACAGTCAAAAAAAGAAAACAGGTAGATAACTTACCGGTTAACAACTTCCAACAACCAACTTTATATATTATTAAAAAAAGAAACTTTATTGAATTTCAATTTTCGTGATTTCTTGGACCGTACTGTACAGATTTATTTATTTTTAATTTTTGGGTGCAGCAAAGAGTTATACTAGTGTTTAATATTTGTCGGGCGAATATAAAAATCTATGTGTGACGATGTGTGTTTTTTTGGGCTAATTATCGAAATATTCTCATTTTTTTAAAAATTTTATTTTTAATTCCTATTTTCTAAATCTGCCTTTAAATTTTGAACCTTTTAATTTATCTGATTTTTCCACAATGATAATTTACCCTCCAAATTAACGATGAGATAGAAGTCGGAAATGCCTACGTAGCAAATATCGTCGGGACAAATGAAACGATGTCATTTAAAAAACGTCATACGTCGTCGTTTAATGGTAAATAAAGACTCTGGTTAACTATCAAATAATTTCCGACCTTTTTATAAATTCTGATTTAATCCCCATCTTTTTAATCTGCCTCCAAATTCTCCACTGATAGATCTAGGGTTTGCAGAGATAGCAGAAAATAATAATAATGCGACGACACAAGTATTTACGTGGTTCGATTAATGTGATCTACGTCCACGGGAAAGAATATCTAGTCTTTATTGCTTGAGAGTACAATGAGTATCTTTTCGTCTAATCTAGCATCTATATATATAGGCCTTGAATTGAGCCATAATCCTTCTAGGATTCCTCATACATATCCGAATTTTCTTCATAATAGGATTCCTTCTTCTCTAAGGTAAGGCTTCGTTACTTGGTCTTCAAGGCGGCTAGTAATTCGTCTGGGCCGAGCTCAATGTACAGGCCCAATTAGATTGGGCCTCGGATCAGGCCCAAGATGAGGCCGGTCCTATCACATTCCCCCCCCCCCCCCCCCAAAAGAGAGGAAAGAAGACATGAGAGGTACAGTCAGGTCGAAGTTCCGAGTTGAACAATCGCGCGCGTCAGCTTTGTCCCGGCCTGATTCAGCGGGTTCATCATCCGAGCTCGAGCTGGAGGTGGCTAAATTCCAAGTTAAGCTACTTGAGTGGTCTCATTCGGATCCGGGTCCCGATGTAGTTGGATTCGAATGGAGGGAAAGTTTGGGGACTTTTTGAAAATATTTTCGAGCGGCGGTTCATATACCGAAAAAGCTGCCACGTTCACACGTGTGTGATGTTCAGCGGCGGGATTCAAGTAGTCATTACGGGACTTCATACGACACTTCACTCCATATTCACTATTACAGCAAAAAGATTCATTTCCAGAAAATCCGCTTCTCCCCCAATTTCCGGTCCAGAGATTCCCGACGAGCCGTACCGCCGGTTTCACGTTTGGTCCTTGTTTACATCTGCGAACCGTTTGTCCGACCGATTATCTTAATTAACAAGTAAGTATGGCTTCCCATTCTCGCGACTCTCAATCTAGTAGCGATAGCGAATGTCCTCCAGCCGATTCCGCCGGCGGAAGGGTTAATTTTAGAATTTTTTCATTAGGATCCCCCACCCCGACTGTTGAGGCTTTAGTTATGCCCCACTGCGTAGAGGGGAAGGTAACCGAATATTCTTCCATCCTAGACGAGTCTAGGATAAAATTTCTTGCCCAATCCTATAATTTCCCCCTAGACGTTGAACTTATAGAGCCTCGTCCAGAGGATAGGGCGTGCTCGCCACCTATGGGGTTTGTCACGATTTACGAGGACAGCCTGCACTCCGGCCTTCGTCTACCTCTTCCTGCGCCGTTTGCCGAGCTTCAAAGGAAGCTCGGGTTAGCCTTGGGGCAGATAACACCGAACGCCTTTAGACAGTTTGCCGACCTAGGTGTAGTAGCTATCCGGCACAATTACCCATTATCTGCCGAGCTCATCCACGAGCTCTTTGCCTTCAAAGCATCTGCGGGCTGGTACTATGCCACTGCTCGTACTGAGTTTAAAGGGAGAACTCTGAACAAGGTGGAGATGTGGCATAGGAAATTCTTTTTTTGTCGGCATGATAGCTTAGTCGACCTGATGTGGAGGTTGGGCAAGCCTCGCGCTTGGGTGACAGACGAGGTGGATGAGGGTTTGGAGAGTGTCGCGAGGGCGATAGCGAGTTGTGGCCCGTTCGAGGAGAGCTACAACGAAGACTCACTAGCTGAAGCGGGGTTAAGCCCGTTTGAGCCCCAAAGTATGGTGGATCCTGCAACGGGTGAGGCCCCGCTAGTGCTGTTAGGATTGTTTTGTTTGTTGATCCGTCGTCTAACCCCTTTACTTGCCTTGCGTTTGCAGTGAAGTTTGGGAAGCAGGGAACTGATGCCAAGGCCACAGCTCGCGGGGGCAAGAGGGCGAGGTCGTCAGGACGATCTGCGTCCTTACTGGACCAGGGTCAGCTTGGAGGATCCTCTGGCTCGGTTCAACGAACCGAGGTAGCAGGTTCTGCTGCGTCGGGCGTTCTCTCTCCTTCCGGGAGTCCATCCCTCAAAAAATCTAGGGTCGACGTGGAGATTGTCGACATTTCGGGCAGTGACGCGAGCCCGGCTGCTCCTCCAGCTCAGCTGAGGAGTTTGCCTTTTCCCGAGGTGACGATTTGTTACTTAATTTTCTGTAATTCTTGCTTATGTGTAGCTAACTGCATTCCTTCTCGCAGGGCATCGATATGTTCATGGCCTGGCTCAAGAGTGGCGTCGGGGAGATGTCAGCGAAGTACGAGGACGAAAAAAGTCAGTACTCGGAGAAGCTGATGTCGACCGCGGTCAAGCTGAAGAAGGTTGAGGGGGAGTTGGCCAAGTCCCGGGAGGAGGTGAAGACCATGAAGTCCGAGCTGGCCGCTCAGCTCGCGAAGGCCGAGACGGAGGCCGAGGAAGCTCTGAAAAGGTTTGAGGGCCGAGCTGAGTGCGGCTAAGGACAGGGAGGCCAATTTGGCAACTTGTCAAGGCGAGTTCGTGCGGGCCTACACAAAGAGGCTTCTACTGTCGGATAGTTTCTCCGGCCTAGCCAATGAGTTGGCTGGGCTTATCAATGGAAACCACGCCTTGAGTGCTTTAGAGGAGGCCGCCAGGGATTTCCCCGACCTGGACGTCTCCAAATATGGTTACGAGCGCCTGGAGGATGAGGCTCTCTTTTGCGAGTACGCCAAAGTGATCCGACGTCACCTCGGCCAGCTGCCTGTTTTGGACGACCTCGCCAGCTCGTCCGTGCTCCTATCTGCCGAGCAGATTGCTGCCTGCTCGGCAGATCGGGACCCCGTCCTCGACGCAGTCTTCGATTCTCTTCCCGACGAGGAAGGAGAAGACAAGGAGGAAGAGGAGCGCGAGGCCGCGTCTAATGAAGAGGATCCCAAGGATGCTGGTGCTGATGGTTCTTCCCAGGGCCCCCACTCCGGGCAGCCACCTCTTCAAGACAAGGAGGTCGACGCTCCTTAGATCTTTCTTTTTTCTTTTTTTTTGTTTATATGTAATTATGTACTCGGACCTTCTTGAATAAACGAATTTTGCATTTCCTTGTGTGTGTAGACTTTAGATTCTCCTGATATTCTTTCTTTACGCAAGCAAATGGGTCTTCTTTCTCAAGATCTGTGTGAACAATGATCCCTAGCTCGGCTATGGATGGAGAGATGTCGCCGAGCTGAGTCACTTTTTGATGAAAAGTGTACTCTGTTGAGGTTAAAAGAATCCGAGCTGGAGGAATGGCAGGGGAAGTTTGAGTCGCTCTGCGCGGAGGCTGAGGTCAAGCAGGTCGCTTGTCAAGAGATCGCCGATTTACTTCAGGCCAAGCTTCTTCAGGCGGAGGAAGAGTTGGAAGTTGCCCGAGGTAGAGTTGGGCGTGTGCTGGAGGACCATGAGAAGATCGTCGAGTAGCATGCTGAGTATGAGGATATCATCCGTCGCAATGGCGGTATTACCATATCCGAGGCGGAACTGAAGACGAAGGAACTGTTGGAACAATATCTCGATTTGAAAACAGCAAGCGGCCCCGAGTCCTGGGAGCTTCAAGGGGCTCGTGAGATGCTCAAAGAAAACGCGAGCATGTATAAATGCGTGCTATCCCGTCGTCCGAAACTTCGTGCGTTTCTGTCCAATAGTGCGGACGAGTCTGCGCCGTCGTCTTCTCGGACTATGCCTGCTCGCAAGGTGAGAGCTGCTTCTCGGGAACACCAGGCCGGACCGAGCCGAGGTGGCCGGGCTGCGGGGCGGAGGTCGGCGACGTCGCGAGGTCGGAGTTTTTCTTCTGGAAGAAATCGAGGTCGGGGACGAGGTCGAATTTCCATTGACGACCTTCTGGGATCCACTACCTTCGAAGAGCAATGGCTCAACTTTAGTAAGCTGAATCCCCCTCCGTAGATTACTCGGTTCTTCCTGTAATTTATGTACATACAAGTTGTAATTAGTCAAAAATAAAGCAATATATATATTGTGTCTTATGAACTTCCTGTTCTTCGGTAAAAAATGCTTCCTTGGTTCATTCGTGCTCCCCCTTTTTTTTTTTTTGGAGGGAGTCGAACTCGGACCTCTATGTACGATAAGGGAACCATGGTTTAGACCTCGTAGTATGTCTCCCGGGGGAACTTGGTTCCGACCCCAGTTGAGTTTTTTTTTTTGACGAGGGAGTTAGACTCGGACCTCGTGAGATCTTCCTTTTTGGAGGGAGACGAGCTTGGACCTCGAAAAGGGTTTTCTTTGTGCATTTCTTAGGATATAATTGCCCCATGTCGGGTCATCACTGACCTCGGAATGGAACTTTAGTTCGTCTTTATGAGGGGACTTCATTTTTTTGGATACTTCGTATAAGCAAACTAAAAGACACGAAAATATGCAAAACGAAAAGAAACTTTATTTAAAGAAAGATCAAAACAAATAAAGGTTTTGACGAGCTCATTAAAAATAAAACATTAGGACTCGAAAAGAAAGAAAAAAAAAAGACAAGAAAAAAAAAATTTAAAGACTCTATATGCAAGACTCGCTGCTTATACGAAGAATCTCTTTAGGTGGGCGATGTGCCACGTCTGGGTATCAGCTTGCCCTAAAGGTAGGCGATTTTGTAGGCTCCTTTACCGAGATCTTCGTGTACTCTATAGGGCCCTTCCCACGTGGCTTCAAGTTTGCCGAGCTTCTCCGAATGGCTTACTTCATTGTTTCTAAGCACAAGATCACCGACCTGGAACTGCTGGGGTTTGATCCTTTGATTGTAATATCGGGTCATCTGTTGCTTATACCGAGCTTCTTTTATGCTGGCTAGTTCCCGCTTTTCCTCGAGTAAGTCCAGGTCGGTTCGGCGTTGCTCTTCATTAGCTTCGGCTGAGAAATTGATGGTGCGGGGGCTTGGTGCCCCGATCTGTACGGGTATGACCGCTTCTGACCCGTATACTAAACAGTACAGGTATTTCTTCAGCTTCTCACTCCTCGCTTCATACTTTCCCAGCACGTGGTTGACCACTACTTGGGAATCACAGTAGGTTTGGATAGCTCGTACCTGGAGGGTTTGGGCGAGACGTAGTCCGGCAATAAGAGCTTCATATTCCACTTCGTTGTTCGTAGTGGAAAACTCGAATCGCAGCGAGTATGTCAGCTCCTTTTTTTTCCGAGCTGATTAGGAGTATGCCAGCTCCGCTTCCTTTCTTCCCCGAGGCTCCATCCACGTACATCTCCCAGCAGTTCGGGGGTGTCTTCTCTGGGATTTCTTGAAGTTCGATTTTGGCTCCAGACTCTTTTGACTCGTCGATGACATTGTATTGAGCTTCCGCGAGAAAGTCTGCCAAAGCTTGCCCTTTTATAGCTCGGCGGGGACCGAATGATATGGAGTGCTCTCCGAGCTCGATTGCCCATTTCGCGATCCTTCCTGAAGCTTCCGGTTTAGTAAGGACTTGCCGGAGTGGTAGGTCGGTCAAAACTTGTATTGGGTGAGCTTGGAATAAGGTTTTAGGCGCCGAGTTGCATTTACTAGGGCTAGAGCGACCTTCTCGAGAGGTTGATACCTTGTCTCCGGGTCTTTTAGGACTCTGCTGACGAAGTACACAGGTAGCTGTCGATCTCCTTCATCTCGGACCAACACCGCGCTTACTGCTTCCTCTGATGCTGCGAGGTATAGGTAGAGGGATTCTTCCTTTTTGGGGACTGACAAAGTTGGTAAGTCACTTAGGTGGCGCTTGAGCTCCTCGAAGGCTAGCTCGTGCTCTGGTCCCCATCCAAATTCCGGTGCCTTCTTGAGAATTTTGAAGAACGGAAGTTGTTTCTCGGCAGCTTTTGAGAGGAAACGGCTTAGCGCGGTTATGCAGCCTGTCAACCTATGCACGTCGCGAATAGTTCGTGGTACTTTCATTTCCTGCACGGCTCTGATTTTCAACGGGTTGGCTCTGAGACCTTCCGACGAGATCCAGCACCCTAGGAATTTCCCAGATCGCACGTTGAAAGTGCACTTCTTGGGGTTCAGCTTGAGGTTCGCCTGCCTTAGCACGTTGAGCGTCGCTCGTAGGTCGTCCACTGCCGAAGCCTTTTCCATGCTTTTGACGACAATGTCATCTACATATAATTCGACAATCTTGCCGATGTGTTCTCGGAAGAGGAAGTCGACCATTTGTTGGTAAGTCGCTCTAGCATTCTTTGATAGTACCCCTTGTAAAGGTCAAGAAAGCTGAATACCTCGTATCCCACTAAGGATTCAATCTTCTCGTCGATGTTGGGGAGAGGGTAGCAGTTCTTTGGGCAAGCTTTATTGAGGTCGGTATAATCCACACACATCCTCCATTCCCCTCCTCCTACTTTCTTGACTACCACCGGGTTAGATAGCCAAATTGGGTATTTGACCTCGAATAGGAGTCCCGCCTTCAACCATTGCTGCACCTCGTCATAGATCACCTGATTTCGTTCGGCAGTGAATGTTCTCTTCTTCTGCTTAACCGGGGTGGAGCTCGGGTCGATGTTGAGTCTGTGCGTAATGATATTCGATTACACCCCCGTCATGTCCGTTGGCGACCAAGCAAAGACGTCTTGATATTCCCTAAGGAGCTGGATCACCTGCAGGCGGGTCTGGGGTCCCCCCGCAAAGCCGACCTTGACAACTTTTGCAGGATCTGCTTCGGATAAGGGAACCTGTTCCGCCGAGGTGTCTGAGATCGACGTTGTTTCTTCCAACTCCTTGGGATACTGTAATTGCTATGCTTGCGGTTGACCTCGGAGACCAACCTGCATGCACTCCTTGGCCTTTTTCTGGTCGCCTCGGACAGTTAGGATTCCGCCCGAGGTCGGGATCTTCAGTAACAAGTGATATGGCGAGATGATGGCTCTGACTGCATTCAGCCAATCCCGACCTAATATGATATTGTAGGGGGAGTTCGCTTTGACTACGTAGAAGTGGATTAGTTTGTTGACGCTGGTTGGCGGGCTGCCAATGGCGACGTCAAGCGCGATTATCCCTTCAAGTCGCGTCTCATGCTGTGTAAAGCTCTTGAGGGGCAGGGGTGCGGAGTTAACCCGAGCTGGGTCGAGTCCCATTCTATCCAAGCAATGTTGGAAGATGATACTGACGCTGGCCCCACCATCAACAAATACGCGGTGGACCATCTTATTGGCTACTCCGACCTGTACCACCAGTGCGTCATTATGGGGTGTAGTTGTAGGTATAGGATCATCCTCGGAGAATGTGACGGTTTCGCTCTTCTTGAACCTCTTTTTTGTCTGCTCCTCTTCCGACGGAATTTGTGGTCTGCGGGCTTCTGACCTCAGCTTAGTTTTTGTCACACCTGGGGGAAGCTCGGAGATGGTTGAAACCACCCCGTCGTATTGTGTGGCATCATACTGAGGGTCATCATCCTCCTCGTCGTGATCGACCTTAGCTCGTTTATTGTCTGGAGCACAGGGACCCTGTCCTCCTTTCCTTTTTCCTTTTCTGCTTTTCCTCCCCCCAGCTTCGTATTTCTTTAGAGCTCCTTCCTGGGCCAACCTTTCTATCTGTTCCGCGAGGTCGCGGCAGTCTTCCATGTGGTGCCCGTGGTCGTCGTGGAAGGAGCAAGGCTTGTTTTTATCTCGAGGTTTTGACCCTGACATAGGACGTGGTTTGGTGAACCAGTCCTCATGAAGCGCGAAGATCTCTGCATTTGATTTCACAAAAGGGGGTCGTTGAGGTTGTTCTGGTCCCATCCGAGGTCCGAGCCGGGGCTGGATAGGTCCTGGTCCGAGCCGGGATTGGATGGGTCCTCGCTGAAGACATTCGCGAGCACTTCTCCGATCACGATCATTGCGACCTCGCTCCCCTTCAGTCCTCTTCTTCTCGGTTTCTTCTCGCTTCAACCTGTCCGCATCTTGGCCATCTGCAAACTGGTATACAATTCTCCACATCTCCTGAGCCGTCTCAGGCTTCTGTTTAGCAAGCTTCTGGTTCAGGGATCCGGGAGCGATCCCATTTCGAAAAGCCGAGATGAGGAAGACGTCGTCGATTATATCGACCTTCAAGCTTTCTTGCATAAATCGGGAGGCGTACTCCCTTATAGTCTCTTTATCTTTTTGCTTTACGGACAGGAGATAGGCCGTGTCTCGGCGAGCCTGGACCTTTATAAGGAATCTTTGTTTAAAGATTCCTTCGAGGTAGATCCAGGACCCTACACTGCGAGTCGGCAGGCCGTCAAACCAAGCTCGGGCGTAGTCGACCAGCATCTCGGGGAACAGCTTGCACATGTGTTCTTCTTTAAGGCCCTGGTTGTGCATGCTGTACTTGAAACGCGTCAGAAAATTGAGGGGATCCTCCAACCCATTGTAGGGGGGTATGTTGGACAACTTATATGCCGCATGAAGCTTGATGTCGAGCAGTTCGTCGGTGAACGGGCTGACAAGTCGGGTTGGACCCCTGTCTCGTCGATGTCGATGTTCATGAGGGTTGTGGCTCATGGAATAGCTCGGAGTTCGGCACCTGCTGGGGCTCCGATGCCTTGGGAGATGGTGTCGCCTGGGATTCCGACGTGGACTGGAGCTCCGACGGCGGGGTGGACTTCGTCGTGTGTCGTACTTTCCCCTCGGCTCGGGCTCCTGCGTCTTGGAGTGGTGAGGAGTTTTGGGCATAGACTTCCGCGTGGAACTCTCCCTAGCTTCAGGTATTGAGGGCATCCGAGCTGTCGTGAGGAAGCGTTTGAAGCTCTCCTTATTCGCTCTAGCGAATTCAGTTGCGGCATAGGTGGTAGCGAGGTCGAAGTCATCGAGAAAATCCTCTTCCTTTTTCAACCCTGATTTATGTGGACCCTTCTGAGAGATGTCCTCTAGCTCGGGCATCCCTTCGAATGGATCCACTTCTATGGGGTTATTGTTGTGTCCCTCCTTTGGGACCGAATTGCCTTTCTGGCGATTGCCCTTGTTTGTGGGGCGACTTTCTGCTTCGTTTGGATTCCCATGTTGGCTTTGGTCCTCCCGCACGCTTTGTGATCGAGTTACCATCATCGTTCTGCTACCAAAGAACCGTCGATCGAGTTCCCACAGACGGCGCCAATGATAGATCTAGGGTTTGTAGAGATAGCAGAAAATAATAATAATGCGACGACACAAGTATTTACATGGTTCGATCAATGTGATCTACGTCCACGGGAGAGAATATCTAGTCTTTATTGCTTGAGAGTACAATGAGTATCTTTTCGTCTAATCTAGCATCTATATATATAGGTCTTGAATTGAGCCCTAATCCTACTAGGATTCCTCATACATATCCGAATTTCCTTCATAATAGGATTCCTTCTTCTCCAAGGTAAGCTTCGTTACTTGGTCTTCAAAGCGGCTAGTAATTCGTCTGGGCCGAGCTCCTTGGGCCGAGCTCAATGTACAGGCCCAATTAGATTGGGCATCGGATCAGGCCCATGATGAGGCCGGTCCTATCATCCACCGTGGATTAACGTCATATGTTGTCATTGTCGTCGTTTTGTTCTTGCCACCTAACAAGTGTCACACGTAATATATTAGGTCACATCCGTAAATAATATTAACATGTAAGCAATAGCCTTACCAGAATATATCACAGTAAAAAAAATTAGATAAAATTAAAAAATTAAGAATTTAAAGGCAGATATAGAAAACGGGAATTAAAATAAAATTTTTGAAAAAGGTAGGAAATTTGTTAACAATTAACCCTTTTTTTTGTTTTGGATCACATGTGTGACGATGTTAAAATTGAATTCGGATCGAATAGCTATATATAAAAGGTTGAAAGGGAAAGTAATATTTATTTTTAAGCCCCCACAATACCCCCACAATTTTAACATCGTCACACGTGTTGAAGTTGCATAACATGTCGAATTATTAAATTATTTGATTAAGATTTTAAAATCATGACTTTGCAACTTCACTTATTGAAAAATAGTATTGACGGTTGGTTGATCTTGAAGTTGGATCACACGATAAGTGTATATATCTGTCCGTATAAGTTTGAAAATACATTAAAATAACAATTTGAAACCCTCATAATAGAAGGCACTTCGTCCCATTGTATTTTAGAGTATTAGATTAAATTAAAGTATATAATAAAAATATTTGGTAATAATACCCTTTTTATTTAAATAAACTTTTCAAAAAAAAAAATGTTTTTAATAAGGCGGGTTTTACGAGTACTATTCAGATTGACTCCTTTATTGCATGTCCGTGTGACATCTCCTATTGCATTAATAATATATGACATCTCCTATTATGTAACATGTACAGTACTACTCAGATTAAATCTTAAACCCTTAATTCTGCCACGTATTATCTCCTTATTAAAGCAATAGTAAATGTCACATGGAAAGACAATAGAAGATCGGATTTGAGTACTACTATGTTATATAGCGAATCCATGTTTCATTATTTGTACATCGAAATCATTGATTAGTTTAATTGTGGTGTTGAGGCATAGTGTAATATTAATTTGAAGTGAAATATTATTTAAGTATTATGCTTCACAATTCGTTAGAAAACTGTAGATATAATCGTTCTGAAATTTAAGGTAGCGCTTTGCGTCAATTTTATTCATAAGCTCGAATTCATGTACTCCAACATATTAATATACATTTCGACATGTAACAAATTCATGTAAATAAAAAAAATAAAAAAATAATAAAAATAAAGATGCGGATTTATATCATTGTTGTCGTTACTAGAAAAAAGAACAAAATAAAAGCTACAGTCACTTGCTAAGGCAAATATTCTCTTTATTTTAGTGAATATTCTTACTACAGCTAGATGGGATCATGATCATGGGGAATATATAATATCATTTCGCCACGTTCTGATAATTAGATATTGATTAATATTATAACGTAAAAACTTGTATGCGATCGGTAGCATGCTATGTAACCGCGCACCACACGCATATATTACACACGCCAAAATTATTTATTTTTTAATTCGACGCGTGCCATTTTTTTCTGCGCGCATTTTTCATGCGCATGCCGATTTTTTTTTATAATTTCCAATTTTGTTTTTTTTTTCAATTTTTTTACTATTAGTTTTTTTGTAATTTCCAGATTTTTTTCCTCTTCGTTTTTTGTTTGCCTTTTCTTTTTTTGTCATGAGTCGAGTGAGGGGAGCCGAAGGCCTCGGAACAAGTCGAAGAATCTAAATTGTTGCCAATAAAATTTTCTTCATATTGGTAATCGGAGCCGAAGCGGAGTCGAAAAACCAAAATATGAAAGAAAAGAATAATGACCGGGTTGACCTGCGTTGATCGGGTTGAATAAGAGTCCTTCTCATATTAAAATCATTTACACCGCATTCTTTTATTTTGGATTTTTTTTTTTTCCTTTTTTTGTGTAGGTGAATATTTTTGGAACATCTCCTACACGAGAAGAAACGGTAGTTACTTAATATTTAATAACCATAGTACATAATAATAAAATTCTAAAGCAATCTTATTAAAATAATAAATTTGAGAGTAAATCTGGTTGCTAAGTACAATTTTGAGTTTTTTTTTTTTCTTTTTTTAATGTATAGAAAGTTATTGAGATTGAAAAATAATACTCCTGTGCTACTTGACTTATTCTGGAGAAGAAGAAAAAGATAATGAGAGGCTTTCACTAATGGGCTTTGATTTGGACCACAGTTTTTTAAAGTGCAAAGAAGACTGAAACTGGGTATTCATTGGCCCAAATTGGAATGGATCTATTTATCAAAATTCAGGATGAGTGCATTGATCTAAAATTTGTAATGGATTAATACACACACACACACATTTAGTTAGATTTTGAAAAAAAAATAAAAAATAGATCATGATGAAAACGTTACATTTAAAAAGAAGTCAAAATGTTATAGGCAATAGTGCGATAGGTGTAATTACTATTTACTACTCCCTCCATACCGCTTATTTTCTCCCCTTACTGTTGAGCACGTAGATTAAGAATAAGGGTAAAAAAATAAGAAATAGGTTCCATCATTTTTAAAGGATTTTGAAAGGTAAATTCTTTCCTTATTTGGTATGTGACAAGTTCAGTGGAACACTCATTTAAAAGAAATGAGACAAAATGAGCGGAACAGATGGATGGAGTACATTTGTTTATGAGATATAGCTTTTAATGGGCCTAATCTTAGTGATTTGGCCCAATGAAGCTGGTGGTGGGCTGTCCCCTTACTGTTGGGCATGAAAATTAAGAACAAGGGTAAAAAGATAAGAAATTGGTGGTCCCACAATTTTTGAAGGATTTTGAAGAGTAAATTCTTTCCTTATTTGGTATGTGACAAGTTGAGTGGGACATCCGTTTAAAAGAAATGAGACAAAATGAGCGGGGGAATACATCTGTATATGAGATAGCTTTTAATGGGCCTAATCTCAATGATTTGGCCCAATGAAACTGGTGGTGGGTTGTTTCCTTACTGTTTGGCACGAAAATTAAGAACAGTGGTAAAAAGATATGAAATTGGTAGGTCCCACAATTTTTGAAGGATTTTAAATAATAAATTCTTTCCTTATTTGGTATGTAACAAATTGAGTAGGACGTGCCTTTAAAAGAAATGAAACAGAATGAGCGGGGGAGTACATCTGTATATGAAATAGCTTTTAAAGGGCCTAATCTCAGTGATTTGGCCCAATGAAGCTGTGGTGGTTAATTTGGCCCAATGCAAATAAAAGTCTATTTTCACAACCCTCATGCCTTACTGATTTATGCATGCATCTCAACGGTTGTAAAATTGGGCCAAATTCAAAACACATTATTCAATTCTTGATCTCAGCCCATCTCTAATTATGTGCTAAACATTTTTTTTTTTTAATCGTGGAAACCCGCATCCGCCACCTTCGTTGTGCACTGGGTAAACCCCCGTTCCTTGTGCAGTAGCCTGCAAATCACACTTTTCAAGTACAGGTGTGGCAGGCTCGACCTATAGAGCGTGTCATGGGATTGGAACTTGAGACATTTCAAACTCAAACACCCACTTTTACTACTAGGTCATTCCCTAGGGGACTAAACAT
This sequence comes from Schizonepeta tenuifolia, assembly GCA_029490685.1. Taxonomy (NCBI): domain Eukaryota; kingdom Viridiplantae; phylum Streptophyta; class Magnoliopsida; order Lamiales; family Lamiaceae; genus Schizonepeta; species Schizonepeta tenuifolia. The sequence goes on along the minus strand of CM055960.1, from coordinate 92,996,052 downwards.
TTACTTTTTGACATTATATAGTGTTGTGTGTGTGTAATTTTTATTTTGTGAGATAAAGATTATATTGTGGTTGTGGAGCCACAAGTAAGCTTCTTCATGCACATTTAGTAAACTCTTACTTTTAACTAACACTTACCAACGACAAGAGAGATAATTATATTTGGAAAATTACGTGTGACAGATCCAACCTATTTAATCATGTCTAATTTGTATATTAGAAAGTTTGTTTCAATGGACTCACTCTATTTATTTATTATTACTACCTTTAGTTTGAGTCATATGTACTTGTGATTGTGTGGGTTGTTTTTGGTACTATTTAATTTATGTTTTTTTAGAATAGTTTGAGTAATAATTCCAAAGTAATTAATTTTGCATAAGCACCACAAAATAACACGCCTACTTTATTTTGAAGGGTGCAGCATAAAAAGTTAAAAAATAAAAACAACATAAGCAAGTTGCAAATCTTTGATGGCTTGCACACACACACTGACACACACAAACACAGATGAAAGAAATCTTTTTTCTTACTACTTTTTTGGTCTAAAATCACGCGACAAATAAAGAGTTTCTCATGGGGCCAGCAAGTCAATTTTTAATTAATTTTATAATAAATGAATACTATAGTACTAGTAATTTTTTAAAGTGACAGATTCATCACAATACTATAGTTTATTTATTGTTCATGATCATTGCTTTAGAAATTACATCATCACTTTTAGAATTCGACTTCCACATTTAAGTAAGCAACTGCAATAACCTATGATCTTGATCTTGATCTTGATTAGAGCATGCAAAACGGTGCAATTTTTAGACCCTGGGTCCATCGCCGACGAGTGTGATTTTGGTGGGGTTCCAATAATTGAATAGACCTAGGTAGAAAATTCGATAATGTGGTTGATATATGGACCCTGGGTTGATAAAATTAATTTTAATTTTTTTTTATTATCAGAAAAAAAATAGTGGAACGAATGGGGACACATTACGTGGCCCCAATTTGCAGTCGTACGAGGTCGAGAGGGGTGCCGAAAAATCGACAACACCATCGACACCCCTCATCGACATCGGTGGGTCGAGAGCTCCACAGCGGTGATCGACTCCTTGGGGTCGAGTAAGTGGAGTCGAGCGGGGGGATCGACACTGCCATCGACCCCCCGCTGTGCATGGCCTTAGACTACCTGCAGTGGTAGTGTCTCTAAGGGGTGTCTCTAAGGATTTTTTGGAGATAGAGACAGTGAGCTGCAGTGGGGCTGTCTCTAAGGGCTGTCTCTAAGGATTTTCTGAATTTCTATTTTGTATTAATTTTAATAAGATAAATAGAAAATTTGAAAATTTCATTAATTTAAATTAAAATACATTACCACAAATTAAGAAAAATACATTACTAGAAATTAAATATTACATTACTAAAAATTAAATATTACATTACTAGAAATGATAAAAAAAAAAAACAGTACTACAATATTTAAAAAACATAGCCGTTGGAAAAAAAAATAACTAAGCCCATCCGCGACGCTGCTTGACGTCGTTGAGCAACATCATATGGAACTACAGCTGCTCCGGCGTGTAGTTTGATGTGTCCGTGTTGATGATCTTCAAATTGGCGAGGTCTTGTTTCGCCCGAGCACGCTCCCTCATTGCCTCGGCGAGGTTGTTCTTCGCCGCGGCGAGGACAGTTATCCGATCATTTGTTGAGGAGACCATCGACCCGAACTCCTCCTCCTCGCTTTGCTTCTTCTTTCCCTTTCTTTTCGCCGCTCTCGCCGCCGCCTTTGCCGCGTCTCGTCCCTGTGGGCGGGGGAGGAGCCGAGCTTTCCTCTTCTTCTGTTGGCTCGCTCGATCCGTGCGGCGTTCCGGATGAGGTGTAGGCGCCTTCTGCCGTATTCTTCGTCCGCTTCATCGACGGAACGTCGGGAAATTCTTGGTGGAGGAATTTGGGGTAGTCCGCCAAAATTTCCCAGGCACCAAAATGCTCGAAGTAGGTCCCTTCATGGGTGTGGTATAACTCCTGGGCTTGCTCCTTGACCATGTCGTCGGAGGCGCCGCTCTGTCTTTTCCTGTCTGCCTTGTCGTAAGCTATCATCCACTCCTTCACCCAGTGGGAGATCCGGCCGAAGAAGCTCTTCACCGTCTTTGTGTTGAGGTCGTCGTTGAACATGGCGTTGTACCTGTCCGCCACACGCCCCCAGTACTTGTCGCCGCTCTGATCTCGTCCGATGATGGAATTGCACGTCTCCTCTTTCCAGATTTGGGCGACGGCGGTGCCTTGTTCCACCGTGTAAGCGCGCCTCTTTGGTTTGGCGTCGGCGTCCGGACGAGAAGGTGGAGGGACGTTTGCGAGGGCCTTTACCTTATTTTTGCCGCGTTGCTTCCCCTTGGCTTTGGCCGGTGCCGGCTCCGATGAGGGACTATCCTCGTCGCCGCCCATCACGTTTTGGAAGGACTCGCCGACGGACGAGTTGAGGTTGATGGAATCGAGCCCCGCGCCGGTGTATTCGCCGTATTGCCCGTCGTCCGCCATTTCAGGGGGACACCACGACGACGAGAAAGGATTGTTGGGATCCATTTCCGAGATGTAGCGAAATTGATTCGAAAAAAAAATTGAATTGTAAGAGGAGAATTGGAAATTGTATGTGTGAGGATGGTGTGAGTGGTGTGATAGAATGTAGTAGTATTTATAGAAGAAAATATGAGAATAAAAAAAAAAATTAAATTAAAATCGGCATTTAGCCGTTAATAGCCGTTTGAAAACAACCGTTGCAAATTAATTTTTCTTTTTTTTTATGTCTGGCGCGTGCAATGCACGCGCCTATTAAAAAAAAAAAAAAAAAAAAAAAAAAAAAAAAAAAAAAAAACTTGCGCGCGTGTAATACACGCGCTGTCTCGTCGGCTCGGGACAGTCTCGAGACGATGGCCGCTGCACCGGCGTGTCTCGTCGCCGGCGCTGTCTCGAGACGCCGCTCGAGACACCCGGTGCAGGTAGTCTTATTGGGCATAAACCTACAAATTTTAGGAAAACTTTTTTTTTTTAAGATCCTCAAAACATCTCGCTCTCTCTCTCTCTCTCTCTCTCTCCCTCTCAATATTTCAACGCTCTAGTTGCATATCGTAGATGTCTTGAACCATCACGGGCTACTCGACATCGGGTGCAGTTCAAGTCCGACTCGACTAATGCTCGACCCCACGATCAAAGGTAAGGTCGTCACTACATATACTACCAAGTAATGATTTTGTAGCGTCATTTAATTTGATTTCGTTTAATTAGTTGGTGGAGTGGACGAATAAAATGTTAGACTATGGGCAGCGGCGCGCGTGCGAGCGCGCTCGCTGCTCACGCTCGCACACCACTGCCGAGCTCGGCGCTCACGAGCTCAAGCTCGATAGAGCGAGCTGCGCTCTTCCACGCTCGGATGCCACGTGGTGACCGCTGGTTGGTCGTCGGCATAGCCATTGCGATCGCCAACGGTCACCATTCAATTTTTGTTTTATTCTAATTAAACACTATATATATTCCCTCCCCACCCACAAATCACACATTACACTCTCTATTCTCTCTTCTCCAACCTATTTTCTCTCAAATTTGATCCCTTTACCGGCGATCACCTCCAACCGAAAAAAAAATGGATCCAAACGCCAATTTCAACTCCAATTGGCCATTCGCCGACGATTCGCCGAGCCCCAATCCATCTCGTCCATCCCCTCGACAAAATTTGTTCTCTCAAATACCCCAACGAGATTTATTCTCGTCGCCTCCCTCGGCCTTCGCTCCACAATTTCCCACGGCGGGAGCCTACGTTCCTCACTTTCCCGAAGGTGCCTTTGCACCGTTTCAAGGCTTCAGAGCCGCCAATGCCGCCCCCTCAATGCCGCCAATGGGCACCGGCTACCCCATGCACCCCGCGCCGTCGCTCGACGATTTCAACTCGGCGGTCAATTTGGACTCCGACGGCGACGAGGTCCAAGTCACTTCACCGGTAAAGAGGAAGGAGAAGGGGAAGGAGGCCTCCGGCAGTGGTCGTCGCGGACGCCGTGGTGGGCGTCGTGGAGGCGGTAGGGCGGCTGCGGTCGAGTTGGTGGATTCATCTTTCAAAGGCGAGGACGGCCGACTGGATACACCGAGGCCGAGACCGAGGTCTTGGCTCGGTGTTGGATCGACATCTCCCACAACCCCATAGTCGCCAATGGCCAACGGTTCGATTCGTATTGGCAGCGTATTTTACAACGTTACCGCGAGCTCCGTCCCAAAAACACATCGAGTTGGAATTCCAACAAGCTCCGCAACCATTGGGATCGAGTGAAGACGGTCTTAATGGAATTCCAACAAGTTTACAAGTAGTGCCAGCAAGCAAGTCGAAGCGGTGAGAGCAATGAAGACATTTTGACCAACGCTCTCAATGCATGGCAAGCCGTGCACAAATCAGCTTTCAAGCACTACCCGACGTGGCAGGTAGTAAAAGATACACCGAAGTTCGCCATGGTCTACTCCGCAAAATACCATGCGACAAAGAGAACGAAGACGAGCGAAGATGGGAGCTACACCACTTCGGCGCAGGATTCGGCGGTAGGGAGCAATCCGAGCGGGAGCACACCGCAATCCTCCACTCCACTTTCCAGCAGCGAATTTGGGTCGGAGCACTCTAGTTGGATGGAACGCCCGATGGGTAGAGACAAGGCAAAGGCGGTGGCAAGAGGGAAGGGGAAGGTCGGATCGATCTCGGGAAGCGGTTCGGCATCGGGAAGTATACGAGAAAAATTTGTTCAAGTGGCCACGAAAATGTTGCAACAAATGGAAACATTTATGAGGCAACAAGACTATCATATCATCACGAGGAGCACCGTCGGTATGGAGCCGGCCCAGAAAGAGTTCCACGAGAAATGGGTCAGGGAGCTTAAAATAAACTATGGGTGGCCCGTTGATGATGAGTAGGTTTTTTTAATCTTTTGTTTAATGTAGTATTTTAATTTTATTGTAATGTAGTATTTTAATTTTTAGTGTAATGTAGTATTTTAATTTTAATGAAGAGAATTTTTTTTAATTACATATTTTTCGAATTTAAAAAAAATAGAAATTGGCTTGCTTGGCGAGCTCGCCACTACTGCCCATTTCAAGCGCGCACACTGGGCCCACCAAATAGGCAAGCGAGCGCCGCTGCTGAAGGTCTTAGTAACACCAATAGGTCTCCCATATTTGCACTAGGACCCCACACCGTGTGTTGCGTGTGCTTTTTTATCTTAAGTAGTACTAGCTATATAGACTATAGTGGTTGGAATGATTGTTTGTGGCTATGATAAAATAGAACCTGATTCTCCAGTTATGTCAGTTTATCAACAAAAGTTTGGATTAATATTCTCTTAAATTCTTTAGCTCCCACTTATGAACAAGTAAGCCAAATATTTATCACTAGAGGGACGTGAGTGGTGGAAATGAATGCTACAAAATGAGTTATTTTCGTTGCGTGTTATTTGCACGGGAATCGAACACGTTCTAGAGTAGTCTTTTTGAATAATCTAGATAGTCGAACGGACAAATAAATTTCTTCGAGTTAAGCAAATTTATAAAAAGTATTTAGTAAATGAGCAACGCTTGCATGCGACCGGTCTCTTCCCATGAGATCAGATTCGGGTTTGACCCGATCCGATCAACACAGTTATTTTTAATTAATTTTAATTTTTTTTTCGACTCCTTCTTTGGCTCCGATTTTACGGCTCCTATTTTAATCTATAGATAATTATAGTGGCAGCAATTTGGATCTTTCGGCTCGCTCCCCTCCCTCGATCTCTTAACCAAAGAAGAGAGCCAAATAAAAAAACGAAGATGCAAAAAAAAAATCTGAAAATTAAAAATAGGCAAGCGTAGAAATAAAAAAATAAAATAAAAATTATCAGCACGTACACCCCACGCGCCCCACACGCGATCACATGAGGTGCTACCTGCCACATTCAAATATTTGCGTTAGTAAATGGTTATAATAGTCAATTGACTACGTACGGTTCCAGTTCTGGGTCGAAACTGTTGGACCGGATTTCATAAACACTTAGAATACCTTAATTGATAGACAATTTATTTATTTTATAGTATTACAAAAAAAAAGTATTCTCTCTCTATCTCCCTAGTTTTTATGGAGGAAATAAATATTTAGGCAAAGCCGGAAAGTAGTGGCTGGCCACATGCTACGTACCCTAATTTAATTAACAAACTCCAATCTTACCTTTTTCCTAAAAATACAAAAATTAATGATATTCGGACACACTGTGGCCATCCACACGCGTGAAAAAAAAAAGAAAATTAATTGTAAAAATGTAAATAATCACATTTCTTTCTTAAGATTTATGCTTCTCAATTAGAGTATATTTCCATTTTTAATACATATATTACCATTTTTAGCGCGTGTGGCTGGCCACAGTGTGTCCGAACATCATTACTAAAAAAAATCACAAAAAACAGCATTTCAATTTAAATATATTTTATATGTTATTATATAAAATTATACATACGTATGTATATATAGCTGTCAGTATATAGTAGGTTTGAAATGGTGATCAAAGTATAAAATGAGAATAGAATAAACCGAAAGGGTCTTATAATGGAAGTGTTTTCTGCTAATCAAACTTTGTTTAATTTATGGCATTATTATAATCGAAAACTTTTTCCTCAATTTGTATTAATGTACGCAAAAATACTCTTTTTACGACGTCTTTATTTTATTTTATTTATTTATGATAATGGAATAAATTTGATTAGTCGTCTCACGTCTGTAGTGATTGTTCCATAAGGCTTGGAGATTTTTTTTTTGAATAATTTTTTTTTCTTGTATAGGCTGGCCCTCCATCAACTTATAAGATAAAAAAAAATATTTGAAATGCAATAGTTTTAGGCCTTGATTTTGTCACATACAAGAAAAAGAAGCTTTATATATAATTCTGAATTGGTGGTTCATATTCAACGTAGAATGATATCATCTACTCCTATTAGATAAAAGTTAGACAAAGGGAAAACATGTTTAGTCGCCTTTTTAGTTGATTAATATTTTTATTTTATTTCAAATTTTTATATAATTAGATTATACTAATAATCTAGACAAAGGTGAAAGTTACACACAATGATGGTTGGTTTTCTCATCATTAGTCCATTCATTTTAATACTTTGTAGGGCCTGTTTGTTTTAAGGATTTGTGCATGGTTTGGTTCAATTGATTTTAGGTGGTTTAATTAATGTTGAATATGATCACAAAATTAATAAACTAAAGCATCCCATGCATACTAGTATAATGCATTAACAAGATGGGACATTTCATCTCTCTCTCTCACTCTTCTTTTTTTTTATGCATGAAAATAAATAATGCAGAGTCACTAGTATTAAAATAAGACACTTGTTTCTATACAACAGTTGTATATTATATACCCGTTTTTGTTTTTTGTCTTTAGTGTATTTTATCTTTAGTGTTTTTTTTTTCCTTTTTTTCAATTTCCAGCTTTTTTGTTCTTTTTTTCTGTTTTTTTTTTAATTTCCAGGTTTTTTCTTCTTTTTCTGTTTTTTTCTTTTTTTAGTTTCTTTTATTTTCAGATTTCTTTTCTTCATTTCCCAATTTTTTTTCTGTTTTTTTTTTTTATTTTTCAGATTTTTTTAAATTTCCAATTTTTTTCGTCTCATTTTTTGTTTGTCTCTTCGTTCTTTGTTTGCCGTTTCTTATTTGGTGAAGATTCAAGCGAGGGGAAGTCGAAGAAATTCAAATTATTGTCCTACGATTATTTTTATATTAGTAATCGGAGCGAAGACGGAGCCGTAAAATAGAAACCGATGGCGGAGCCGCAAAAGAAAATCTGAAAAATAAAAATCTGGAAAAAAATAAAATAATAAAAAAAAACTGGAAAAAAAATAACGAGCGCATGTGGTGCACGCGCCCATGCGCCCGTTGCATGGTATGCAACGGTTGCACCGAAACACGCCTCTTGAAATAAATATCACACTTGATTTTCAATTTTTCACTCCTTAGAAATTAAGTATTAACAAAATTAAATTTTAAGCTATTCGTCCATATCCAACAAAATAAATCAAAATTTAGGATTCCTCATGTGTAAGAAATCAAGAAATCGGTTATTTAAAATAGCAGTCCCAAAAATCCAAAATCGATCAAACGCATCTCTTCACAAGGTCACTACCATCAATATTACTTTTAGTGAAAATATTTCCTTTGTTCTAATCTAGAGTATAGTAAATGTCACACACCACTTATTTTTCTTTTTCTCTTTATTTAGAGGTATTAACTCTTTTTACTCTTTAGGAAAAATCAAGCTGGTGCCCAATTCTCAATCTCCATCTTTATTTCGTTATTCCTAACTTTTTACATTGCACCCACTATTTTTGCGATTTTAGGCTAACGGCCAAAAATTTTATTTATTTTTATTTTCTGTTTAATGTCATAACACTAATTGTCACGCGATTTTGACTTAGCTGGACTATTTCTAGTTGTAGAAATAAGTTGTCATGTGCCATTTTCATTTGGTAAAACGACTTTAACTTTGCTTTAGCTTTCTTTCTTGTCATTGTCTACAATCTTTATCTTTCTCTCTTTTTTTCGAAACATATTCCAAAGAGTAGGGGAATTCTCTAGAACGATAGATATTTTTTATTTTTCACTAAGTTCAACTTCGAAGTTTACTAGCTAAAAGATCACTGTGTGTGTTGTGCGTGCTTTGATTTGTTGCATTAATGCAGGGAACTACTGCTTATCCAAAATGGACGATATGTGTGTATGTTAGCCTAGTGATAATGTGGTTAATACTTGAGTCAAAAGTCTCGGGTTAGAGTCCACCGTCACGTAGTATTTAAATTTCCTTGTAATCTTGTTAAAAAGAATGGACCATATGAATCATACGATGGTCAACATTTTTTTTTTAGAGAAGTCAACATTCTAATTAAATGCTCATAAATAATTTAATAATGATGTTTCTTGTTGGTTCTAACTTCAAATAATATATATAAACATGCATGGAATTACTTAAGAAGTAAGAACATTTATGCCATATCATTGATATAAGGTATGAATTCCGATATACATTTTATTATACACCGTCAAATAGGTCAAAAGTTGATCGGTACACACATATCAAGATCCAAGCTCATATCAGATGGTATGTTTTATAATTTTGGTGCTTGAGTTCAAATTTTGAACCATCCAAGAGATTTCAACTTGTTCATCATAGACCCACGAACAATGAGTACTCGACACGTGTAAGGGCATTTTCGTAATTCGGAACGAATGGTTGATTTGCTTGGGATAGGTGAGATTTGACCCCCCCTTACATAGTACTCAAGGCAAAGTTTAGGAAAGGATAAGTTACACATGGGTTCCCAATATACAAGTTTGATTGTGCCTAAAACATGACTCCCTTTGTCTTTGTTACAAATGCTAGTTTGCTTTTTAACATATGAGATACAATTGTACAAGTGGGTCCGATTTTTTTCTTGCAACCTAAGCATATATTTGGAGAAATTTGATTTCTTTTTTCTTGAAACAGTGTTGCCGATCATGTTGGAATCTTGAGAAATATGTAATCTTGTTTTCCTCTAAGAAAGCCAAGTTGCAGCCCAATTTCAATGGCTCTTGGCTCCTTTTCCACAAGAAAAAGTGAGCATTTCTTTCCCAATTCTAATTGGGAAATAAAAGCTATCCATACGTTTCTTCACGAATCTATCGATGTTTTAACTTAGAGTATTGATATTTGGACATCAGTTATCCGGACAATAATGACATATTCGTAATTAAATACTCTTTTAATTTTTTCTAATAATTAATATAATTAGTGTTTTGTCTATAACATCATTTTCCACTTAATTATATGCTAATTTCTAATATTATTTAAAATAAATTAATATCATGCACAAATTTTTAAACATTCGAAGTATTAATTAAATTTAAAGATTAACATATACTTAGGTGAGACAGGATATTATAGACCAAACACTAATTATATTAATTATTAAAAAAATTGAAAGACTATTTAATTACGTATATTAAACTGTTGTCTGGACAAATGTTGTCCAAATATTTTTATTCTTTAACAAACTAAAATTAATTAAAATAAATGTTAATATAATGACGTCACATTTTTGTGTCTGAGTGTATGATGGGTCAAACCCATAAGACAAATTCTCTTATTCACAATTGCATGCAATGGAGGGGAGGGAGGTCTAGCTCAAGCCCCCGCCAATTTATTTCCTCGTAATTCATTTAATATCGCCAATTTTTTAATTAATATTGTGTTCGCTATGCCTCATTTATTGTGCAAAACGAAAAAAAAGATGAAGTGATCGTCATTTTGTCACACAAAAATGTAAGTAGCTCGTCGAAAAATATCTCCGTTTGCTCCGGGGTGGGAACTGTCTGGCAGAGACTTCTCCTTTCACTTTGGTCAGCCTCAAATGTTGCTTAGTGCTTGTCAATTTTTGACATCTGATGTAGGTACCATGTTTTCTTGCATCAATTGAGAATACTACACTATTTGAACATCTTTTACTTTTTGAGTTCCACTAGAGATGTGCCAGGAGTTCTATTTTACTCGGGAAAATTCACCAAAAGCATGAAAATACATAATTTCATGTAAAGGTAAATTATCATCCTTTAACTTTCATTTCTTTTTTTGAATTTTGGGATTTTCTTTTGTCAAGTGTCTTTTCTTGTTGATTCAGTTAGATTCAGATTCAATTATTGATATACCCATGTAAAATAAATACTTTTATCATTGCTACAGTACTATAGTTTATACTGGTATATTATATAAATATATTTAATAGAAAAATCAACATAATTACATAAATTAAAGCTATATTAATTAAAACATGTTTCACTATATTAGAAAATAGTACTAACAATAATTACATTCGATTATACCAGTTTATGCTATAGTTCATATGAATTTACCTAGAAATCATGCTTCATCAATGTTTATGAGAATGACTTGCATGCGACCTGCTACATGGCAAGCGATAGGATCTGGGTCGAGTTGACAATGTCAATTGTTTTTTTCACTTTCACTTTTTTTTTTTCCGGCTTTTCCGGCTTCGTCTTCGCTCCGATCACTAATATAAGGATAATCGTCAGGAAACAATTTGAATTTTTTCAGCTCACTCCGAGGCTTTCGGCTCTCCTCGATCGCATCTTGACCAAAGAAGAAACGACAAACAAAAAACAAAGAGGCAAACAAAAAAACAAAGGAAAACAAAAATTTGAAAATTAAAAAAAAAATGAAAAAATAATTAGATGTTGTGACACAAACAAAAATACTAGAAAATACTTATTAGGACATTTCTGAAAAGTGTCCTAATAAGTCAGAAAAAAATCGAAAATTTAAAAATAAAAAAATAAAAATGGCGCGTGCACCCCACGCGCGGTCACATAGGGTGCGGCAGGTGGCATTCAAGTTTTTGCGAATATTTATTTATACGTATATCAATACAATTTTATAATATTAGTAATCTTTATATACACAATAATATTTCTTCAATTTTGTGGTAATCATAAATTATACAAAAATTCTGATTCTATATAATAAAAAGTTTTATTGATTTCCTCAATTATTATTATTTTTTTTTGAATTCATAGAACCCGCAACTGTTATTTTTGGTGCGTACTGGGTAAACCCCATTCGTGTGATTATTATACTCATTATAAACTGTACCGCTCGTGATTTAAATGATTGCAAATTTCCATTACTACACTCTAACATGAAATAGTTCCCACCAAACTCGGGCTCCCTCGCAGAAACTGCAATTAGTAATTTATTACCTAAAACCACAGATCAGTAAATAGAATAATTATGATATTACAATGCCACATTTTAAATTTCCATTAAACTCATGTAATTGATAAAAAAAAAAATTAAAAATGAATATACTACAACCTCCCAGATTCCCAGGGGACGCTCAAACTCATATGGCACGAGTGAAATCTGATTACTTTAAATAAAAAATAATAATAATTGCAGAGATTAATGTGAGATTTATGACTTAACATGAGTTTAAATAATTAATTATCATAAAACAGAATCTCTTTTGTCCTTGTACCCAAAAGTGTTTGTCTCTGCACGTGCGACTTTGTACTCTCTGCATATTTTGCCACCCTAAAAAAAATTAAACAACATACTAAAATATTTTTTTTACTCAAAAACATATAAACAAATAATATTGTCGGTGTTGCATTATTCCGACTGCCTGCGCTAGATCTGTTGAATCACATGTAAATTCTCATGTGTGGTACTTGTGTTGTAAGTTAAGATTTATAATTATGAATTCATTTGATTTTTCTATTTCCTTTTTTTTTTCTTTCAAAAATTACTCCGTGTTAATTTTAATTATTCTAATTTATGAATGGGTTTGTTTTGTTCAGTTCGTATCTATAAATTTAAAGAATGTGTTGGCTACATTGAATTCAATTCAAAGGATTTTGTTTAAAGAGGCTATAGGTTTATACTAGGTTCTTTCATGGATAAAAGGTCTTGGGTTCCATCGTGTGGGACAGTATGATGGTTTTCAATGCAATATTCAATTGGACAGTTGATCATTTTGAATTTGGTATGATTATTGGAAGTTGTTGTGAAATATTGGCTACTAATATTTTGTTTTCTGTTAAGCATGTTAGACGTGAAGCTAACTTTGTAGCACATTGTCTTGCTAGAGCTGCTAGGAATTTTCTTTCTCCTTATGTCTGGGTTGAATCCCCGATTATTGTGGGGGACCTTCCAATATATCCTTGCTCTTGTGCTTAATAATATTCTTTATAGTTTATTAAAAAAAACTATTTACTTATCAAAAAAAGTGGTGAGTTTCGTAGTATATAGTATTCAGAACTTGGAAAATCGCTTGACGTCAATAGTTGGAAAAAAAAAAAAAAATCTACTAATTTATTCAACGTAGTACTTCACAAAATGGGCGTGCTTGAATCTATCCATACTTTAAATTATTCAATAAGATAAATATAAAAAATAAAAACATAACGAAAAAGAAGGACAAGCGCAAAAAAAGAGGACGTTTGAATATTTATGAATTAAATCTGGAAAATGACATCTCAACTTTCTAAAATAATATCTCAATTATTCTTTAAAAAATTCTTAATTTGAATGATCTTAATTTATAAGGCTTATCATTTTTACATTATTATTTGTTCTCGTTTTAATCTTTCCATCAAAATGCAACTTTCATCTTCTCCTTCCCAATATATTTCAACTGTTTCAGGTGTTGACAGTGTCTTTTCATGTTTTTTTTAGGGATGGGGCGATTCGTTAATTGGATTTATTGATTAAGAAATTACTTATTTTAATTTTAGACGCTATTTACAAAATGTATCAGTAATCCACCAGCTTTTATTGTTGATATTTGATTTAATAGAATTAGTTTTTATTATAAATTAATGATATTCGGACTCACAGTGACCAGCAAAACGCGCTATAATGGTAATATAGGTTTTGAAAGTAGAAATATACCCTAATTGGGAAGCATGAACTCTAGGAGAGAAATGTAATTATTTATATTTTTACAGTCAATTTTTTTTTTCACGTGTGTGACTAACTACAGTGTGTTCGAATATCATTACTTTTCATATTATGACTAATTTCTCGATCGCTATATGTCGAAAATTAATTATCCCACTTTTTCTAATTAAACTTCCACGTTATCTTCTAAAGTAAGAAAAATAGGTACCCTAAAGAAATAAAAAAGGATTTTCTTATGAAATTTTGGACCCGTACATACCTTTTCATTTTCATTTACAGCAAAAATTTTGCACGCTTCATTTAATAAAGTACATTGATTTATATGTAGTTATTTTACGCATTTCAAAGCACATATAGTTTCCAAACATGATAAGTTGGAAAATCACATCAGCAACATGGTAAATTGGAAAATCAAAACAAAAAAAAGTTAAAAAAATAGTAAGTAACTCTAACTAACTTTTTTTTAGATAATTATAACTTTTACTGTAGATTTAACTTTCTTTTTTTAAAAAAGAAATTATTAAATAAAATCAAGAAACGTCATATTGAACAATTTCCCTCGATCAAAGAGTGTTTTTTTTTCTTTGAGGAATCAAAAAGTTAAAAAAATAGTAAGTAATTCTAACTAACTTTTTTTAGATAATTATAACTTTTACTGTAGATTTAACTTTTTTATTAATCTTTTTTACGGTACAATTACATTTGTTTATTTTTTACACGTACCTCCTTTTTGTTTTGAATGTTCCATGATTTTAATTTTTAACTGTGCTATTTAGCATCCACTATACTGAAGTAAATATATTTCAAAAAGAAATTGATTAATACGGTATCAATTGTAAATGGTGAACACTTCAATAATAGCAATAATTAGTAAATAATTTTAAATAGTAGAAGAAGTATCATTACATTTATAATTAAGGGAGCAATGTTACAATTACAAAAGTCCTTAAAAAACCCTCACATTTTAGGTTAATACCACATAAACCTCAATTACAAGAGGCTTAATCGACTTAACAACATTTATTTAATCAATTACTGCAAATTATAGGAACTCCAGCTACTAATTACCTCCCTAATCCATTTTTAATTAACAATTTAACCACTAATTAATTAATTTCCCTTCCCACCATCAGCACAAAAGTCTAGGCAGATCCATACACGTGGGCCCCGAATCCGCCGGAAAAGCCGCCGCCGCCGCCATCATCATAATCGGCTGGCTCAAACAATTCCACGAGCCGCCGACGATTCCATCATCCAGCTCGTACAAGCCGCTATTGCCGCCGCATCCGCCGTCGGCGGAGGCGGCGGCGTCATTGCCGCAGGCGGAGAAGCTGATAATCTCGACGAGAGACTGGAGGCGGTGGCTGAGCTCCGCCGCCTGAGCTCTGAGAATCGCGTTCTCGGACTCGACGTTGGCGTGGTGCTGCGTGGTGGCGCGGAGGCTGGTGAGGATCTGCTGGTTCTGGCGGCGGAGCTCCGCCACCTGCGCCATCATCTCCTCCAGATGCTTCTGCTTCCGTTGGCGGCTCCGCCTCGCCGACTCGCGGTTGGAGATCATTCTCTTTCTCTTCCTCAAATCCATCGCCGCCTGCTGCAGATCTTCTTCCGACGCCGAGGTAGGCGGCGCCGACGAATTCGACGATACTCCGCTCGAAGAATCCATGGCAAATTGATATCCGTAAATATGATTCAAACTTATATAATTATATTTTAGCAGGAATTCCAGTAATTATTTCAAATTAAGCAATATTTATTCGGAAAATTATAATAGTAGAAATATCTAAATCGAAGAAGAGAGATGAATCATGAAATATAGTAAAACCAGTAGAGGAAAACAACGGAGAATGATTGAACTAAATGAGTCCTGCGCCTGTATGTGGAATTTATCATAAACCCAGAGAGAAAGAGTTCACTCAGAATTATTATTGCAGACATGAATTTCAAAAATCAAGAACAACATCAAGAATTCTTTGTGAATTAACACCACAACAACAGTACATGAACAAGGAGAGAGAGAGGAGGAGAGAGAGAGAAGAATCTCGAAACCCTAATTCCTATTCTGGTGTGAGGAAGTGGAAGAAGAAGAGGGGAAGTGATGGTGTTGGGATGGCTGAGATTTTATAGAAGGAAAAAAGGTGGTGAAAAAATAGGAAAAATTAAAATATTAATAATAAAAGGAAGAAAATAAAAAAAAAATGAAAAGTGGAGATGTATTTCCTTTATTCCGAACAAATGACTCGTTGTCTATATTGGGGTGTTTTATAATAAGTGGTTATTTTCTAAATAAGGAAACAATTAATCTTCAAAAGTTATGAATCATACCACTTTAATCAATTTTTACCCTTCATTTTAATACCGTACCGAAATGAAATGAGCCACTTGTTATGGTACGTAGCTAGAAATAAAAAAAAAAAAAAAAAGGGAGTTTGGAAATTTTATTTATTTTTATTTTAGGAAAAAAAGGGAGTTTGGAATTTAGTTGAGAGAAAAAGCGGTTGTTGTGTGGGCCCATGATGGGGACCGACCAAATACAGCTGGGAAGCAACTTGTTGCCGAGGTTATAAAAATTTGTGGCGTATCCCACAAAAAAATAGAACAAGAATATTCTAATGTGATGACCAACATTTTTAATACATGATGTGATTAAAATATCTTTTTATTTTTTTTATGTTTTATGTTACACCCATCCGTCCATGAAGTGAACGGCTCACAACAGATGACGAATTTTAGTTGAATGTGTAGTAGGGTGGTCGGGGACAAGCCTCAATTCAGAAGGGTTCAATTTTTTTAAAAAATAATACAAATATTTAATATAATTATAATGTTATTTGTACCCCAAAGTATCCATAAGTATGCTATGTGTCAATAATGTATACGTAACACATATTGGGAGAGATAATTTCGAAAGGAAATTTAAAGCAATCATCACGAAAAGGTCGACTTTGAATTAATTAGCTGATTATTTCTGCATGATATGAAAACTCGAGGATGAATTTAGAGATTGAAATATCGAAATCAGAATTATTGCAGCCATCAATAATGAACAAGCTACATTAAGGATTTACTGTGTTAGCAAATGGAAATTTGTTATGTCCACACTGGAAGGATCCTGGGTATTTAGAAGTAACTTTTAATTTGGAAGAAGAAGAAGAAGAAGAGCCATGAGACTCAATATTTCACAATAATGGAATGCAAAGTGTTCTCAATGTGACTCTTCGTTGAACACAAACACATAGAGCGGCACTAAATGAATACAGTGTGTAGCAAGATTGGACTTTTCTACCTGATAAAATAGATTTATTGCTCAACGAAACTGTCCGGGATCAACATATTCCGAAAACAAAGAGTTCCAAAAAATCATAACTGGTTTAGGAGTTTCATCGAACAGTTAGTGGACATCATGTACTAGTTCAAGAATAAAACTACATATATATAGCTAATTTTCTTTCCAAAATTCCAGGGTGGTTCCTGGGGTTGTATTTATAAATAGAAATTACTAAATACTTTTTATGAACTGAAGAAAAAAAGAAAGAAGTACACTCTTTATGAACAGATAAAGCGTTTTTAATTATGTACTGCATATAGTTGTATTCATTATATTGTCGTATTTTCGAAACACAAAAACTCGCGTGAAACAGGTTTCACGATGCAACTTGGTTTAGGTATGATGTGAGAAAAACGTACATATCATGATTTTGCAAAATTCATGTGAAAAATCACTTATTCTAGATTTGAAAAGAAAAAACCTTCGTTAGGTGTTATTATGTTAACTAGTTTCTATATTTAAAACATGACTGGAATTTTTGGTTGGAGAAGTATAATTTTCTCTTTAATTAACTATTACAACCACAAGATGGACCTAACTTCATAAAACTTGTCGGCGGATCCAACCTGGTAGCCCAAATTTACTAATTATATCCCTTTTAGTTAGTAAAAAAAACTAAAAGCTCAAACACATTAAGAACATAATACAGAAGAGAGAACTCGACCTCTTTTTCAATTTTTTTTTTCTTTTCTACGAGGGAGCTGCACCTCCGGTCGGTGGCTAGCCTGCTGCTTCGATTGTCTATTTGTCTAGTCCTACAACTATATATATTTGAGAACTTTGAATCTTTGATTGTCTAGTTCTACAATTATATATATTTGTACAACGGTTTTTGGATTTTACTACTTTAAACACATGAAAATTATTTACCTAGTCCGTTATGAAGTGTGTAACTACGATATGTCAAACGAAAGTTTTTCACTATTTATTTTTCTATATACAATTACAATGGAAGAACAACATATGATAATTAATTAAGTTCTAGTTTTAGTTACACTAGGAAACATGTCTAGGCCTAAAAACGGACAGTACGACACCTCAAAATTTTAGCTCAGAGCCTTCACCCCCAAACCTCTAAACATGGAGGACCACCCCCCTGCAACCCCCTATACTATAACATTTCGCACCCCAAAATCAAAATCTTAAATAAGCCACAAATAAAACTAATTGGACCTCCTATATATATATATATATATATATATATATATATATATATATATATATATATATTTGATGGAGTCCTATGGATTTCAATTCATGAAATGGTTAAATATATTCTAACTATTTGTGAGAGAGAGAGAGAGAGAGAGAGAGAGAGAGAAACGATTTCAGTAAAAACAGTTGCAGCCAAATTAAGGTGATGGGCAGTAGTGTAGGCTACATTGGTGCCGCGGTGGGGCTTGGCCCAGAATCTGGCCATCTTGTAATATCATTGTCATAAACAGCCATGCACCATCATCTCATTTTTTATTTTGTGAACAATATTACTAGAAATTTAAAGTTCGCGTGACGGTAGACTCGAATCTGATTTAACAACTTCTCGGATTTTTACCCATCATCTTGACCTAAAAACAATATTCTTACTAGTAATGTATGATGAAATAATAAGCCCCACCTTCCTTACTGGTTCCGCACTGTGTGACTCAACCAATATTTACGATAAAAAAGATGACGAAAATATTTAACTGACACTCTACGATACTAGATGCTTCCATATGGAAATAATAATATCTATAAGAAGTTAACAATACATATATTTATAAAAGATTATTATATATACAACTATACAAGGCATGTGTAACAACATATTTTTGGAACAACATTATTGCACATGGATTTATATAATACTCCGACAATAAATGCTTTAGGAAGCCAAAGAAGAGTACAATATTGTAACTTGCAGTCGAGATCACAAGAGAGTGGGAGACGCGTGAACGACGTCGTGTAGTTTCTCATAAATAATAGAGAAAATCTTAGGTGGGCTATAGAATTAATTATGTTGGGCCAACCCATGGGCCCATATTTGAATTGTCTTAAATGCCCCCAGACTGGATCAATGTGGATCGTTGGTTTCGAGATTTGGTGGATATAACCGTAACTATACATTTATTGATTTACATGGAGATTGATTCCTTCTGCGTTTAAGGAAATTTATTTTAGTGGGGTAAGTACGGTACAATTAGTCACTAAAATAAACGCCACTTTTAACCTTTTAAAAGTAGGATATTCTACGTCATCAAATTAAATATTTATATTGAGGTAAAGATAAAGTTTATGTTAATTGATGTTTGAGATCAATAACATTTGATAAAATTGTAGTAACTTTAATGTAAGTTTGGGCCAAACGTAGTTGATACGTTTCAACATGTTTGCAAAAATAGTACTCCTTCCGCCTCACTGTCCTGTCTAACTTTTTTTAAATGAACGTCTCATTCGTCATGTCTACGTCCAAATATAGATATAATTAGTGATAGTCATCTTTCAATTTCATTCACTACTTTATTTCTAACAACATTTTTTAATCTTCGTGCCCAATCAAAATAGACAACATAAATGAGACAGAAGGAGTATTATTTATGAGGCACACACTCATGGATTAGGCAGTGTGGTTTGGTTCGAGTGAAGATCGTCAGTGATTGCAGTGTGGCTGTTAATGCAATACAATCAAGAACTATAAATCTATTTGAACTTGGATTAATTTCTTCTAGTTGTCGAGTCATGTTGGACTCAAATAGCTTTTTTCAAGATTAATTAGCATGTTTATCGCGAAGCAAACTATATTGCCCACCGACTTGCTAAACATGCTACGTATTTTCAGGCTCTTACTGTTTAGGTTGAGCTCCTTTCGATCTTCCGTATTCTTGTTCTTAATATCATATGCATTTCAAAAAAAAAAAAAATTGTAATATCTCTTCAATGTAAGTTTGGGCCAGAAAAAAGTTGCTACATTTCCAACATGTTTGCAAAAACGCATGTTCCTAGCTTTTATTTTAATGACGAAGGTAGCTTCCAACTATAGTCCAAATCCACTAAATAAATTTTATTTTTGTACAATAATATGCAAACAACACAAGAAGGTAACTTGAATTTGAAATGTCAAGTTCCACCCATTCGAATTTGAAATAATTAATTTCAAGACACTCATTTCACTAATTCGTACTTATATTGTCAGTAACTTTATCATCGATTTGAGTCCACTTCGTAAATGATTTTTGAAGTTAAAACTTCTATTTAGTCATACAATAACAAAATGATATTGGTGTTTCACAAAATCATTATTTCATGAATTACCATCTATATTTTGTTATTTTTTATTGTTGAAGAATAATAAATCAAACCAGACCTACCGTTGTCCCCACCAAATTATAACTAACTTTTATGATTTGTAAGGTATTGCACAAGAATGGAAATTTACTCAGTACACATTGAAAGTAGCAGTTATAGGTATTATGATATTACAAACAAAAAAAAGAAAAAAAGAGGAAAAAACAAATACTTTGTATTTTACAAAATAGTAACAAAAAAATAAAAATTTGCAACAGAAAGTATCATGTTGCATCATTTTCTCGTACAATCATACATGGTTGTTAGCCACATAAATATCAACATGTGTGCGGCTATCATATCGTGTCCAATTAATTTAGATTTGTCGCATGTGGGGTCATTTTTTGGGTTTCAAATCCTCTTAATAATTGACAATGATGTACTAATTTTTTTATTTTTATTTTTAGAATAAATGATGTACTTACTAGTATTTACTACTACTACTACTTATTGTGACGAGTTTAACACCAATAATTTCATGCCAACAAAATCTAAAACTAACCTATTAATGTTCTTGAACGTCTAACAAAGTCGCAATCATTTATAAGACCTTTACTTTAGTTGATTTCTTTTATGACAAATAATATCTATTACGAGCATTTTTATGAATAAATTATATATTCACTAAGGAGTCGTTCGGTATGCATATTAATATATTAGGTATGAGTATCAATATGACTTATATCTATACTGTATTTGGTATATCAATATATGGATATCAAATTGATATATTTGATATCTAATTTTCAATATTTTTATATACTAATTTTTGCTAGTATATGACTCATATCATTACTTCTCTTCCCATTTGATATCAATCAATATCTTCAACATATCAAACACGAATATCAAATATCAATCTGATACGCATACCTGATATCCGATACCTATATCCATACTTGATATCTGATATAATGGTATATGAATACCAAAGGAACCCTAATATATACATTTCACGTAGCAATTAAAAATTCGAAAAATTGGAGTCATGTATTTATTGTATCTGTATTAACATTTAACGATGAAATTTAAGCTAATGTGATCTACTATATCTTAATTAGTATCTTAACTATTTTGATTTTATTTTATATTTTGTGCATAAATATCAAATTAAATCACTTCAATATGAGTGGCATTTTGTTTTTTTCTTTCAAAGCGTCGAGTTTGTAGGGGAAAAGCAAAATAAATGTGGTGATTTATAAAATTAGCAAAATATGATGATTTTGTAGGAATCTTCGTTCTTTGATGAAGAGTGATGAAGACAGTCCTTTTCAGCATTAAATACAAAAGTGACATTTGACTGATTATTATGTTGTAAATCTAATTTAATATGATTAGTGATTTAATGATAGAGGCGTGACCAATTTGTTGATCTCGTCAATAATTTATTGGCCTAAAGCTGTTAGTAGCAATTAACTAGCAACACTTTCCTCTCAAAAAAATAAAAATTAATAAAAAATTAAAAAAAACACTCCATTCTACCACGACATAATTAACAACTGTTATTTTCCCTAAAAAACCTTAGAATCTTTTATTTAGTTTTAATATGTTATAGCAAACTGTTTATTTTGCTTGGTCTTTACTCTTTAGAAGTTATAATAACATAGTTGCATCAATAAAAAAAAAAAAAAAATAATGATATTCGGGCACACTGTGACCGGCCACACGTGTGAAAAAAAAAAAGAAAGTTGACTGTAAAAATGGAAATAATCACATTTTCCCCATAGCTTTTATGCTTCCCAATTAGGGTATATTTCCATTTTCAAAACCTATATTACAATTTTTAGCCCGTGTGGCTGGCCACAATGTGTCCGAATATCATTACTAAAAAGAATTAGTTAAAGAATCAGCTGCTTGAATCAACTTTTTATATAAAAAAAATAAAAACAAAGTAAAATTACAGTTTAATTTCAAACTATACATAGTTACAATTAATTGTTCGGTCTATTTAATTTTTCATAAATGTCTCCAACTTTAAATATCTGTCGCTTGTCATTTATATGGACATTTCATGAGCATCATTGACGTTTTAGCTCACTCAGCGTTTTTTCTATTCATTTGTTGATAGTATTTTATAATATCTCAGAAAATATTATTGGAATCATCAATTTTATAAATCATGTAAAAATCAAAGCCACGAGATATGTTGTTTCACTTCAACTAGACGGATACAAGATTCGTGATGAAACTGTGATGATCCAAATAATAATTATTTGAGGCGTGTTACAGTGCGGCCGTTGCATACTACGCAACTGCCCACGTGGACCGTGTTGTGTACGCATTTATTTATTATTTTATTTTTTATTAAAATAATAATTATATATTTTTTTTTACGGCGAAGCTGTCGGTTCCGATTTTACGGCTCTACCTTCGCTCCGATTATAAATATAAAAATAATTTTAACAACAATAATTTGAATTGTTCGGCTTGCTCTGAGACCTACAGCTCCCCTCGCTCGATCTATTGTGAAGAAAGGAAGCAACAAACGAAAAACGAAGAGGCAAAAAAAATTTGGAATTAAAAAAATGAAAAAAAAAACGGAAAAAAAAATACTAAAAGACACAAGAAGATAAAAAACACTATAAACAAAAACACAAAAACATAAAATACACTGAATACAAAAAGTGGGTATATAGTATGTGGTAGGTGTACAAATTCAATTGTCTAATTCTTTCAATATCAAAATAAAAATTAGATAGAAAAATATTGATGTAGGTTAAATATTAATGTACAAATACTGAGCCGCATCTCAATTCTCTACAATGAAGTATATAAACTATGCCAAAACTAAAAAAAAATGTCTCATCTCTCCAGCTACGAAAAGATTACGTAGCTCGTAATATTAATAATTCATGAAAAATAGTCGAATATCTTTATGTGACACATTAGTAAAAATGATAAGAACTACTTCAAATTAAAATATTTTATTTTATAAATCATTCCTGAAAAATGAAAAAGTTTGAGAAATTAAAATAACAAAAAAGGACAAAAGCATCACTATTTTATCTTTTCTTCGTGACATGACATGTGTTCAATTATATGATCCTTAGGTTGATAAAGATTAAGGGGTCGTTTGGTATATGTATCTCAGGTATGAGTATTAATATGATTTATATTCATATCTTGTATTATTTGGTATATTAGTATATAGGTATCAAATTGATATACTTGATATGTTATTTTTCTATATTTTCATAACTTTACTTTCATTACCACTTGATATCAATCCATATCTTCAACATATCAAATACGAATATCAAATATAAATTTGATACTTATACCTGATATCTGATACCCACACTCATACTTGATATCTGATATATTGGTATATGAATATCAAACGGGCCCTAAACGGTAACCCAAATTATGAAAAAACGAGAGAGAGAGAGATTCGAATTATTAAATGAAATACTAATTAAGGATCATTTGACTTTATTAGGCAAAGATTAGAGAACAAATTGTTACTTATATTTGAAAACAAAAAGATTAAGAATGCCGTGTGATTGCTTCTTGACCATTAATATCAAGATGAGACAAAACTTTACCTCTTCATTTTGCAATTTTGTCTAATTGTTTTATTTTGTAGGTACGATGCATGTAGTCCAATTTCATCTGAGTGTAAGTGGGCTAGTGGGTAATTTTTTTTAAATTTTTATTTATTTTATTTTATCAAAATAAGGTATCAAGATAATGAAAAGAATGAGCTTATCTTAATGTACTTTCCGTTCTTTTACATAAAATAAAATAAAATAAAAATAGTATGTTGATTTTCTTGTTGTGAATAAATCAATGAAATGACAGAATAATTTTGTACACACACTCTAATCTCTAGAATATAATAATATACTTAATGGAATCAAATCTCTTCTGTCACTGAACAAAAGAGTGTCTTGTTTTGTAAAAAATCTTCAAATTAAACCGAAGATTTGGAACCTATTTTTATTTTTTTTATATCGTGGGAACCCGCAGCCCCTACCTGTGCGCACTGAATGTGGAACCTATCTTAAAATTATAGAAACTTGTTTTCATGAAATCACAATTATTTTGTATGTGGGTTTTCAATTCATGATACTAAATACATATAACAACCTTATATCTATCTAGTCTGACACATTGTGTTTTATTTACTTTTAATTAATAATACAATGAAAAATTTAATTCATTGTGCGTATGATGAAATTAACAAAAATAAAATAAAAATTCAGATGATTTTAGTGAGACACGGTCCAATTTATTTTTTCAAAAATAGAAAGTGATATACTGTATCATAATCAGATATATATCTTTTGGGCTTTTGGCCCATTATTCACACAATGTTTGGGCCCATTTATTGGATCTGATTATATGTATGTGGATATGTATCCGACACACAAATAAAGATAGAGAACAATAATATCGACATTTAAATTATACTCCCTCCGTTCCATTCATAACACAACAAAACTTTTCGGTACAGGTATTAAGAATAAAAATAGTTATTAGTGTATTAATAAAATAATATAAAATATTTTTAAAGTAAATAAAGTGTTATTGATGTGATATAAAGTAGTTTTAAAGTGAATAAAGTGTTATTGATGTGATATAAATTAGTTTTAAAGTGAATAAAGTAGTTAAAGTAATTTTTTAATTATTTATATAAAAGAAAACGTTGCAAGATACGACAAACAAAAAGGAGGCAAAAAACTGACGCTTGCACCCCACACGTGGTCGCATGGGTTGCGGCAGGTCGCACACAAGTTTTAGCGATAAATCAAAGTGTATAAAAATTCAATTGATATGACAGTTACTCCCTCTGCCCCGGTATTGATGGTCTGTTTTCTTTTTTTGAATGTTCCGATATTGATGACATATTTCCTTTTTTGGACTAAATTATAATTAAATTAAATTTTTTAATCATTCAACATCATTACCTACCATCTCGGCTATTCACTATCTTTCTTACTACAATTTATTTAAAACCACTTTATTGGACCTATAAAGTACTTTATAAACTTACAAACTACTACTTTATTAATAAGAATTAAATATTCTATAAATTTAGACTAGATATATAGAATACTACATTTTTATCCTTAATTTTCTTTTTCTTTGTCTCCTTGTCAAGCTAAACTAGGCTATTAGTCTTGCAAGGAGGGAGTATATCTTTTGTACTTCATTTTAACATATTGGTTTCCACTATAATTACTACCTGCCAATAAAATTTTCGAAGTTTGGAATCCCTACAAATAGGGCTACTTGAAAATATTAAATAATAAAAATCCTATCAATCAGAATGCAATAATTCAAGTATTTTCGTTATCTATTCATGAAAAAATTGTAAACTATTTCGAAACTCGAACTTGATTAATTTCGAGCTCATTTTGTATTTATGATCTACAAAATGTCTGACATGATAAATAATGGCCGACTTAGTATCACTTGAGATATTTTTAGGCCACAAAATTTCAATTTTTAGGCCCAATCTCATGTCCCCATTAATTGTTCTTAGATATTTCCATAAAATTAAAATTTTACTAGTCAATTATTTGCGAGATTCTCAAGTTGCAATTAGCAATGTCTCTTCCCCTAGAGTTAATTTAGTCCTTCACTTTGTCTGGTCAATTATTGACAAATTTTTTAATTAAAAAGGTTATCGGTTTCCTAAATTTTAAATCTCCGAATATTTATGGATAAGGTCAATGTTTAGTGTTATGAATTCGTGATTAGTACAAGTTTCGAGTTTAAGCAAAATGAATTATATAAGAGTGATAAAATTATTTAATTTACTAAAAGAAAACATAAACATGAATTAAAAAAATAGTTGATTGCAAGGTAATAAACCCGAATAATAATTTATTAATTTTATTAAACCAAAATTTCTCGTCGATCTTTGGAGTGCTATATACTAGTTTATGTAATACTAGAATACAAATTATAAGTCACCTTGGGAATGACCTAATGGTAAAAGTGAGAGTTTGAGGTTCGAACCACATGACACGCCTCTATAGGTCGAGTCTGTCACACTTGTACTTGGAAAGTGTGGTTTATTTGCCCTATGTGTGGTTTGCAGGCTACTGCACAAGGAACGAAAGTTACACAGTGTGTACCGAAAATAGCAGCTGCAGGTTCCCACAACATAAAAAAAAAGAATACAAATTATAATCCATTCGAATTAAATGAAGTTTTCATTTTTCTGAGTGACAAATTAAGTTATTGTTGAAATGTTGTTAGCCTAACTATGCAGCCAACAGGGCTAATTTCATTAACCCATTATAATATTATATTTATTATTTATTGTATTCGAGTCAACAAAGAATACATAGAATTCTCTGTACATGTACCACGAATTTCTTACTATTAAAATACTAGTAGAACAATGATTTAATGATTGACAATAATTAATTTGAGAATTTCTTCGATATAATCTATAATCTATTTTTAATATACTAATATGACTTTTACGAGCGGCGATTCCGATCCATCAATCTACATGTGTCATGTGGTCGATATATATACACTAAAGACAATAATATGATTATTGAAAAAAAATTATAGCATAATGTCCAATTTAGACAATATATGTCACTGTGATGAGACTTAGCTCAAGTGGCTGATTGAGGTACTTTAAGTCTCTCCTTAGTGAGAGATTTTGGATTCAATTCCGTCAGAGTGTGATGTAATATATTCTTATTTTATTTGGTGGTGTAGTGGTCCCCGCATGCATGCAAAGTAGTGATCTCATCTTTTCGTCAGAGTGTGATGTAGTATATTCTCTCCTTATTTGGTGGTGTAGTGGTCTCCACCTGCATGCAAAGTAGTGATCTCATCTTTGTACGGTGTATAGGTCTTACCTATATGGTGGTGTAGCGAATTCAACCAGAGTGCGATGTAGTATATTCCCACATTATTTGACTGTGTAGTAGTCCCGCCCTATATAGTAGTGTAGCGATCGGGGCAAGGTGGGAATTCAACCTCACCAAATAATTTCTTGTAATAAAAATTTCTTGTATTTAAAAAAATATATATATCAATATCTTGTTTGAATTGTTGTATAGTAGCTCTCATTATCAAATTGGATTACAAAAAAATTGATTTTGACATTGTTGAATTTGAAATATACAAAATAACACCCTACCAAAGTTTTTTTTTTTTTTTTAATTGTGTAATTTAGCCATCTAATGGACCATCATTTCTTATCTTTTTCAATTAATTTTGAGCCCTAAACCATGGTCCATATCCATTTCTTCATTAAAAACAAAACAAACCAACAACAAACATTCAAGAAACATTCAAGTATTGAATTATCTTTGGTAGCCAAACCTGATAAAATTTATAATCACGCGACGACAGTTCTTGTCTCAATTAAAAAAAATTCATAAATGTTTTAGGGTCAAATTTGAATATCATTTACAAATCATTCAAGAAATCTCGAATTTATAATATCTCGAGTCAATCATGAAATCGCGCAAAGTAATGTTATGAAAATAACCAAAACTCTTGAACTCGATCTCAAATCTTATATACGAGGAAATAATGTTTGACGACAATGTTGTTAAGTTCTAGTCTATATAGGAATCTTGTGATACATATAGATTATCTCATTTATCTAAAGATACGAATAACTGAAAAAATAAATTACAAGTTCCATAATGTAGAGTAACTTAAATATATTATTCATGACCTCGATCATATAATAAAGGAATATTAAGCAAATAAATTGGAAAGTACATGATTGACCATACAACTTGTAAATATTATTTTCACATGAACTTACATAACTTGTCAATATCACTTGTAAATTATGCTAAGTTCTTATGATAACATGTAAATATTATTTTCCATAATGGTCAATATTCTGTTGTCGGTCATTTTCTTATGATAACTTGTAAATATTTACTAGGAATGTTTTACTTGCATGTATAGAAAACAAATAGCAAAATACAAAAAAAAGAAGAAGCAGAATACCCTTAATAAATTTTCCGTTTGTGTTATCGGTCATTTTCTTATGATAACTTGTAACTGATCGACCAAAGAAAAAGGGTGAAAGTATTGTGTGAGCTTTTCAGCTTACTGAGAATGTTTTACTTCCATGAAGAAGCAAATAATAACATCTAATGCTTTCCATTTTAGTGACTGCAAGTAGCTAGGTTTTCTAGCTAGATTAATTTAATTAGACAATCCTACTACTACAATTTTATGTGAACTCGAGCTCGATTTTCTATTTTAGTGACTGCAAGATGTCTTGTGAGTTTTCAATGCTTACCTTAGAGACTGTCTCTAAGGTAAACTTTGAAAACTCACAAGACATCTTTGGTCGATGACGTTAGAGAGAAGGATCCTTCTCTATCTCTAAGGTAAGCTTTCGAAAACTCACAAGACATTTTTGGTCGATAACGATGAAGAAGAGAGAGGGAAAGAGAGAAGGAGGATATTAAACACAACACGATAGAGTCAATATGCAAAAGATATTTGTTGAAGGAACTAGCATGTTTGAACCGGGATTCATGATTATTACATATAAAGATTTGATAAAAAAAAAATATTACTATGTTAAAAAATGTAGCTATTTTATAAATAAAAATTTAGGTCGCTACGAGAAGAACTTATTTACATTGATTTTTTTTTTGAAACAAACGTATTAATATTGACTTCACTAATGTTCAAGGTTGTTTTATACTAATAGAAGCTTAAATTAGATGTAATAAAAAACAAATTAGATAGGAGTAATATAATGAGAAATTCTTGTGTGAGTGTACATGTAGTACACCCACCACTCACATATTAATATTTTAATAATACAAATTATAATATTAAAATAATGTTATTGTGAGTGGTGGGTGTACTACACAAGAATTTCTCGTAATATATATTGTACGCTTTTTCCAAACACATCACATACTTAACTTATTTTTATTTTTATCAACAATATATATAGTAATTTTATCCAATTTAATATTAATTTTTAGTTTTAGTTATTATTCATTTTATGGATAATGTTATAACATAATTTATATTTTAATTTATAATAGCATTTGCTTGATTAAATGTAATAGTATATGCTAAAATTAGAAACATGCACGTATTTTGCACGTGCATCTTAATAATACAGTTAAAAAGTGTTAGAAAGTGAAAGATGGATGTATCTTTGTGCACTTCATTGTAAACTAAAATCGGAATCATTCAACTATAACCTATAAGTTATAACTGATGAACTAATTTTATAATTAATCATGAACGTACAAGTGAAATAGTTGTTGCTATATTTTTTGGTGGTACAAGTAAAATAGTTGTTACTACATTAATGAAGAACTGACCAAAAGAAAAAAAAAATAAGGAAAATTGTTAAAGACTGATCAAAAGAAAAAAATTGTGTCAGACTAATGTGGGAGGATGCGGCAGTTTCTGCTCTTTGAATAAAGGGACAAATGTGTCCTATAACATCTTTGGCTTATCACATTAGCCTCTCTCGCTAATTCTGAAGCAAGTTTTACTTGTTTCTTGAGGATGTCGTCTCAGTCTTTGCGAAATGCCTCTGATAGTCGCCTCAAAGTAGAAAATATGAAAGGGGCGGACAAGAGGATGAATGCGGATTTGGCGAGGTCATTTTTCTTATAGACAATATTCAGGATAGCGGGAGACGTCACTAAGGAAAATAAACAAAATGGAAAGATGACAACCGCTCGGTTAAGCAACCTCATAGACTCCAAGACCGCCGCACTCCTCACCTCTGCAGCTCTTCCCTCGAACGCACAGAGCTCAAGGGAGACCTCCACAAACCGGTCAAAACGCTCATCGTTGACGTCGGGGAAGAGATCAAGGTCGGCAACGAGGGTGCGCATGCCAATGAGCTTCTCGGCGAAATCGTTTGCCAGAACACGGATCTCTTGGGAAGAGCGGTCGAGGGGAGAGATGTCCTTCTTCTGCCCCTCGATGAGCTCTCGGGCTTTGTCCATATCCGAGAGCGTATACGCCTTAGCAACCGCTAGATTGGCAAATACGTGCGGCGGCGTGGCTCTCCACTGCTGCATCCGCTCCTCCACAAATCTCACGCCAAGATAAATAGTAGCCTCCATGATCTTCAAATTGATTTATATCATAGATTCGGATTAATTTAATAATTAAAACTAGCATTAGCTATTTTTCAATTATGCATGTTGTCACCTATCCTTTTAGCTTTTTTAAGAGGAATAAAAACAATTGAATAGAAACCTAAAGGAGAGCAATAATAAAACACATAAGGCTAAATATTGGAACATATAGAAAGTAGTAGAAACAATCACGGGGGTTTCGCGTGTGCAAATAAATTTTGCATAGATTATGGTGGTCATGATATCAATATATTTATATATGGTATAGCATGTTTGATTAAATAAATTTGTATATACCGAAATTAGAAATATGCACTAGTTTTATTCATGCAAAATACGCGCATCATATTAATATTATTAAAAAGTTATGTTATAAAATAAAATTAAATAAAAGATGGAAAGAAAAGGTTAAGAAAATACGTCTTTCTTAAAATATATTGATGAATGATGATGTTATCATTATTTATTAGAAATTTAATGAGGATTATGATACAATCATCCTTTAATTAAACCCAATAGTCTCAAGTAAATGAGAGTCACAATATTTCAATAAAATATAGACCCAATCTAATAATTACACTTGTAAAATATAGGCCCAAATAATCTAATAATTATTTCCTCGTATATAAGATTTGAGATCTAGTTTAAGAGTTTTGGTGATTTATTTCATAAAATTACTCAACGCCATCTCATGATTGATTCGAGAGATTATACATTCAAGATTTCATGAATTTTATGTAAAAGAAATTAAAATTTGAGCCAACAGTTATGAATTTTTTCAATTGAGACCTCACCTCCGCGTGATTAGAAATTTTCTCAAGTTTTGTACTAAAGATATTTTACATTTAATTCAATACTTGCCTTCAAATGTTGCTTTTAAGCAAAGAGAGCTACCACTTGACTGCAAACCCCTTAATGCAATTTATGTTGGTACATTTATTTATATACTCATCTACGCGTCTTTTGTTCTTTTAAAAGTATTATTCATTTTAGTTTTTTTTTTCGTTCTTTTTTTTTATTATGGTTTGTCCTATCTATTATTCATTATATTTATTTTTTAATTTTAAAAAAAATTATTTATTATCCATAATTTCTTTTTTAAAGTATCTTTTATTTTTTTTCGTTGTGTTTTCTTTTCTTTTTTATTATGTTGTGTCATATTATTTATTTTTATCTGTTTTTTTTGTCCCGCCTACGTGCAGAGTAGGTTCCACCTTTTGTGTGGTGTAGAAGTCCTACCTATATGGTGGTGTAACGATTTATTTAATAATAGATATATATATAACTTATTGTAATATCATAAAAAAAAGACAATATATGTCACGAAACGCGTTTAAAAAAAATAACGTACATGTCTAAAAAAAAGAAAAATAATACTCCCAACACAGTGCATTATGACATTTTGTTTGGTATCAAAATAATATACTTTTGCAAAATGTATCCTTACCTCGGATTGCATTATGACAGTGACACAGTGCATCTAGCATTTTGTTTGGTATCAAAATAATATACTTTTGCTCGACATTTTTTCGAAATTTTCAAAATATCCCAACACTTCATAAAATAAAAATATAATAATCAAATTTTTTTAGCATCAGAAAAAATATTCGGGGGCCAGAAACGTGACATGTAATCGGGTTTGAATAGAATTTCTACAATAGTTCCAACTTTCAAATCTAATAGAGTCCAATATAAATTGAACACTTTTCATTTCATGTTTTTGGCACCAGATATTCTGAATATATAATTGAAAATAAAAGATAAAATCATAAAATGTTAGTCATTTACTTTATATTTACTTTGATTGTTAAATTTATCATGTGAAAAGGAGTAAAAATGACCGAAAAAAAGGACTCATACCCTTGAAAACCCTCATCTCTTTTCCATCACTTTCCATAGGCAATAATTTCACTTTATTTTCTTCTCTTTTTCATTCCAAGAAGAGATAATATTATCACACAAATACCTCATGAAATGTAAAAGGTGAGAATATAAAAGTACATATAATTAACCATTTCAAATTTGATTGTAGAGATTAAATTGTGATCAATATTGTTTGTTTTTCTTGAAAGAAGTTGTGATCAATGTTTTGTAATCTACTTCTTGAAATTAAATATTTCAAATAATTAAAAATGCTTGTAATCTACTTCTTGAAGTTGATCCTAATTAACTTGTCTATTGAAGTTGAAAGTGAAATGTGGCCAAATACATTTATTACTAGTAAATTAGAAGCATTTTTTTTGGGAGAGAATGATAATGAGGTACATAGGTGAGACCTCTACATTACATAAAGGTGGAATAATTACTTCGCACGCAGACGGGATCATTATACCATCAAATAAAGTGGAAATACAATACTTGATTTTAGCGGAATTGAATTCAATATCTCTCACTAAAAATAGACTTATACAACTCAGCCAGCCATTTAAGCTTCCATTTTAACTAGATGCAACATCAAGCCCACTATCTTCTTATTTTGGGGAAGTTCCTAGAATTTGCTATTTTCCTACTAATTTTTGTTATAATTAATTTGATTTATAATTTTAATGTAATTTTAGTAAAAAATAAGTTAGATCTAATGAATTTCAGTAACGCATAATCTATATATTATAATCAAGTAAGCGATGATTCACTTATATTGATTAGACTTTACTTACATTCATAATTGATACGTACAAAATTTTTTTATTTATTTTTATTTTATTTATTTTGTTATTTTATCCTAATTGACTCAAAACGCATGCATATTAGATAAATAGGATATTGGATGTATAAAATTGACAACTTTCAGAAAAGGACTAAAAAGTTAACTATAAACTCGACAGAATATTAAGTGCACGCAATGTTATGAACACTTTCGAAACGAAGTCTAATTAAATTTGATTTGAAAATGAATTATTTACAGAATACTTATAAGTTTTATATTTGACTTTTTTCTGAAAGAAGTTACATATAATTTGACTTAGGGAATATATTAATATGTTCAATATCTAATTCTTATATGTACTATTGGGTCTTTTATAAAAATTTTACACAAAAGTGAAGAATGAAATATCCTAATAGAGACGTCACATATAGTACTGTAGTTTTAATAATTACTTGTACCTATAAAATGAGTCAAATGACTTATATTTATAATTCTTGAAAGCATTTAACCATAAATAGAGGGAAGTACAAATTAGTTTTGTTGCTTTCTCCATGATCAATTACATGTCATTCCACGCATTTTCTTTTTCTCTCTGCACTTTTTAAATTATACTCCATGTACAAACTACTCTTAAATTAGATACTACCTCCGTCCGCAAATCAAATATTCATTTGGATTTCAGTACAAAAATTAAAAACTGATAAATTTGTTTTAAGTGGGGTAAAAATTAGAATGTAGGGGATATGATAATGACAAAAAACAGTTGTATTGACAAAAAAATGGGGGTATTGACCAAAAAGTAAGAATAAAACAAAAAAATAGGAATAAAGTTGTTGGAAGGTGAGGCCATCAATGAGAAAGGCTAATAAATAAAGGAAAAATATGAGGGAAGATATAGTTGTACAACAAGGTAAGTAGATATTTGATTTGTGGACAAAAAAATATGAGTAAGTGGGTGTTTGACTGAGCTTAAAGCTCATTAAAATAGCTTATAAGCTCTTAAATCCTTAGTAACGAACAACTTATAAGCTGTTTTAAGGAGCTTAAAAGTTTAGCCAAACACCTTCTAAGTAGGTATTTGATTTGTGGATGGAGGGAGTATTAATCAAATGGCGAATTCTTTAGTGCGTCTTGTTCTTGCTAGAGACCGGCGTGTCAGGCGCGTGGAGTACACGCGATCGCATCCACACGCTACTATTTTTTTTTCAGATTATTTTTTTTAATTTTTAAATTTTTTTAAAAAATTCTAAATTTTTTTCCTTTACTTTTTTTTTGTTTGCCTCTTCATTTTTTTGTTTGCTGCTTCTTCTTTGGTTAAGATTCGAGCGAGGGGAGTTCAATGCCTCGAAATGAGCTTAATAAATCCAAATTATTGCTCGACAATTATTCTTATATTAATAATCGGAACGAAGGCAGAGAAAAAAAATCAAAAAAGAAATTGGTCAATGAGTTTGACCCGATTTAACCGGGTCAACTGTGTCACAGGTCTCACATGAGACCATCTCTAGCCAACTACTCCCTCCATACGCGAGAAAATGTTCCAATTGCAGTTGAACACGAAGATTAAAAAAGTTGATAAAGTTGTTTTGAGTGGTGTAAAAGTTAAATAGTAGGGGTATTAATAACGACAAAAAAATAGTTGACACTGACAAAAGTTAGTAATAAAGTTGTTAAGAAATGGAGATTCTTGAGAGTATATAAATATATAAAGTGAAATAAGACTCTTTTTCGCGTACAAAATAAAAAAGAGTAAGTATGACTCTTTTTCGCGTTGGGGGAGCACTACTTTTGAATATGAAAAAATCCTCAAATAATCGAGATAAAGAATTTAAATTAAATGGAAAACAAATCCCCCCGGCCGACACCTTCTCACACTAAAAAAACAAAACATCACCTTCTCAAGAAAAATAAAATAAAAATATCAAAACATCACGTGATATGTCATGTGCCATTAATCCCCTAGGGCTCCACTCTGCCTGTCTAACCGCACAGTACTGTACAGAAATCACGGCACCGAATTATGATTACTTAATCACTGTTCAATAACCCCTTTTGCCAGTCTTTGCTCCATCAACCGCAGGTAAAATTCCCATTCCCCCCTCCTCCTCCTGCCACGTGTACTGTGTGGGTCCCACATGCTGTAAATACAGTACTAGTGTCGTCGCCGAATCTCTCCTATTTCTCTCTCTCTCTCTCTCTCTCTCTTTCCCCTCCCGGTTTTCTCTCTCTAAAAATTCGCCGACGCTCAATTATCCGGCGATAGGCGCGCATATATTCTGTATATTTCTGTTCTTCAATTTTGCGAAACACGCGTTTCTTTCACTTTCTTCTTCTGCTGTCGTCTGATTTTATTACTCTCTGTTGCGGATATTTTGTGCGATTTTGTGACCGTTAGAAATTCCGGCCGTTACTTTCTGAGGTTGCGTTTTACTATGTCTGAGCTTATTACTTATTAGTCTTGAGTTTTCGATCTGCAGCGAAATTTGAGGTTTTCTCAATTGATCTGTTTTCCTTTTTTTTTTTTTGACGTGAAACGTTTTGGGGTTTGCAGTGCACAGAGTGGGGATAATTGATTGATTGATCAATTGATGCTGAAATTTTCAAGAATTGTCTGTGTTGATCAAAATTAAAGATGTCTGGACCCTTGGATCGGTTTGCTAGGCCTTGTAAGTGAAATTATTTTAAGTATCTTGTGTTTTTCATCTGCATTCACTAATTATTACTTGCGATTGTCATGGGGTTCGGAATTTTTTTTTATCTGTTGAATGTGTGTTAAGATTATAATTTCTTGAGCTGTTTGAGGTTGTCACATTTGTAGTTAAATTTTTTGTCTGCAGATACGGTTTATTAGTTGCAAGTTTTTTGGGATTTTGATTTTTTAATGTCTAGCTGTTATAAGAATGTAAAGTTGTATGGAGTCATTTGATTTTGCGACTGCAAATTTTCAGTTGGGATAAGGTAATTCTTGGAGTTGATTTAGTTTTAATGGAGTTTTGGGTTTTGCAATAATAATTGAGAAGAGAGGTGAAGGTTCTGGATAGATATAATGGCATTAGTCTGCATCGCCATAGACTAAATCGTGCTTTAACTTATTAAGGAATTGTTAGGTTTTCTTGAAAGTAATACTTAGGAACCTTGAAATGTCATACTAGTATAGATCACACTGGCTGTTCAAACTTTGCTTTGGTTAGTCTTGATTTGACAATTCATCCAACAACAATGATTTGTCACTTTCTCCTTTCTTGTTGTTGTGGAAATGCTGCAGACTTTATTTTGGCCTTTAAATGGAGTCCAAGGAGATTCAATAAGCTTTTGTTGTGCTTAATTGAGTTATAGCCTTATCTTCTGACTAAAGTTTGTATCGATTCAAACAAGTTGGCTTAATTGAGGTGATTGGTTGATGACCCGTCATTAAATGCACAAATTGCAGTAAATTTAGAAGTTTATGCTGTGGAGGTTTCCAATCAGAACTGTTGGCATTATTTTTAGGAGTATACTCAAAACTACATGAGTTGTGCTCCCCTTTTTTATTATCAAGATGTTCAATCCTTACATGTATATCTTATTGCTTCTGGTTGAACAGGCTTTGAGGGTTCATCTGGTAATGATGAGAGAAGAGATGCGAGAAGAGAAGAAAGGAGAGAAGAAAGGAGAGAAGAAAGAAGAGAGGAAAGAAGAGAAAGAAAGTCCGATTTTGAAAATTCTGAGGATGAAAGGAGAACAAGAATTGGTTCCTTAAAAAAGAAAGCACTCAATGCATCTACTAAGTTCAAGCATTCTCTCAAGAAGAAGAGCAGCAGAAGAAAGAGTGATGGCAGAGTCAGTTCTGTTTCAATTGAAGATATCCGGGATGCTGAGGAACTACAAGCTGTTGAGTCATTTAGACAAGCCTTGATATTGGATGAGTTGCTACCAGAGAAGTTTGATGATTACCATATGATGCTCAGGTGATCTATTTCTGTTTCTTTGTCAAACTTGAACTACTCAATGTTAGTGAAGAATTTTGAGAAAAGGAAGAGATAAATTTTCACTTATTAGTTCATTCTCTGAATCTCTTACGCCACAGGAAATCTAGGAAGAGCGGTTAATCTTATAGCTGTAGATTTGCTAATGCTTGATATCATATTTGCCTTCTATGCATGTTTACTTGTATATTACTTAAAAAGTTGAATGTTTTTCTTTTGGAATTGGTAGAACTGTATGTTTTATGTGGACTTGCTTACGTACTTGGGTAGTAATAAGCATCTGGACCCCCTTACTCTTATCTGTGGGGGAATTTTTAACCAACTCAATATTACATGTGATGCGATTATCTTTCAAAAAATGTTTCTGGTATGGTTTTTGGAATCTTTTCTGGGTTTTTTGCCAATCTGTATGATACTCTGGTGCAACTTCTAATCTTTCTTAATTCTACAAACATTACTTATTTCATGATTTTCCAACTCTTCAGATTTTTCATAATACTTTGGAAACTGTACTGTAGGTTTCTGAAAGCTAGGAAATTTGATATTGAAAAGTCCAAGCTCATGTGGGCTGACATGATACAATGGAGGAAAGAATTCGGTACAGACACTATCACGGAGGTAACTTGACCCGTAAACTATCGTAATTTCTGCATTCAACTTGACCAGCTTATTTTCATTTTGTGTCATGTGTTGGACCTGTAGCTTTGTGGGAATCTGTTGACCTCCTTTATCATCAGGATTTTGATTTTCAAGAAGTAAATGAAGTATTGAAGTATTATCCCCATGGGTATCATGGAGTTGACAAAGAGGGAAGGCCTATATACATTGAGAGGCTAGGGAAAGTCGATCCAAACAAACTTATGCAAGTGACCACGATGGACCGTTACATAAGATACCATGTGAAAGAATTTGAGAGCTGCTTTGCCATTAAGTTTCCAGCTTGCACCATTGCTGCTAAACGACACATTGACTCGAGTACAACACTATTGGATGTTCAGGGCGTGGTATGTTCGGCATTTCCAGTGCTTCATTTATCAAGTCAGATGTCCTTGCTTTATTTATTATTCTATTACCGTTTCTCAGGGTTTGAAAAACTTTAACAAGAGCGCACGTGAGCTTATTACACGACTCCAGAAGATTGATGGCGATAATTATCCTGAAGTAACTCCCTGACCTCTTGAATTGCTATATTTACGATACTTTATGTTGTTTTAGCTAATAAGTTGTATGTCTCTTAATTGCAGACACTCCATCAAATGTTTATCCTCAATGCTGGTCCTGGTTTTAGGCTGCTGTGGAATACTGTAAAGAATTTTATAGATCCCAAGACTGCCACAAAGATTCATGTAATTCTTACTTCATTTCATATGGAATCTTAACAAAGCTTTATTGTGATACTTGGTAATTTACGGTTCTCTCCATTTCTGGTGTTTGTCTCAGGTTCTTGGAAACAAATACCATAACAAGTTGCTTGAAATCATTGATGCCAGGTGAATGGGCTGGATATCATGCTTTCATCTTGTTTGTACTAACATCAATATTTCTTTAAAGTGTCTCTTCTCATATTTTTGGGCCTCTGCAGTCAATTGCCTGATTTCTTTGGAGGAACATGTACTTGTGCAGAGGAAGGGGGTTGCCTTCGCTCTGATAAAGGGCCATGGAAGAATCCGGAGATTTTGAAGGTTCAAATTCTTTTGACTACTAAATAATGTCGGTGTAATGTATTGATTAAGATGGTTGACTGCTGGAGTTTGTGGTGCAGATGGTGCTTAATGGTGAAGCACGGCGTGCCAAGCAGGTTGTGAAAATCATCAATAGTGATGGCAAGGTCGTATATGCAAAGCCGCATTACGCCACGGTATGACTGCTCTTATTTTCTAATTTTTTAACGTAAATTGTTGTTGTGATTTGATTTGAGCTGAGATATAATGTTTCTTTTTTTGTTAGCAGTTAAAAGGTAGTGATACTTCTACGGCAGAGTCTGGATCTGAAGCTGAAGATATTGCTTCACCAAAAGCCACTAGGACTTACTCCCACCTTCGTTTGACTCCAGTTCGTGAGGAGGTATGGTTAAAGCCTAGTTTTCTATTCAAATTTGCCTTTTGATTGTCACATAGAAAAAGGAAGGAGAATATTCTATTTGGGAACTCTCTAATTATTATGTTAGCGTTAGGGCCTTGGAATTTTATTCTGCCTCACTGAAAAAATTAACATGGGTATCACATCCTTTTCAGCTGTAGTCCTATCTATTCATGGGAGCATCCCCTGTGAACTCTACTATCTTATGTTTGACGAATTCATAAATCCAAATTATTTCTTTGAAAAATGGAACAAATTTCTTTTGATTTTCCTCTTCTGTATCCGTCATTTTATGTTAATCCATGTAAAAGCATGATCAATTTGGCATTAACATTATCAAGAATGTCGGGAAGAAAAGTGTTACTTATTGAGAACGTATCTAATGTGCTATGGCTCAATGGATTATGTTATGGATATGAATTATGATAATAAAGAATGTTGAAGAGAAACCTTCAACTTTTTCTTGTAATAATCCTCATGATAGTTACTGTTGATTTAAATTGTTTATTAGGTCCCCCTTATGGTTCTAAGGAATACTTGATTTCTTTGTCAGGCTAAGGCTATTGGAACAGCTGGCTACACTGGTCAGTTCCAAGGTTATGATGAATATGTTCCGATGGTCGACAAGGCCGTTGATGCTGGATGGAAGAAGTCCCCTCAAAAGTCTTATGTTCTTAAAGGTTGTTGCAATAGGCACTATACTTTATGACCATTCTTTAACATGAAACATTCTTTGTATAGGGATGCTAAATTGTCTATAACTTATTTCAGACGTACTTCCACCTCCTAATTCTCAAAAGGCACCAGAAGGTGTTCGTGCTCGTGTTCTGGCAACTCTTATGACTTTTTTCATGACACTTTTCCTATTCTTCCGCTCAATATCGTCACGTGTTACCAAGAAACTTCCGGATGCATCATCAAATGAGCAACCTATTCAGGAATTCTCTTTTGACGCAATGGCCAAGGAGGAGTTTAGGCCGCCATCTCCTACTCCTTCGTTCACAGAGGCGGAACTGTTGTCATCTGTGATTAAGAGATTGGGTGATCTCGAAGAGCAGGTCAATACTCTTCAAGCAAAGCCATCTGAGATGCCATATGAGAAAGAAGAACTGCTGAATGCTGCTGTTTACCGTGTGGATGCCCTAGAAGCAGAGTTAATTGCAACCAAAAAGGTATTTTTCGTTATAACTCCACATTTATGAGGTCCTTGTTTTTTTTTCCCCTGAGTTGGTAAATATTTCATTATGATGAGAGTCGGATTAATGTTGTGTACATGGCTTTTCCACTTCTTTCTCAAGAGAGAACTAAAAACCCTTTTTTCTTATTGAGCAGGCTTCTTTATTTTTTATTTTTAATTTATAGATATTGTATAATAGAAATTGTAATATCCTTTCTTTTGAGCAGGCTCTGTATGAGGCTTTGATGAAACAAGAAGAACTGCTTGCTTATATCGACAGACAAGAAGATGCCAAATTCCGGGTAAGTAAAGTTGAAGTATCGTTGTCTCGTACTAACAGTTAGACGACGGTTTGGTGCTAATATGCTTCTCTCTCTCTCTCCCCCAGAAAAAGAAGTTTTGCTGGTAAGATGCATCATATTGGAGATATGATGGTTGAGGATATCTTCGGCTGAATCGAGGCTCGCCACATACCTTCATGCTTTCGAGTTGTGTGTTTGAGGATGTATATTTCGCGATGATGCATACCTTTTATGACACTTTCCAAACACACATGTGTTTTTTTTTTAATATATAATCATACATGAACTGGAACTTTTCTATGTTATATATATTGGGTGATGTTATGTGAAACTATATGAAGTTATGAACACAGGTATTTTATTTCATGATTGAAAACTCTACCTGTGGGTCTTAACAATAAAACTTTATGCTGAGTATTCTAAAATGTATAATCACTAGCTTCTTGAAAATATATAGAAAGCTTACATTTTATTTATTTAATACCACTAATTATTCTAAATATAAAAAAAGCAACACAATAAACAACCAACTGTGGCCTTTCCTTTCCCCACAGCCAAAAAATTCCTTAAATTTATTACAGTTTGAAACTGATAGCCAGCCAAGGACAAAAGCAACTGCTTACCGGCCGATAACTAACGTTGTCTATAATGATATAAACACCAAACAAGATTAGGTTACAAAATACAAAGGTCGAAAAGTTTTGAATACAACCAGAATACACACAATTATATTCACAATGGTTGTAGTTTCCGAAGTTAGAAGGCGAAGAACTTCTTTTTCTTCTTCTTCTTCTCGATGTAGGCGAGGAGCTCCTCTTGTTGCGAGAGGGATTGCTCGAGAGCCTGCAAGAAGACAAGATATGGACGCGATCAAGTTGAGAAAATGCGATTTTCAGCTATTTTGAGATGGAAAAGAGGAGAAGCAAACCTTTTTGGCTTCTTGAAGTTCTTGCTCTAATGCATCGACTCGGCTCAACGCATTGTTTAGCATCTCCTCCTTTTCGGGTGCCATAGTTGGGGGCTTCTGGCAGACTATACTCAACTTCTCTTCTAGTTCGTTCATGCGCTTCATCATGATCAAGTAATCAGCCCTCGACACGGCTGCTTCTGGAGACTCGTAGACGGGTGGTCGGGTTTTGATCATGTCATCAACGCTGCGCATGGAGCTGGAGTAGAGGGTGGCATCTGTGAGTCTTCGAGGCATGTTTTTTGTCATACGAACCATAGTAACGACACCCATGACAAAGGTGAGTACTCCGGTGAAGATTTGGTTGCTGAAGCCGTCGGCGTTCTTACAAGCGTTGATTCCTGGGAAAAACTCTGCGGATGTAGGAAGATGGACATGGAATTAGAGAAGAAACAGTTTGTACAAGGTGACCTAACTCAATATAAGCAAGATTACGCACCTTTGACAAGCATGAGATTGTCGCTTTGTTTGTTTGCTTTAGGCCAAGCTGCAATGGTCTTCTCAACCATATGAACATACTGTTCTTGTTCGGGTTCTTGTGGGACGGGATGGGGATAGAGTTGGGGTTGGGGTTGGGGTTGGGGTTGGGGAAGAGGGTGCGAATGGGGACGGGGTTCAGTTACCTGAAATTGATAATGTACTCTCTTTATCCGCAATTATTGCATAGAAAACCATAAAAAAGGAAAGAATTTGAATCGATGACAAGGGTTAAATGGGAAGTTCGACAATATTGAATCAAGATTCTGAAATGGGACAATTATTCAGGGACAAGATTCATTTCAAGATGAGACACTTATTAGGGGACACACGGAGTGAGAGCGAGCATAATCTCAAGTTAATGATTAGTTGAAGTTTATTTAACACAAAACTAGATCTCACGAGTTCTTGAATAATCACCATTGCAGACTTCTACTGTCCAACTTTCACGAGAAGAAAACGTATTAGATTTTTATAACGTACCTCCTCAGGAGCAGGTAGCTGTGGCAACGGCACATGGTCACTCGTATAAGATCTTATAGACTCGGTCCTCATGTTGAAAGACATGTTTTTCTTCACACAGGACATATCAGATATCGGTGGACTATCAATATCTTAAATATCGAGATATTTTAGTAAGTTTTGAAATAAAATCAGAATGAAACTGGTACCTTGGACTTGTTAGCATTCTCATCTTCTGAAATTGTTTTCTCGTCCGAAGATGAAGAGGCCACCGCGGCTCTGTTTGAGCATTTGTGGTCGCCATTGCGAACCATCTTGAAATGAGATTAATCACAGATTTTTCAGAATCTTAAATTACTGATGCATCTTATTAAAAGTACTAAAGAATTGATGCAGGCATGGCATCAGATTGTAGACCTTCATTATTTCGGGGTCGTTCCAAGGGCCCTTATCGGAGACCATACAACCACCCTTGTCAGCGCAGGAGCACGTACCACCCAAGAACTCTGGTAGCTCACTGACACGAGATCAAAACAATAGATATTATATAAAGCTCTTTGTTCTTGGCTTTTACTCTAATTCTTTGTGGATTCCTATGTTCGTTGCATACTTGCATGGTTTCCTCATAAAATTGAGCTATAAACATTTAAAACCAACCGTAATACTTACCTTGCATCAATGACTTCAAGCAACTTGCTCTGGTATTTGTTACCCAGTACCTGGTAGAAAGAAGAATCGAAACTTGATTTTTCATACGACATTGAGCTAAAGATTAAATGGATGAAAGCAAAGCTGAATGTTGCTGACATGGATCTTCGCGGTGGTTTTTGGGTCGAGGAATGACTTGACAGTGTTCCACAAGAGCCTAAAGCCAGATCCGGCGTTGATGATATACATTTGGAATAAGGTCTACAAGAAAACAGAAAAGGGCAGTCGAATCATACAATAAGATTTCGGAGCTAC
This sequence comes from Schizonepeta tenuifolia, assembly GCA_029490685.1. NCBI lineage: Eukaryota > Viridiplantae > Streptophyta > Magnoliopsida > Lamiales > Lamiaceae > Schizonepeta > Schizonepeta tenuifolia. The sequence goes on along the minus strand of CM055960.1, from coordinate 92,952,812 downwards.
AAACAAGTCGATCAAAAGAAACTAGAAAAACGAGTGAATAAGCACCTCAGGGTAGTTATCACCATCGATCTTCTGAAGACTCTGAACGAGTTCCCTAGCAGATTTTGTGAAACTTTTCAGTCCCTGAAACAAAAAGTGAATTCTTTCAAGAGATAGAATCATAAGATTATTTACAGTCCATACGATTCCTATTTAAAGAGATAAAACTATGAGAGTACATTCTATCATGAGAATTTACCAACCAGATGTTTAACTGAGAATCGCGACCATTGAAAATTATCAAATGTTCATTGGGAAAATCTATTATCTGTGCTCAAATTTACATTTGGAAAAACTCAGTCACATACCACTCCTTGGACATCTAAAATAGTTGTGCTTTGGTCAATATGCTTTTTGGCTGCAATGGAGCATGCTGGAAACTTGTCGATGAAGGTCCTCTCGAATTCCTGGACATGGTATTTTAAATAGCGTTCCATCGTTGTGACCTGCATGAGCTTCGTTGAATCAACCATACCAAGCCTTTCAATGTAAACCGGCCGGCCTTCCTTGTCTGTTCCATGATGCCCTTGTGGATAGTACTTAACAACCTCCTCTTTCTCGTTGAATTCAAAATCCTTGAAACAACACAAGAGGGATAATCATAAAATTTTAATGCATTGTGGATGTAAGCTTTGTAAATACAGGATAGTCGAGCCGTGCAAGATGATGTTTCTGCAGTGGATTGTAATCACAGGTACCTCCATAATGGTGTCGGAACCAAAGTCCTTCCGCCACTGAAGCATGTCGGACCACATTTGCTTTGATTTCTCGATATCGAACTTCCTGGCCTTCAAGAACCTAATGAACATTTAAAACTGATGAGTTTGGTCTAGTTTGGCCTTCAAGTGTCTAGTGCTCGTGGCCACATTACTATAGATGCAAACCGTTTATCGACTAAATCAACTCTCAGATATCAGAGTTCATGGTAAGAAGTGAAAAATCGACAAAATTCAGTTTTAATTTTTTGAAAGACTGTAGATGAGTCAAATAATCCTATTTCTGTTTGATTTCCAAATCACAACAACAATCATATAAAGCAAAAGAAATTTTGCTGTTAAATTAGGACAATCTTTCTCGAATTTTCAGGAACAATATTACCTCAGTAGCATATGAAAGTCATCGTGTTTTGCAGGGAGTAATTCCTCGAGAATAAGTGCCTGGCGAAATCCATCCACGGCCTGCGCTTCTTCAGCATCGTGCTCATCCTCGAGCACGAGAGACATAACTCTGCTGCTTCGCCTGCCTCTTCTAGAAATCGAATCCCTGAACTTGTTAGAAGCAGTGATTGCTGCCTTCTTGAGGGATCCAATCCTAGTTTTCTTATCATCATCAAGAGCATCCGAATCAGCTTTCTCGACACCTGCAAAATATTCCACCAACAATCACACTTCTCTCTCAGTCGATATAAAGCAGATAAAATCAGCCAAAAAACAACAAAAAGTTATCACTTCTTTTCCGATTTCGAACTTTTGACATAATTTCTTACTCAAGGAGTTGATATACTGTTAGATTTTCAAATACATTTTCATTCTACAATATCTTTATATCATCAAAACTGAAATTTAACCATGATCCACAAAACTTTCAACATAACTTGGAAACAATAAAATCATCCACACAATGAAATGAAAATTGGAAACAAGAATCAAACAAATTCAAAACATAAAGCATCAAAACGTACTTGGATCGGAGGGTTGATCTAAACGTCCTGACATCTCGACTGCACTTCCCTAATCCGATCAAGTTAGACAACACCAACAATATCTACAATAACAAAGGTGCAAAATGCTATAAAAATACATACATTATAACATTGCTTCAATATTCACACCAAAATCTAATCCAATTAAGAAGATTTCAAATGCACATTCCTATTAATATACACAACTTACATGTTGTGCTTCAATATACACAACATAATCCAAGCCAATTGATATTCTAAATACATAATAATTCCAAAATTTGACATAATTAGGTTAATGGAATTCGATCAAAAATCCCCAAATTGAAATTAAAAAAAACCACACACTCCCAGCAGGGTGATGAATGATTACTATAAAAGATTAAACAAACAGAGAAAAAAACATAATTATTCAAAAAAAGAAGGAATCATTACCAAAACCGGAAGAGCTGCTGTTTTGTTCAAAGGAGGGCGAGAAAGAGAGAGAAAGTGTAGAGACGGAAGTAGAGTCAGAGAAGGATGGAGAGAGAAAAAGAAGGAAGAAATTATTCACCAGTGAGAGAGAGAGAGAGAAGGGAAGGGGACTCTCTAACCGAATTACCCTCGAAAAATTTGTGGCTTTGCATGCTACAAAAAAATCAATGGCTGCCAATTATTACCATAATTTCTTCATAATTCCACAAATCATATAGCCTAACATAGAAAATATGGAAACACATCATCCATAAATCAATTAATTGAAAAGAGGTGTTCTTACTTACCTCTCTTTCACAGGGTCTCCTCTGTGTAGTGAGAGAGAAGAGAGAGAAATGTTCTACGAAGCTGTCCACTATGTGTGTATCTTAATAAGAGAGAGAGAGAGAGAGAGAGAGAGAGAGTGGAAGCCATGTCGGAATCCTGCGCGGAAAGATTCCGAGCTGAGTTAAAGGACTGTTTCGGTTTATTTCCCGCGAAAATATATTAAATATTATTTTAATTCTTTAGTTGAAAAATAAAAATTTAAGTATTTGATACTCCCTGTGTCCACTCATATTGTCTTATTTCTCTAAAATGAATGTTTCACTCAATGTGTCACATATCAAATAAGAAAAGAATTTACCCTTCACAATTCTTCAAAAGTGATGAGATCGACATACTCAGTTACGGATAGGAATGACAATGGAACGGGTTTTTATGGGTACCCGCACCTCCCAAACCCTGATGGTACAAGTTTGAGAAATATTAAATGGTTTTGGGACGGGTTTGGGTAGAAATATGCAAACCCGTCACGGATTTGGGTCGGATTTGAACAATTACCCCCGAGTACCCGCTACCCAAACCCATATATATAAGATATTATAGGTATAATTTATTCTATAATTACAAATATTAGTATAAATATTAATAGATTTAGAGTTTTATATTATTTTTTAACCCATACACACATTCCGTAACAGTCGAGTCTGTAATGTTTCTCCCCTACTTCGATAAATCTACTTCAAAAAAATGACAATACTGCGGCAACATTAATAATTCATAAATCTTCTAGTTATGTTTTAAGATTTTGTAAGTTCGTAGTACTTTGCTTTGAGAATAATATTAGTGAAATTTCTATTGATAATTATGTTTAATAATATTTATAATATTTTTTTATTTAATGTTTACTTTTTAGTATTCGGATTTTTAGTAGGTAATAAACGGGTATTACTCAACGGGTTCAGGTCGAGTATGAGTTATAAAATTATTTTTTAATCGGATTTGAGACGGATTTGAGTGTGAAAATTTTCATGCGTTTGAATTTAGAAAAAACTTAATAAATAGTACCCGACCCATTACCATCTCTAATAATGGAATAAAATGAGTGGAACGTAGGGAGTAACAAACTCCCAGTCCACGTGCACTAAAAAGTGAAGAAATAATTAATGTTTTAATAAGCGCATAAAGGGTGTGCACTTTCTATTCCAGTACATGATTTCATCAATTTTTTTATAGTTTAAATCTCATGTAAATTCAATGAATTATTTTCTTGAGATACTCAAATAATATTTACCTTACTTTTTTTAAAACTCGCATACTCAAAGAATTATGTCATCAAATATAGACTTACATCAAATTAATGAATCTTGACACAGATTGATACAATTTTTTGTGTATCAATTTAAGTTATCGTTTGTTTCGGTTTCGTTCTCTACTTTAAATTTTTGAGTTTTCGTCTGTTGTCTTAGTATTAATGCAGAAAAAGAATGTGTTTGGATGAACTCTATTGGAATTTACTCCCTATTGATGTTTCACATAGCAAGATTCTTGTGACAATCTATTAAAAAAAGTAAGATTCTTGTGACAATTAAAACAAGGGTGATTCTAAACAATTTTTTCTCCATAACTCCTTATTTAAAAGTAATATATATATATATATATTAGTTTTAATTTAATATAAGTACTAATTTACCAAATAAACCTCAACATTTTTTTTAAAACTTCAAATTCCAAAATAGCTTAATTACTATAGCCCCGGTTTTTTAAGTTAAGAAAACGTATGCCTAAATATTTATAGCCCCCATTTAATTTTTTTTAATCACAAACCTCCCTTTATTTAATAAAAAATAATAAACATATATCCCTATTATAATAATAAAATAATTCTTGTATTTTAAAGATATTTAATGCGTTTGGTGATGCAAGAACAGTTAGGAGTTTTGTAGAATTAAGAAGCGATATGCATACATAAGAACTTTGTATGTTTAATAACTACGCCACTGACAAGCAACCTTCATGAATCCACTAACTTTTTTTTTGAGGATGAATCCAATAACTAATTGATCAACAAACAACAATTTAACTTTCAAACAAAATTTAAAATGCTTGAATTTCAGCTAAAAAATAAAAATAAAAATAAAATGCATGAATTTCAACAAAAATTGTGTTACACAAGCATAAATTCCTGACCAAGAAATAAATTTACCCAGTGCACAAGTCCGATAACAACTGCGGTTTACCCTCGTAAGATGCTTACGAACTTAATTTACACAATCGTCTCAAGTCCCATGATCATATCACATTTTGATATAAGAGACCAACGATTAAAACTCTCTAGCATCATGTAATGAAATAAATCCAATATCATATTTCATTATTTCAATACTTACTTAGTTAAGCATATGACAAAACGCAATATAAGAAAAATCATACAATCCATCACTTGTAATATTGCTACTTCATTTCCTATATATTCACCACTATGATTAGCTTTAGTTTTAACCCCCATTTTGACCCTCATCACATTTCGACGACTCGTACTAGCTATCTGAACTCTTCGCGTTTACCTTCGCAACCTCTTGCTCGAGCAATCGAGTCAAGATCTTGAAGGCGTCAGCCGCCTCCGCCTTCCCAAGTATCTCCCGCCTAGTCTCCATAGGCAATGCTTTAGCCATGTTCATCAATTTTGTCACCCCATCATCATCATCATTGTCACACCCTTTACTTATTTCCTTCAATTTGAGACTCTTTTGTCCTTCACTTCTTTTGTCCTCGAGGAACTTGATCAGTTCCTTGAGGGCAACCCCTGGATCATCGCTCTTCAGCAGTTGCTCGCCTATTTCAGCTGGAGTCACCTTAACCAAACCTATCAATTCTCCGGCCTTGGATATTAGAGAGTGGTCTGTGGTCCCAAGATAGTTGTTTGCAAGCAATTTGAACCCACACGGGGTGCAATACGACATGTGCAAGTGCACATCCATACGGCCCGGCCTCAATAGGGCATTATCAAGCTTCTCTTTATGGTTGGTCGTGAAGATGATGATCCGTTCGTCTCCCATGCTCGACCATAGCCCATCGATGAAGTTAAGCACCCCTGATAATGTAACCTAGAATGAAGAAACATCAAGAGAATAATTTATTATTCATACCCTTAATCCTTTTGTATATCACATTTATATACTAAAACAAGCCCTAACAAGATATAATGAATAGTAGTATAAAAAAAAAACACAAGTTTGCATTTGCCTTTTTGAAATTGCTACATTGGTATCAAAATTGCAAAACTCGAGTTCCGTGATTATATCCTAGTTATAAAAATAATTAAAATATTAATTATAGCAGATAACACAAGTTTTAATCTAATGTTTTCATTGAAAGTGTCAAAATTGCAAATAACACAAGTTTAACCTAATGTTTGTCATTAAAAGTGTCAAGATTGCAAATTTGGGTTCGATAATGAAACCAACAATTGCTTGCATGACACAATCCTCGACTCAAGAACCTTTCGAGGAAAAAAGCTTGACTTAGAGGGTGTTGGCTGAGTTTATAAGTTCATTAAAACAACTTTAAGCTCTTAAATCCTAAATAGTGAACAAGTTATAGCTTATAAGCTCAGCCAAACACCTTATTAGAGTTCACTTTTTTTTTTCGGGTGCGATAATTAAACCAAACCATGATAAAAACAAATTCGCAATCACTATTACAATCCTCGACTCAAGAATTATATTTGTCGATGAAAAATACTTGCCTTAGATTTCATCTTTTTTGCACTTGCATCCATTTTATTTTCCTTTGCATGTTCCTTAGCTAACTTCCTCTCGGCCAGAGCTTGATCAATGGATGCATCAATGTCTTCCACAACAAGAATCGATTTATTCTCAGTCGTCATCAACAAATGCCTCAAATGACTATCGGAAGCAACGGAACTCAGCTCCAAATCATAGACGTCGAACTTCAAATAATTCGCCATTGCTGCAATCAAGCTCGATTTACCCGTCCCCGGCGGCCCAAAGAGCAAGTAGCCCCTCTTCCACGCCTTCCCCACTCTCTTATAAAACTCTTTCCTCTTCAAGAATCTATCGAGATCGTCCACGATCATCTTCTTCATCTCGTCGTCCATCGCCAGCGTCTCGAATTTTGAGGGATGTTCGAAATTCACACACCGCCAACCGTAGCAGTAATGCAAAGAGAACAATTTTAGGGTTTTCTTCTCTTTTTCTAGGGTTTCCGAACTTTCTAGAACGTAGGGTAAGTACTCGTCGACGACCTTCTTTTTGTGCTCCTTGTCGAATGTCAACCGAAACTCTTTCTTCTCCGATTTGTCGCCGCCGGAGCTTCGTACTTCCGTCGTGACCAGTCGCCACCTCAGCTGAATTCCGGCGAAATTATCCATAATCTCTTCGCCGCCGCAGAAGAGGACGTCGATGTTCTTCTGCCTCGGGGGGAGGGAGGCGCGGAACTGCAGGGCGGAGGAGGCGGCGACGGCGGCGACGTGGATCACCGCCGCGGAGAAGAGGTTGTTCCTGCTGAAGCCGGCGTTGTATTCGTGGATGAAGAGGGTGGTTTCGTTGGAGAAGCGGGAGAGGAGGCGGCGGAGCTTGGTGTGGAGGTAGGTGTTGAGCTCCGGCGGGAGGAAGTTGGTGGCGAGGGAGCGGAGGAACATGGCGGTCGCCGCCGCAGAGGCGACGGTGGAGAACATCGGTAGTTGGAGGTTGGGAAGCATGGCGCGTTTGCTTTTCCGCGACGGCGGTGGGATTGTTTCTGAGAGAATGGAGTGGTTGATTTTCTGCAACGGTGGTGGGAATTTTTTCGAAACCATTTTTTGATAATTTTTGAATGATCGATTGATGGAGAAAATCAGAAGATCTAGTTAACTCTATCAAACCCTAATTAGCGATTATTGTGGAAAAAATATGAAGGGAATAAATAGTAAATAGGGAAATATATAATAGATTCGTATCTTCTAAGTACTACTTCACGTTTTGAAACTCGGATTCGGATTTCTTTCCCAGTACCACTATTTATTGCACATTAAAAAAAATAAAAAAGAATTTTGGTACGATAATTGGAAACTAATTAAATTAAAAAACTGAAAAAAAATCTAAAAATCTGGAAAAGTAAAAACAAAATCCTGAAAATCTGAAAAATTAAAACCTCAAAACTGAAAAATGAAAATTAAGCATAAGAAACTGAAACAAAAAATAAATGAGTAAGTCTTGTGTGCATATGTCTGCACAGTACAAAACCCGACCCGCCCCGCCCCGACCCGCCATGCGCCTGACTGACCCGGCGCATGGGTCTCACGCGCCACAGTAATTTTTTTTTTAAATTTAAATTTTTTTAATTCCATATTTTTTTTTCCAAGGCTCCGATTTTACGGCTCCGCTTTCGCTCCGATACTAAAATAAGGATAATCGGCGGGCAACATTTTGGATTTTTACTGCTCGCTCTGAGGCCTTCGGCTCACCTCGCTCGCATCTTGACCAAAGAAGAAGCGGCAAACAAAAAAAAATGGAAAAAAAATCTGGTCAAAGGGCGGTTTGACCGGGTCAAACCGGGGTCAAACGGGTCGGGTCGGGTCGGGTCAAATGGGCGGGTGTTCTACGGTGGAATAGTTGCACCCAAGTTTTTGTCAAAATAAATACAGTATGATAATTTATAATTAAATAAAAGAAAAAACTGAATTTTTTTCCTCGATTTTGACTGGAAATTAAAATTAAACACACAGTTTAATATTCCTAGTTATACTCGCTTATAAATTAATCTCAACAACAGCACACCATTTATAACGATTAACCCACACCTGAATAAGAGTAAGACCATAGAAATGCATGTATGAATTTAACTATGAAATCATAATAAATAATTCACAAAATGTAAGCGAGTGTGCCGTAATTCTCCATTAATAATGAGTTACAATATTGAAGAAAGGAAGTGATCATGTAAGAACTTATCTTTAGGTAGGAATTAGGAATTAATCTGTATCATTGATTTTTATTAATTTACGGTCCAGATTAATTGATGCATTAGATTATTGTTGTTTGTGTATTAAAATGTGCTAAATATTTTGTACAGTAAGTTACTGTAATTTGTGCAGTAAAAATGTTTGTTCATTAATATACGTACTACATTTTGTGCATCACGTAAGTGATGTTTATGATGATTCATACGGACTGATATAAAGATGAGTTTGTAACACATCCACAGAAAAAAATTATCAAACGCACGACATTATATTGTGCCACAATAATGTCAATTAAGCCCATATAAATAACATAACGCAACAACATCCTTTAATTTCCATCACACAGAGTGAATCAAGTAAAAGTGCACCTAATAGATCGTAAGAGAACGAGGTCCTAAGTAGTGCAGTAAGCTAACCCAAGTCGTATTATCAAGGAATACTTAACATGGCATTGCATTCATGCTAACACGAAATAACAAAACAGGCCTAAACATTATAACCAAGTTTTTGATGAGTTTTTATAACTAAGAATACTTAATAACTTAAGATAAACAGAAATTTAAGAAATGCAAGCATCTAGGATTAAAGTCCTTCTCTTCCGAATCGACAAAACAAGGGACTTGAAATGCTCACTTAATAACATTAATGGAGTTCCCAATCTACTAACCTTCGTATTCATAGACTTGAACTTCACCAACGAAATTAAACAAACATGCTCAACAATTAATCTATGCGTCTCTTATTAAGATTATCTCTATTTCAATCACAACATGTAACGAAATCATCTCTCGATCTCATTCATTACTAACACATCAAACATTGATCTGATGTTCGAAAGAAACTATAATCAATTGAAATAGACAACGAGCATTTCCATTCCACAAGTAATAAAACAGAGTTGAAGAACTAAATCCTAGACTATTAAATCTAGTTCATAATGCAGAAAATGAAAGTAAGACAAATACTGGAAATAAACATTGCATAAACGAAAGTGACAATCCTTACAAAGTACTTCAGAATCCAACGATCATCAAGTGCTTGAAACTAGAATAAATTCTAAATTGTTTGAACAAAGAAATTAAAATAAGTCATTCTGCACAGTTTTCTTCTCTCCTCTCCTAAACTAGAGAGAGAGAGAGAGTAGAATGAGAGACTTTTGTCCAAAAACCGATAAAATGCATTTATACTGTTGGAGAAAACCGTCCGCCAGCGCCGATGGGAACCCATCGCTGGCGGGAAACCCCTTAATTCCCACTTCGGCGGTAGTTCCGGCGCCGACGGGACTTCAATTAGCGAAAACATTTCCCACTCCGATTGGAAATCCCGCTCTGGTGGGAATCCTTGTTTGCTCCCTCCTTTCCCGATTGCACTTCTTTTTCCATCCTTTTCGACCCGACATTGCATCATCAACCACCTACGTACCTACACACATCAAAACACCAAAAACCACATAAACGATCACAACTCGTGGCCAAAAACAAACAATAACATGCAAAACACACAAAAATAATAACACACAAAACACACAAAACACACAAAAACAAATTAAACACACAGATTACCTCTCAAGGCAAAATTTAATTTCAAAATGAAACAATATTCATCCGATGCTCTTTATGCTCATATTTCTCTCTATGACGTGCACGGTGCACATTTCTAGAAGTACGGGCCAGGCCTTTGAAATATATAGATACTACAAACGAGACAAATTTTGAAAATTGCAAACTAGTGCTACCAACAAAGAAATTTGCAAATAACACAAAATAACTAAACAAAGGACTTGAAAACTGAAACCCATAGAAAATCAGCAAAAGATAACAGATACTGGGCATGAGTTGTCCAGCCTATTACAGAGTAATCCCTAAGAACACGAAGAAAATTTTCAATTCGCGGATCATATACAATAAAGCATGATTTGAAAAAAGCATTCATGACTGTAGCGTGGTTATAGGATGCATGTCATTAGTTGTGAAGGATGTGATGTAGTATATGAAAAACAAATAATTAATTACTTGAGATGAGGTGGTTTACCTTTTTGCACTGCAGTGAGGTCGAGCGAATCATGCATCACCATTCATCTACACGAAGTTGGAGGGCGTAGTTGTCGTATTCAGAACAAGGGCAGCTGGTCAATGGTGTCAAAGCTGATGCAATCCAAGAAAGCATCAGATGACGAGAATGAGTTCAACAAGCTGAATTCACTCTTGCAACAGAGTCAAGATAACGAGCTCGTGAACCACATAAAAGTGATGGATTCGAGCATTGAAGTCCTCGAGGAAGATCTTGAATCCATATTCCGGCAGTTGATCAAAACTAGAGTCTCACTCCTCAACATTCTCAACCACTAGCCTTGTTGAGATTGAAATTTTTGTAACTATATACCTGTATATATATACATTGATCCACAAAGGATTAATAGTATACAAACAGAATTTTTTTTTTCTACATTCTTGTTTAATATCCTTATTTTTTCATTATGTTTATTTTAGTCAACCTTGATTATAAATATCATGACATTTCAAGATTTACAACATCATGCTATCTATGTTCATGGTGATTCATAAACCATAATCATTAAAGAAATCGATGAGAAAGGATAATTGTTTTTAACCCTTGATTTATACAGCTACATGAACCGAGCCTCGTAGACGAGATCTAGTGATGATTATCAACGTGTCTACATTTATTTGAGTTGCAAAACATCCTCTCTCACATACAAAAATCGACTCTGGGGTTTGCAGAAAAGTATCGAATTTGGCGATTAGGTTTACTGAATGAGAAGGAAGATGGAAACCCAACAGCAGAAATAATGGAGTTGTATAAAGATCCGGAAAGAATTGATCTTTGATTAAGCTTCATCTTCTTCACTTAGATCAACGGCGAGAATGAACGGAAGTGGGGAGAGAGAGGCTAGATGAAATATGGTGATTTTCACATCTGAGAAAACTTTTTAGTTCGTTTATTTATCTAGATTTATGGTTATTAGTAGTTTTTATTATTTGTTTCTGATTTATTGCAAAATTAATTTTGAGCACACATTTTTAGTTGGAAACTAAATTTGGGATGAAATTATCGGAATTAACTTCTAAGGGTGATACAAATGACTCACATTTGTACCTCGACCCGCGACACGAGCCCTTCTTATTAAGAGTAGATCCGTCCCAAAGTACAAATGTTGATCAAAATTTGTATTATGAAGAGATTGCTTCAAATATTGAGTTTTAAAGTCCTTTATAGCTATTTCAAAAATGATCTCTTTTTTTAATCTATAATCATAATTTGTTGTAAAATTAATATTGAGCATAATTTTTTTGTCGGAGACTAATTTCATTGTGACTTACCAATACTATTATATAACTTGAACAATAGTATAGTAAAAAATAGTTCACTTTATTATAATACTTAATGGAATAATTTAGGAATTAATTGATGATAATTTAACCTTGAATTTATTAAGCAATAACCATTATAGTTTTTGTAAAAGAAAGTTATCCGAATGAATTGATGAATGGAAGTTGAATAATAAATTATTTCCTCATATGAAGAAACTTTGAGGAGATGGACAATGTTTCAAATCCTATCATGATGTTTTACATATTGATAGTACTATATATAATTCGGATTCGATGGGATTTTAATAACGAATCTAAGGAGTTCACCTCATTATTTATTAGGCACCAATTAATATAATTCTACATTTACATGTATAGTACCATAAATACCAATGAAAATTTAAAGGATATATGTAAAATCTAATTAATTTATCAAAGAAGTCTTTCGGTTTTTTGGAGGGCAACTAAAAACACATTCACAGTAGAATTCGGACGTGCCACGTGTGCCACCTATTCGAATGCAAGTAGATTTCTGCAACAGATTCCGACCAACCGCTCTACCACACTCATTTGCGCATGCATCTGGCTTGTCTGCGCACGGATATTTTATTTCCAAATCACAACTTGGCCACTTACCAAAACAACCTGTACTTAGTCAAATCGGGAACAATTAATCCATCAAAAGTCTCGTATAAAACAGTCTGACGAATCATGACCGACCCATATCCAGAACAATACAATTTTTCTTTTGGAAAATAATTAGTACTAATTTAGGTCTAAGTTTTAGATAAGTTATCATACATAAAATTAGGCATCACCATTAGTTAGAAATAATTTTATTCTAAATTAAGAATGTATGGGGTATGGAAAAATGTATCGTAAAGCATTGAAAATAAAAAATATTTTGAGCTAACAGTATTAACATAGTAAAATTACCAAAAAGATTATAGGGTTCATTTGATTATTTGAGAGAAGTCACGAATATTTATAATCGATAAGGTCAAAATAATAGTAAAGCTTGGTAAAAATTATTATCATTATTAATTTAAATGAACCATATTGCATTGACCATATAGAGTTTGAAGATAGTTAAGCAACCACTCAAATTATGCAAGTTATTGTTTATTCCAAAAAAAAAAAAAAGAACTATGTAAATCTTACCGGAGACAAGAATAAAGCTCACTAGTAATGTAGCCAAGAAAGACACAAAGAGTTTAGCCATTATAAACGTTCGAGAAAATATATACTGGTGAGAAAAATATTCAGAAAAAAGATTCTAGCGTAATTAACTTTATTTTCGCACCCTTGAATCCTTTATATAGGTTTGAGTTCGTCAATCAAGTCTAACGGATGCAATTTGCAACAAATTAAGTTAAATGGAAGAACCGTTCTAATCCGTACATTTATTTGATCAACGTCTATATACAGCTTTTAATGCTAAATGTTATAATTGTACTTTGTCATAGATTAATTAATTTGTAATTATAATCCGTAATTCATGTGATACAGTGCATTTAATGGAATCACCTTTATTTTAAGATTTACTACATGTTTTGTAACTGCATCTTTTGCATTGCATCATGTAACGTTAACTCTCCTTCTCATAATGTTTTTCTACACAATCCCAAAAACACAAGGAAAAAGAAAAAGAAAAAGAAAAAGAAAAAGAAAAAATCATGCTATAAAGGCAAAATTTTGGGTGCTCGTGCCACCGCCCCTTAACTTGCAATTAATCCCTAAATAATCTGAAGTAGATATGGTTGATTTTTTCGAGTTAGTACCCGTTTGATAGCTTAGATATAACAAGATTAGATTAGGGGTAGTTTGGTATACCATACCGGGATTTTTTGGTCATACCGATACCATACCGAAAGATTCGGTATGCATAATTTTGATATTGATACCATACCAAACTTTTCGGTATACCGAAGTTCGGTATACCAAAATTTCGGTATGGTTCAAAAGGCATACCGTTATCGTACCTTATTTTCGGTATAACGCAAAAGTACGGTATACCGAAAATATTAATGAATTAATATAATGAATAATTCATTAATAATTTAATATATATACATATATAGTTATATAAATATATCAATTTATATATAATTGTTTAGAATTTTCGGCATATACCAAATCTTCGGCATATACCGCGATTTCGGTATGTACCAAATATCGGTATTTATTAAAAATTTAGGTATATCAAAGTTTCGGTTCGGTACGGTATACCGCGGTATTTAATATTCATATACCGTTACCATACCAAAACCTTTCGGTACGGTATCATACCATACCGAAAATACGGTATACCATAAATTCGGTAAAATACGGTTTTTGGTTTGGTTCGGTCGGTATACCGATATTTCGGTATTTTAGTCCACCCCTAGATTAGATTATTTTTCTGGCCTTATCTAGTATTTGGTAGACTAGTTAAATAATCTTAAAAGCCCGAGACTAAACCTAGGCCCGTGCTAAAAACACTGTTGCGCTCGTTTAATTCATCTGGCCAATTTGGTATGATATATTTTCTGGACCGAACAGTAGCAAAGAGAGAGCCTATTAGGCTATTATACCCTTGTACATTTTTGAATGTAAACCATTGACATCCTCTTCTCCTTCTCATCTACTACCAAAATCGAGGGTTTTCATCCCTGCGTGTAAGAAGGCGATTGCGAGGAAAATCCGCCGATCTGTTGCATCTCTTCACCAACGACAAGAAGGCGACGAACATCCCACTGGTAAATCATTGGCAGCTAGTACAGAAAGGATTCTCACGGCGAACCAGAAACCCGTTTGCGAGGAAAATCTCGTCGCTCATTCTGCTGTGGTTTTGGGCGATACACAAGGCGTCGGTGGAAAAGGTATGTTCCAAATAATCCTGTGAATTCGCGTTTGCATATGATACCCGCCGTTTGATTCTTCAACCGGAATTCATGGGCAACCAAAAGCGTGGGCAATCGGTAGTGGTTAGGGATATTTTGAAGTTTATATACGAAAATTAGGGATATTTTGTTTAAAAATCATAGCTTTTGAATCAGAAAAGATGATGCTATGATTTGAAAGAATAAGAAGAATTTGCTACCTCTCTAGCTATCACATTCATATATACACAGATAGTGTGTTTGAGAGAGAGAGAGAGTGGAAAATTTATTAATTTGAAGAGAGAATTGTTTGGGATCTGTAAAGGCAGGAGGAGATTGTTGGTTAGTGGTTATGAACCATTGGAGACCCTTGTTTCTGTCATTTTCTTTTGCAATTTTATTTTCCTCTTTTTCCGGCTGCCAAGTTTTTTTATTCTTTCATATTTGCTACTTGTAGTTGCTAGTTTCTATTTAACTGGCCTACCCTCCTTCGTTGCCCATTATGTAAGCCCATAAAGGCATAAACCAAGTTTGATGTACAATTATCTTTCATTATCCTAATTTTTCATTTTTTTCATAATAATGACTCAACTCAGCCTACTCTCTGTCTGGATTTGTACTCAATGCCGTCCCACTGTCATGGCTGTCAATTATTCTTATGCTGACGAATTCATACTAAATCTGGAAGTTTTTATTTGACAAGTTTTCATTATACCAGATTGTAGCAATATTAATCCTGAACTTGTGAGAGAATTATTTGTGGAATTTTCTAATTTGTGCATGTGATTGCCTATTTTGTTAATGTTGGGGGTTCGACTTATTATGGCTTGTTTTTTGCTACAGAACTTCATCCGCTCTGAGATGCATCTGGATCCTTTTGAGGAGCAATTTGATGCAAGTGAGGACGCGGCCGACGATGCAGAGGAACAGTAGTTTATTGATTCAATTGAATCTTCCCCCGAATGAAACGAGAAGAGAAATCAAATTGCGTTGGAAATGTGGTTGGGGGTAGGAGGTGTTTAGGGATTACAATATCCCAAAAAATTGTTTTTTTTTTCAACATATTGTTATTTAAGACTGGATTTGGACTACAACCGAGCTTGTATTAACTACTATTCTGTTATGACTATGTCTAACTGTGTGTTCATTACTGTTGCATTTGTACTTATTAATTGAGTAATCTGTTATAAAAGTTTAATCGATTCTCTGTGGTTATGTTTGGATTCGAGCAATTTAATTGCATTTGTACTTATTAATTGTTGGGTGGAAGTCATTTCTTCTCCGTTAATGAACTCCGGCGCCGATGACTTCAGGAGGAGTCTTCTGACTCTTCTCGTGTGCGTGACTGGTTCGGAGTCAGCATCGTGCAACTGAACTGGTCGTGTGATTTCTCATATATATGCAGGTAATAGTTGTAAAATATTTATTAGGTTAGGGGTACATATGGTACATTCAAATTTAATCATGGATATTATCTAACCTACCAAACAACAAAAATTTTAATCTTACATTTTTGTCTAACCTACCAAACACCTATATTAGTTTATTTATCTAACATATCAAGATAAATAATCTCAAGATTTTTTATCTTTGTATATCCTAACATGGCTACCAAACGGGTACTTAATAAATTCAGTCCATAATTGGAATTTAGTAGTAATACCGTAATTAATTAGAATGTAGTATCAAATTAAGTAACATCTAAACTGCTTTCTTCGACTTATATAGAAATCACCTCAGGCCTAAGTAAGAGGGTGTTTTGGTGATCTTTAAAAATATCTTATAAGTTGTTCACTATTAAGAATTTAGGAGCGTATAAGTTGTTTGAAGAAGCTTTTAAGCTTAGTCAAACACTATGCTTCTTTCAGGAGATTTATTATAAAGATTCAGCTTGTTGGAATTAGAGCTAGAGGGTTTTTTAGGACAATAACTTATGGGGTAGTGGGGATTCAGGACACTAAATTGCGGGTCTTATATTTAAGGACACTTTGTGAATTAGTACATGCTCCGTATGACTTTTTTTGGCCCAATCTGGCTGAAACTCACGTGCCTCGCATGTGATCGACTATCTCAGCTGATCTTTATGAAGCATTTCGTCGAACAGATGAAGTGCAACAGAGTATTATTTTAGTAAAAATGGAGACACCTTGCCTTCCACACCTCCAAAAACTTAGCATTGAAAGATGTGAGATGATGGAACAAGTGTTTTTGTGGAACAACAACGAATTAGGTGAAATCACATATAACCTTTTGTGATGAAAATATAGCTTATTGTGCCGAAAAAATTCATTGCATATACTCAATTTTTATATCATGTTTCGTATGATCCTAAACATTTAAAAATAAAAATCGTCACTAATGATGATATAATATGTGCTAAGATACAAGATTTTATCAATTTTTATATAATCAATTTTTCTTTTTTTTGTATAGCATTACTAAGATGTAATTTATATGGTTTGTAAATCATTAAATTGAAATAGCAACAACATTATAGTAAAGATATAAAAACATTATTAATGCGTCTGAGCAACATTAAATCAGGAACATATTTTATGGATGATAATTGAAG
The DNA here is from genome assembly GCA_029490685.1 of Schizonepeta tenuifolia. NCBI lineage: Eukaryota > Viridiplantae > Streptophyta > Magnoliopsida > Lamiales > Lamiaceae > Schizonepeta > Schizonepeta tenuifolia. Next base: position 92,935,627 of record CM055960.1, on the reverse strand, counting down.
ATATTACAAGTATCGTTTTAATGTAGTCCTACTACAACAAGAAAGAAAGAAAGAAAAATAAAAATAAAAATGCAAACATAATAATAATAATAACCAAATTGAGACAAAACCAAAAGCATGTGAACAACTACGAAAATATAGAAACATAACACATAAGAAAAGTTACACTAATAAAACATTTTCAAAAAAAAAAACCAAAAATATTAAAGCTAGAAACAAATACAATCAACCGTGGGGGTGTAAATCCCACTAATTATGTTGTTTCGGTTACAAATAACATAAAATTACTCACAACACCCTATGCAAACTAGCGGAGGACTAATTCATAGATTTGGTCAATTAAATCTCAACCACTAATTACACAAAATCAAAGGCCCACAATGGTTTCTAGTTTTCATATAAGAGATGGTTTCTAATTTATATTTATTTACTTTTCTGTCTTTACTTTTTATTTTCTTTTTTTTTAGCTTTTATTTCAATTTTTTTTTTTAAATTCTACTTTCTTTTCCATCTTTATTTTGGTTTGACAAAAAAAAAACTGAAATTAGAAAACAAAATGACCGGGTCAACCCGACCCGGATCCGATCACATGGACCCTGCGACCTGCCGCACAGGAGACATGCTCTTATTTTTTATATCAAAAAAGAATAATAAAACGCAGACATCATCCTTTGAATTCCCATTATTTCTTCTTCTTCTTCAATTGCCATGGGGAATTACATAACAATCACTACGGCTAACGACTTCCAACTTCCTGAAGAAATTATTCAGCACATTCAAAGTAAGATACAATATTCAAGTGAAAAAGAAGCTGCTCGAACGACTCTCGTATCGAAATCCTGGTACTGCGCGTGGTCCACGCGCCCCGACCTCGTCTTCAATCCATACTACTTTCCACCATCACGCGCCAATCTGTTTTGGGAATTCGCGATGAGGACTATGAAGAGGTATGAACATCTCAACTTAAACATCCGGAGTTTGAAGCTGGTGATGACCGGTTTAGTTTCTCGTGCTATGGCTAAGGAGTTGATTCTGAGAGCTATCAAATTGGGGGTTGTTGATCTCACTATTCAAAATTGGAATGAGGTGTTTGTTTTACCACATGAGGTGCTTCAATCCAAAACCCTAGCTCGATTGAATTTAATAGGTTTCTTCACCATCAATCTTGAGAAGGAGAGGGTAACTTGTCACAATCTTAAATCCCTTAAATTAAAACATATGGCTTTAAATGATGTTTTTTTTAGGGATATGATTTCGAGATGTCCATTGATTGAGGAATTCACCTTGGCTTCGTATTCTAAAACCGTGGATGATGCGTTTCTTAATAAGCTTCTTGATCAGTTTCCGAAGCTCAAGTCGTTGTCTTTGGGAGTGAAATATGCCTCACCGCCGCATAGGCATGATTTGTTTGCTAAATTTGCTTGCATCAAAAAATTGAAGATAGACGACTATAACAGCTATGATGATTTAAGAATTCGTATTCCATCACTTGAGCACATCACCCTATCAATTCCAAAAAGTAACGTTAATGTGGAGTTTGATTTTCCAAATATTCGAAAATTTAAGATGAGGGGTTGTTTGCTTCAGCGCTTTGAGTTGAAAACGAGTACTACTCGTAGAGATGAATGGGAGTCTAAAGTAAACATATCCTACGATGAGTATATGACGCCTAGTGGTGAATGGTTTAGTAGGTTGAGCCAATTTGTGAGAATGTTGAGCCTATCTCGATCTCGAGTTTCTCTCTCTATATGTACGACTGTGGGCAATTGGGACGAGTTTACTTATCACCCCACATATTTTGGAGATGGTTTAGCTATTCCTGCAGTGGAGAAATTGACGTTGTATGGTTTTCAAGCTGTGACACCTGCTTTTCTGGATGCTATATTTTGGAACTGTCGCCCTAAGTATGTAGAAATTCAAAACAATTGCTTGTTTGGTATGAAGAAAGTGAATGTGGAAGAATTTCAACAGTTTCGCTCCTTGCCATGGGAGACATTTTATAATGTTTCTTCCGGTTATGGATGTGATGTTCGCTTCCACCTGAATTAGGACTAGAGGCTTTTCATTGCACTTTTTCCCCCTTTTTCATGTCCGATCTTGCATAATTTTCTTCATTATCTTTTTGTAGTGAGAGAACGTATTTGCGATCTTCTGTCTCCGTTTTTGTGTCCAACTATTTTCCTTAAGTATTAATTTATTTTCTTGTAGCATTTCCAGAATTTAGCTTATGCCTGAGTGTGACTATGTGGAAGACATGCTTTTCATGTCTTGTCCATTATGATCTGATCTTGTTTAAGTTTTAATTAATTACTGATTTATAATACGGAATTTTGTTGATGGTGGGAGGAAGACTTAATCAATATTGGAAGAGGGGAGTATTTTGTTGTGTGTGTGGACGTGTGTATATGTGTGAGTATATTGGAGTAGTTTAATGTAGTCCAGCTTATGCTTTTTTTTTTTTTTTGAAATCGATATTTAAATGTGGTTTGCATGCATGAATTAATTAATCTGAGTCACAAAATATAATTTTATGGATCTGTGCTTCTGTTGGAGGACAGAGACAAAGAGCTATATAATCTGTATTAAAAGAAATGTACGTATCATCTCGCCTCGTTTCTCATTGATTTCAAGGTTTGATGAAGCTGCCAAGTATGTAAAACTAATATGTGCTGCTGCATATATAGTAATGGGACTTTGATTGCTCATCTTCAGACACAATATTGCAATATTACTATAATTCTGATACTATGTTCCTTCTGCTACACCACATTCTGAAATCTACATTTAAATATTGTTCAAGAAAACTCATTTTATGGCAATAATGTAGATGGTCATTGCTTTTTCCCTCCTTTCTCTGGGCTTAGCAGGCCTCTGACCCATCTCCCGGCCCACGACTTTCCTTGGGCCTCTCATCAGGCGGGCCCGGTTAATAAAAACCCCATATTCTGAAATCTTGAGAATTGGTGAATCTTCATCCTTGTTTTCGAGAGCTATAATTTACATCGATGAAACAAAAAAATAGGATGATTAAGTATATAGCATATCATGCTAAGAGAAGAGGAAGTTGTGCTTATATGTTCTGTTTGTCCAAACCGCTGTTTTGTACTTTGAATATATGGATCTGTGATCTGTTTGGCCCAGACGAAGGCATTGATTCTAGATTGGATTTGGATGATGATTGTTTGGGGATATTTTAAAATGAATGCTACATGCCGTTGCATTATGTTGAAAAAAAAGGAAGGTGTTGTTATTTATTCTTGTATTATTTGTATTAAAAAAAAAGAAAAAAAGAAGAGAGAGGTTACACCTAATTGAAATTAAGCATGTGGTTTCAGTGTTCTAGGTGGAATTCTTAACCCAAGATATGTTAGATGCTTTCTTTCTCTAAGTACTTGAGATTGTGGATGATGTTTCGGATTGGATGTGCACACTTTTGATCTTAATTTCTTAAGCCTACTAACCCCCTTAGATCCTTCCAAAGTCATGAATGGTTCCGAGCCCCGTTACGCCAAATGAACAAAGACCTTTTTGAGTTACAAGTTGACTGCTATATATCGCGACTGCGTGAACCTTGTCTTTGTGTGGTTGTCCTTGATACTAGTGAATGAGTGATATCTATGAGCTATGCTTGATTGTTGCCCGATTTTGACTAAGTTGATGATAATGATGCATTCTTGAGATTTAATTTTTCTCATTTAACGGTTGAAAATCTCTTGTGAGTTGCTAGATTCAGTCGGACATGTTGGTTTTACTTGGCTATTTTGGGTCTAGTCAGTTCGTGTCTCATCTTTTCCCTTTTTCATCTTTCTTCTGTTTTTTGTTTGTCACTTGTTTCGAGTTTGTGGAGTTTCTTGTTTCTGAACAACCGTGTGTGATAATTGTGTCTTATCTTCACTTCATACTTGAGGGCAAGTATGAATCAAGTGTGAGGAGAATTGATGTGTGTGTTTTTGGTTGTTCAGAACTTGAGGTTTTAAGTTGTTTTATGTGGATATAATGCACGTTTAGGTGTTATTTTGTGCAGGAATTGTAGAGTCCGTGGTGCAAGAATGTGGAACGGGAAGTCGAGGAAAAGAGAAGATTTTGTATAAAGTATTGCTATGGAATTAAAGATGCAAGGATTGTTGGGCTTAATTATTTTTGTTGGATGTTAATTGTAGTTAGTACATTATTATTTTTGGGTTAATTAGAATTATCTTAATCAGTGCCCATATATTTTGTGGTTTGGGACTTTATTTTTTCTTCATTCTTCGGCGATTAGTTTGGAGCGAAGGCATTTTTTTTTTTTTTGGAGTTCTTGAAGTTACTTTATTTCGGTGACTATTTCTTATAAAATTTCAGTTCTTAATTTTAATATCATGCATACGTTTATTTATTTGCTTGCGTTTAATTTTATTATGAGCAGCTAAATTTTTAATTCGGCAAGAATATTGAAGTACTAGTTTAATAATCTGTGAGACCTAATTGTTCGAATAATTAATTCCTAGGATTTCAATTTATTCCTTGTGTTTAGAGTCAATTTCGATTTTGTTTAAGCCTGATCAACTTAGATTTAATTAGATTACAGTCAATTAGTTCCCCCAATCCGTAATTGTTGGAATATGGCTAATTAGTGATAAAACTACCATGTTCGTAGTAGTAATAAATTGGTAGACGGATTATTACTTGTGTTATTGGGTAATTCGTTTAAATTGGATTCCTTCAAAGCTAAAAACTATTAGAGTATTAAATCTAGGACTGACATTTCCAGCTAGGTTATATTTTAATTAGAGAAATAGTTAGGTCTGGTGTCTACAGCTAACTATTGATAAAGTAAGTAGGAATTGGGGTATGTCCGCTGCATTCACGGTACCTTATAACTGGTTGGTCCTAGATAATTAATTAATCTTTGCGTCAATGATCAGAGCCTAGACTAGTATGGATTTATTCGAAGCCGAATTACTTTTCCTTTGATTTGTATCTCGTTTGCAATTTAGTTAATTTCTTTGTTTTCTTAGTTAAAAATTAAAAACCCAAATTTAAGGCGTGGTGGCTACACCAAAATTGATTCATAGGAAAAATAAGTTATATCCCGTTCTCTGTGGTTCGACCCTGCTTATTGCTATACTCATTTTGATTCTGAGCAGGATTTGCAGGAATTATTTGGGAGTATACGACGCTCACCAATATTCAAAACCAAAAAAAGGAAATAACTAAACAAATTGATCTCTTTCAGTGAGAACTTGAGAATCATATTTATATTAATATTTAATTATATCTAAAATTTATATATTTTCATCCTTAATTTATATATAGAAAATTTCAAAATATATACTTCGGACTTAGGAAATTATTTCCTTTTATTTTTACTATAGCTAAACAAATAATTGATGAGTACTCATTTAGAGCCACCCACATCGAGGAGTTAAAAAAGAAGAATTGCCAAAGAGTAAATGGCAATGTTTGAAACATAACATAACGAATGAAAATAAAATGAGATGGATAAAAGTGGGGAAAATTTGGTTGTCATGAATGAATTGCATCCCACTCCACTCCGACTAGTGCCTTGGCCTGCCTCTGTTGTCCAGCCTATTGCAAAGTAATCCATAAGAAAACCTAATCACCAAATTCGATTCTTTTCTGCAAACCCCAGAGTCGATTTTGGGGGAATTCGTGGGCCCGATGATGCCGTTGCGCTGTTTCACGAAATGGTGAGATTTAATCCCCGCCCTTCTGTTTTTCAATTTACGAAATTGTTGAACATTGTTGTGAAGATGAAACGATATTCTGTTGCCCTTTCACTGTTCGACGAAATGCTCCACAGAAAACTTCCTGTAGATGAATACACCTTATCTATTGCGGTGAATTGCTTTTGCTCGCTGAATCAAGTTGATTATGGGTTTGCCGTTTTATCTCAAGCGTGGGCTCAAACCCAATGTAGTCACCTTCAACACACTCATTAGAGGTCTTTTCTTGGTAGAGAGGGTCGCTGATGCAGAGATTTTGTACAAAAAGTTGGTGAGAGAAAATTTATGTGAGCTGAGTGAAGTTACATATAATATTGTGATAGATGGTCTGTGTAAAGCTGGCCATACTCTCAGGGCAAATGATCTGCTCAAGTGGATGGAACAACAAAGCTGCAAACCTAACATTCTTGCATATACCTCACTAATTGACGGTTTTTGCAAGGAAAAAATGGTTGATGAAGCTCTTCAAATCTTCTCCAAATTGCTTCACAAGGGCATTCTTCCCACTGTCGTAACATACACCTCATTGATTCACTGTCTGTTCAATTCTGGCAGATTGCAAGAAGGGGAATACTTATTAATGAAAATGGTAGCTCGTGACATCTCTCCGGATGTGTTCACATTTAATATTTTAGTGGATGCTTATTGCAAGGAAAGAAGGATGAAAGATGCTAAGGAGGTTGTGAAGATTATGATGGAAAGAAATGTTCATCCTAATGTGATCACTTACAGCACCTTGATATATGGATATTGTTTGGAAGGAGAAGTTGATAAAGCACGAGAAATGTTCAACTCAATGGTGGATTTGGGGTTCAAGCCTAACATCGTGAGCTATAATACATTGATCAGTGGATATTGCAAAAGGGGACGAGTGGATGAAGCTTGGCATTTGTTTCTTGATATTCCCCGTATAGGGATAGAGCATGATGTGGTTACTTACGCTACCATGCTGCAGGGACTATTAGGTGAAGGGAGAGTCGAAGATAGCATGAAGCTATTCGATGCAAGCTAAGAAATTGTCCCCTAATGTTATGACTTACAATATCCTGTTGGATGGTGTGTGCAAAAATCAGCGTGTTACTGAAGCATTTTCCTTTCTTCCTATAATGGAAGACAATGGTGTTTGTCCCGACATAGTAACATACAGCGTCCTCATTCATGGACTCTGCTGGAAGAAAAGACTTGACGTGGCCATAAATCTTTTCAATGAACTTCCTTCAAAAGGTTTGCAGCCTAATGTCATGACATTTACTACTCTTATTGGTGCCTACAGCTGGGAAGGACAAATGCAAGAGGCTATGGATTTGCTTTTGGCAATGGAAAAATGTGGGTGTCCTCCGAATAGTTGTACGTACAACATATTGGTGCAGGGTTTTATCCGAAACAATGAGCTTGAGAATGCAATACCACTTTTGGAAGAGATGATCAAACGGGGATTCTTTCTTGATCTAACCACTTTGGAAATGTTGCTCGATAGTCTAAAGGTAGAAGTTAAAGATGGTCCTGTTTTCAAAATGCTCAAGAAGCTCATGCCATAGAATATGCGTTAGTGTTTCACATAATTGAAAGGTATGTCATTTATTTCCACATACTTAATTGTAAGGTTTTTTTGCTTAGTTAAATTGCATTTGTCTGCACTGTGCAGTTCAATTCGTTATCCTTTTTTTTTGAACAAAACTAATGATGGACATGTCCAAGTTGCTTCTATGGGTATTTAGAGTGTTTGCCCTTTCAATTTTTTGAATTTATGTATGATTCTTGAATGGTTAACGAATTTAGAGCTGCATACATTTATGCGCTGTTCTGATGGATTCGTCTCTTTTCTGGTTGTTTCAGAAGGTTGTGCTCTGCAGTCATGGCCACAAAAGGCGTCTTCAAACACTGGATACAATTTTTTTATTGACACCCGCTTTATCTTGATGCATTTGCTGTTGATTATGATTTGTAATTGCTATTTTTTCTAATCTGTGTTGGTGCATTATGCTTTAGCATATCATGAATCTGTGTTGTTGAAATTCTGCAGAATGACTATTGATGAAAACCTAAACTTGCATTAGCATATTTGCTGCATTATATGGTATTTTGACATTTTTAAACTATTTTGAATTAATTACTTCAAATCCAGTTTACAATATATATAACCTTATTTAAGCCATATTTTTTTACTTTCTGTTATATATGGAAGCTTGTGTTGTATCTAAAATGGCTCTTGTTATAGCTTCATCACTTGATCAAGTCCAAAAATGGCTGTTTTAGTCGATTTAATTGTGTAATTTTAGTAGTACATAAGTTTCTTCAATCATCCAACTACAAACTGCATTAACTAATTGCCTAAGAAATCAATCCTGATATAAACATTTTCATGTGCTGTTATAGTGCAACATCAGTGACATGCTGTCTTGCTCAGCTTACATGATGTCGTATGGCATAACGTACACTGAGCAAGACATCTAAATGGGTCCGAGTTCTTATTTGATCTTACTTGAGTGTCACCTTTTATGTCCAGCCCGATCATTTTTATACTGGGCTGGGCTGTCATTTTTATGGCCTAACCCTATCCAATTTTAGATATGTAGCCCATAGACTTGGACCAGGTCGCCCTGGCCCGAGCAGTTTGACAGCCGAGAATGCATTCACTTGTACAGGAAATGATCAAAGAGTTTGGGCAAGATATATTCATGGCCTCTGAGGCTACCAATGGGATTGGAGATGCAGAGAAGAGTGCACTAGTGCAATTTTGTCGAAAGCCGGGCTCGATAAGGTGATGATGGAGAAGATGCTGGATGCAGTGGTGAGTGATGGATTCTTGCAATCGAGGGATTTCTGGGGTTAGTGGTCTTGCTGGTTATGATCGTAAAAGAGTGCATTTTGGGATTTGTTTTAGTGTTCCAACTTTCTTGCCATGATAGTTTCATGTTGTCCTAAGATTTGTGTTTATTTCAGTTAGTTTTGAATCTTTTGATGTTAAAGAAATTTCCAGGAGTAGAATCGTCTGAAAATTTGTTACTTTGGAGGAAGAGAAAAATGAATATTCAAATTAGTTTAGCACAATGTTTTAGTTGTCATATAAATTTGCAATGAATGAGTCTTCATCTTTTTTTTTTTGAGTGATTAGTCTTCATCTCTGAGGAGGGTTTGTTGAGTTGTTGGGAGAGAAGGTCAGCGAATGGTTTTGGAATTCTTTTGCAATTGAGGTTTGAATTAGAAAGATTAAACCTCTAGCCGATACGGGTAGGTTCGAGCTCACCTCGGAAAATTTGAGTACTGTTCGTCGCTCGAGCTTGGTTCGTTCAGTAAACGAGCTTTTTTCAAGCTGATCTGTGAATAGCTTCCGAACAGTTTGGCTTGTGTACAACGTACTCATGAGGGGCTGGTTTCTTGAATTCGTGTATTTCTGTATTATTGATCTATACTAATATGTTTAATTTGTGGACTTGTGACATATTTTATATAATCTGAGAAGAAAAAAAAGAAAGAAGAGTTCTTTAATTAAAATCATGAGGTGAAATGGACATGGTGTAATATGGATAACTAAAAGTCTACTAATCTAACTAAAAAGTTGGGACCTGCCAAGCTTTTTTGTGCTTCGTACTCCTCGTTGTGACAATTAACAATAACATGAAAGGGAAGCTGTTGGCCTTGTAAGTCCATTTCTTCCTCTACTATCTCTTTCACACACTTCACCACTGAGTAACTGCAGCCGAACAACTCAATTTTTCGAAGTGTTGGAATGTGTCCAATTGCACGAGGGATCTCCTTCAACTCTTCTGTATCGTGAAGAAGAAGAAACTCAAGGCGCAGAAAGATGGAGCAGCTCTCTTGTGCCACCGTCTACTGTTTCAGACTCTTAAGGGAGTGTGGAAAAATAAACTTATGAAAAAGAGCAATTTTTCTATCACAATAGATGCCGAGGGATTCTAATTTACATAGATATTTAATATTTCCAACAAAGGATACATCATCATCATCATCACAATCCCGATATATTACTTTCAATTACTTGACCTTCGGAATTCTCTTAATGATTCAATCTCTGAAAATGGAATATGAAAGCATAGAAAATGATTCACACCATATGCCACTACTTTAATGGTTCAAACTCTGGAAATGGAAAATGAAGGCATAGATAGTCTTTCTTTTTATGAGCTTAAGGATTTTGCCCCAATTTAAGGTAATCTTGCGAACTTTTATCTCTAAACAAGTGTGTGTTTTATCTTGCCAATTTGGTTAGTTATAGACAAGGAAGTTAAGTGTGGCTCATCTCAGTCAGTGAGATTTGAACTTGTTGCTGAGGCCGTAATGTTTGTGCTATTTTGCCTGAACAAATACTGAATTAATTCATGTATTTTGCTGAATTCAATGCAATTCGTGGCTGCTTGTAAATTGCAATTTCGTGCCTGTTAAACTGAGTGAATAATCTCAGAAATCTGGCTTTTGACTGTGTTGAGGGTAGATATGCTTTGTGTACGCTTGCATGGCTTAGTTGTGGAATGATCACCTGTAATAGAAGCTCTCAAGGTCGTTGCAGAACACGGTTCATTGAGAAATCATCTAGATATTCATCTTGATTCTTGATCGATGCTAATTCACTGTGATAATGTAATTTGGATATTTCTTGATGGAAGTGATGTAATTGTGAGAAGTGGCTCTTGCATGCATACTGCTTGATCTATAACTTATTGTTAGTTTGGGCATATATGAGATAGATCAGAGCTGTTCGCGTAGGGATTTATTATGATGCTTTCAATTCTATCATCACACATTCAAGATTCATCATGGCATCACTGACTTTTGGTTTTTTTCTTAGTTTATTTCATTTTCTTTTTTTTATAAACAAAAGTAAGGATTGACATGTGGAAAGTGGTTCTCCTGTGTATTTAGAGTGCTTGCCCTTTTCGTTTTCCTATATTTAAGTATGATTTCTGAATGGTTAACAAATTTAGAGCTATATACTTTTATGAGTTGTTCTGATGAATTTGTCTCTTTTGTGGTTGTTGCAGAAGGTTGTGCCCTGCAGTCATGGACGCAAAAGGCATCTTCAAACACTGGATGCAATTTCTTCATTGACACGCATATTATCCTTTTGAATTTGCTGTTGATTATGATCTGTAATTTGCTGAAAATAGCTTATTTGCTGTTGAAATTTGCAAATTGACACTAGATTTTCTGAATTTGCTGTTCTTGCTAGTGATTCTTCTAGATGATGAATTTGCTATTGATTGTGATCTGTAATTCTGCAAAATGACTGTATTGATGTAATTGCTGTGTTATAGTAGTAGTATTTTGACCTTTTTATTGTATTTTGAATTAATTACTTCAAAGTAGTCTCAGAAGGAATCAAAATCAAGACATGTAAGAAATTGTTTGAAGGGTTGTTGATGGCTGGAGTTGAGAAATGTGTTGTGTATATACTATATACTAATAGTATGAATAAGTGAGATCGATATTGAATATCAGAACTTTCTGAGATGCCTAAATCCATTCAAGTGTTGTTGCTCTAGTTTTATCGAACATAAACATCTCTATTTGCCTTAGTATAGTATGGTGTATATATATCTGTAGCTAGCTAGTTAGGATTATAGTATATATAATCAAGTGTCATTTCCCAACATCTGTATTTGCCTTGCTCTTAGCATTTTTGTCTAGCATATATAGTATCTATATAGTCCATGTGTTCTTGCACGATTATGGTTTTTATCAATAGCTACGTTGCAGTGCTAGTAGATACCTTGCAGGATATGAAGTGTTGGACCTTCTGTTCTTTTCTGTTGCAATCCTGCGTTTTCTTCGTTGCTCATTATCACTATTCAGATGATGATAGGAGCAGCATACTCAACCACCATATCTGGTGACTGCTTCTATTGACAAATTGTGTTGAAGAGACCAATCAATGTTGATGCTGATCTCAAAATAGACGGTGTTGTTCCTTTGGTTGGTTGGTCGTCTATCAAGATTCAGCTCGATATGTTGAGACCACGATTTTGGCAGAAAGTAACTTTGGATTGTATTGCTTATCCTTATCTCATTCTCATCACTGACTCAAAAAATTTGTAGTGTGTAGACGGCCGATCCTTGTGGTTCAACTGCTCTGACTGCCAACTTATTCTTCGTGGCTCGTGACTACAAGTTGAGTAAAGCTGCTCCAGCAAATCGCCTCGTTTCAGAAACAGAACGAGAGAAGTTGGTTCTTTGAGGTTTTGTCTGCTGTGTTAGTCTTCACATCAACTTTGGCCAGATTTTCATCATAATTAGAAGTCTTCTACTCTTCCATTTCCACTACCATACTCACCTCACCGGATGCCACGACATGATATCTGTAATAGAAAAACCTTCTACCATTTATTCACCTAGGGATAGATGGTTGCAAGTTTTCTATAGAAAGGGCAATAGCTAGGTTGATGATCCTAACGAACTCGACATTGTTCTTTTTATTTTGCCTTTTTAGTACATTTACATTTGTTTTTTTGCTCGACAATCTAAAGGTAGAAGATAAAGATGGTCATGTTTTCAAAATGCTCAAGAAGCTCATGCCATAGAATTTGCATTTGTGTTTTGTATCATTGAAAGGTATGTCATTTTTTTCCACATATTTTAATTCACGGAACATAGCTGGGCTCGTGACCCGTTAGCTCGACTGACATGCACGGAGATAGCGAGACATTTGCGTATAATGTTGGCAGCATGTGCCACCGAGACTCAAGGTTTTGCAGCGCAGAATCAGTTATCTAAGTGATTTTTGTGTCTTAAGAGATTTTCATCAATGGTGATGATACCACCACATTTATACCTCTGATCCAACATGAAAAAGAAAAAAATTAAAAAGTCAACCTTTTAAAGCAGTGTAAATGAGCTAAAGTATTCATGAGCTATTTGGAACTCTATTCGGTAAAAAGTTCGCTCGAGTTCGTTTATAGAAGCTCGTTTGCTAAACAAGCCGAGCTTAAGCATGACAGTATTCGGCTCATAAGCTCGTGAATAAGCTCGCATAGTGATTAAGATTGAAAATATAAATTATTATGTAGTCTTGTTAGTAATAATTGTATGATTATTTAACAAACTTTATTTGTTATAAGAAAAATAAAATTAAATTTAGTTAATATAGTATCTTATTATGAATAAAGTGATTAATTTTGAATAAAAATAATGGATATTTAAAACACAAAGCTTAATTTAGAAAGTTTGTTTGGGCTCGCTTAAGCTCGTGAGCCTCAAAATATTCGATAAATAAAGCTTATGATTTAACCCAATTATAAACGAGTCGATCTTGAGCATGGTAATATTCGGCTCGGTTTGAGTACACCCATATGTTTAATCAAAGGATGGAATTTTTGCAAGTTGGTGAGAAAATTAAATCGGTTTCAGAATTGGGCCTCCCAAAATAAAAATGACTAAATTTTTAAAAGGGCAATTCTAAACACAGTCCCCATATTACTCTTTATAGCTCCTTAATTTTAAAAATAATTAAAATTATATTCATTGTACTATTCTACCCCTATAATCCACAATATTATTGTAATAAACTAGTACTCCGAAAAAAAAAAAAATAATCGATAATATAGCCCCCAACACAACAGAATTACTCCATTAATTCTCAAAATTGGATAAAATCTAACCCTGCTAATTTTCAAGAATCGAAGCAGAAGGGGTTCAGAAGGGGTTTAGGGTTCAGAGAATTTTAGTGAACCCAAAATTTGATTAAACCATTAGTGTTTCTTCCCAAAAAAAATGATTGCTGTCATCAAAACCCCTTTGTTTATTCCCATTGATTCATGGTGGATGCAAAAAAAAAAAAAAAAAAAAGTTGGCGTCATTCTACCGTCTTCGCAATCGCCATTAGAGTGCAATTATCATGGCCATCACAAGATTATTGGATGACTTGCATATCAATGCAAACCGTCACAAAAAATATATATATGTGAAAATTAGATATGAATTTGTATACCGATTCAGTGAAACAGAGATGTACCATGATTCATGACAGAATGTTAAAACTTGATTTTGCTCAATCCGTATAAATCTAAACTTCGAATGGTGTTGAGTTAGGGTTATCAACTAGGGACGATATATTAATATTATCGGTTTTAGAAATAATTTTATAAGTTATTTTATAAGTGTATTAGTTTATTAATTTTGGGGGCTATAGGGGTAAAACAGTACAAAAAATTTATTTAATTTATTTTTCAAATTAGGGGGCTATGCAAGTAAAACGGAAATTATATTTAGAATAACTCTTTTTAAAATTTATATGTAGCCCAATTCTGCTGCCACCTAGCCCAAGTCCATGTTTCAACCCGAACTCACTTTATTTTTCTTATTGGAGCCCAAGCCCAAGCCAGTACACTAACCTCGTGCGATGCTCACTTATGATTATAGATTTTTTGAAAAAAAAAAACAAAAGAGAGAAAAAAACGTAAATAAAAAAATAAAAAAAATAAGAAACAATTAGATAAATGAAGGAACTAAAAAATTTACTCGGATTCTTCTCTCACTCTCGACCTACTCAGCCTCTCTCTACACTTCCATTCATTCTCGCCGTTGATCAATTCAGTGAAAAAGATGAAGCTTAATCAAAGATCAATTCTTTCCGGATCTTTATACAACTGCATTATTTCTGCTGTTGGATTTCCATCTTCCTTCTCATTCAGTAAACCTAATCCCCAAATTCGATACTTTTCTGCAAACCCCAGAGTCGATTTTGGGGGAATTCGTGGCCCCGATGATGCCGTTACGCTGTTTCACGAAATGGTGAGATCTAATCCCCGCCCTTCTGTTTTTCAATTTACGAAATTGTTGGGTATTGTTGCGAAGATGAAACGATATTCTGTTGCTCTTTCACTGTTCGACGAAATGCTCCAAAGAAAACTTCCTGTAAATGAATGCACCTTATCTATTGCGGTGAATTGCTTTTGCTCGCTGAATCTAGTTGATTATGGGTTTGCCGTTTTAGGCAGCTTTCTGAAGCGTGGGTTGAAACCCGATATTGTCACCTTCACCACACTCATCAGAGGTCTTTTCTTGGTAGAGAGGTTGCTGATGACGAGATTTTGTGCAAAAAGTTGGTGAGAGAAAATTTATGTGAGCTGAATGAATTTACTTATAGCATTGTGATAGATGGTCTGTGTAAAGCTGGCCATACTCTCAGGGCAAATGATCTGCTCAAGTTGATGGAACAACAAAGCTGCAAACCTAATATTCTTGCATATACCTCACTAATTGACGGTTTTTGCAAGGAAAAGATGGTTGATGAAGCTCTTCAAATCTTCTCCAAATTGCTTCACAAGGGCATTCTTCCCACTATTGTAACATACAACTCTATGATTAACGGCTTGTGCAATTCTGGCAGATTTCAAGAAGGGGAAGAGTTATTGAAGAACATGGTAGCTCGTGACATCTCTCCGGATATGTTCACTTTTAATATTTTAGTGGATGCTTATTGCAAGGAAAGAAGGATGAAAGATGCTGAGGAGGCTGTGAAGATTATGATGGAAAGTAATGTTCACCCTAATGTGATCACTTACAATGCCTTGATTTATGGATATAGTTTGGAAGGAGAAGTTGATAAAGCACGAGAATTGTTCAACTCAATGGTGGATTTGGGCTTGAAGCCTAACATCGTGAGCTATAATACATTGATCAATGGATATTGCAAAAGGGGACGAGTGGATGAAGCTTGGCATTTGTTTCTTGATATTCCCCGTAAAGGGATAAAGCATGATGTGGTTACTTACACTACCATGCTGCACGGACTATTAGGTGAAGGGAGAGTCAAAGATAGCATGAAGCTTTTCGAGGAGATGCAAGCAAAGAAATTGTCCCCTAATGTTATGACTTACAATATCCTGTTGCATGGTTTGTGCAAAAATCAGCGTGTTACTGAAGCATTTGATATTCTTCCTATAATGGAAGACAATGGTGTTTGTCCCGACATAGTAACATACAGCATCCTTATTGATGGACTCTGCTGGGAGAAAAGACTTGACGCGGCCATAAATCTTTTCAATGAACTTCCTTCAAAAGGTTTGCAGCCTAATGTCGTGACATTTACCACTCTTATTGGTGCCTTCAGCCGGGAAGGACAAATGCAAGAGGCTATGGATTTGCTTTCGGAAATGGAAAAATGTGGGTGTTCTGCAAATAGTTGTACCTACAACGTAGTGGTGCAGGGCTTTATAAAAAACAATGAGCTTGAGAATGCAATTCCAGTCTTGGAGGAGATGATCAAACGGGAATTCTTTCTGGATCTAACCACTTTGGAAATGTTGCTCAACAATCTAAAGGTAGAAGATAAAGATGGACCTGTTTTCAAAATGCTCAAGGAGCTCATGCCATAGAATATGCATTAGTGTTTTGTATAATTGGAAGGTATGTTCATTTATTTCCACATACTTTAATTGTAATGTTACTGAAATTGTGTTGAGACACATTTCATTATGGGGAAGTTATCAAACATAGCTAGTGCTATTTTGCTTGAATAAATTCTGAACTAATTCATGTCTTTTGCTGAATTCAATTCATTTCGTGGCTGCTTATAATTGAATGGTTAGAGATCTTTACTTTTATGAGCTGCTCTGATGAATTTGTCTCTTTTGTGATTGTTTCAGAAGGTTGTGCTCTGCACTCATGGCAATGCGTCTTCAAACACTGGGTACAATTTCTTCATTGACATACGTGATCTTGTTGAATTTGTTGTTTATTATGATCTGTAAGTTGCTGAAAACTTGCTTGTTTCTTCGTTGACACTAGATTTGCTGAATTCTGCTCTTGCTAGAGTTGCTATTGATTAGTTGTTGATTAATTTGCTATTGATTCTGATCAGTAATTCTGCCGAATGACTATGTTGCTGCATTAGCATGCCATGAATGTGCATTATAAAAAAATGTTCAGGTCCTAGATACAGATTATGTTACACTTTAAACAAGTTGCATAGCATTTGTTCACTTAAAAAAAGCAATTTTTATTCTCGAAGACCCAAAATTCTACGTAATCAAGTGTGGTTGGAACAAATGAAAATGAGAAATCTAGTAAATTGGAGATCACATGTGGAGGGATAAGAAATTCAATAGACACTATGGAATGAGATGAAACTTAACAAGTATATTTTTTATTTGACTAGTAGAGTAAATATTAAATTCTTAATTAATTAAATAGTTAACCATCACAAATATCAAAACCATTATATATATCTAACAAAAACTATGTCGTTTTGATGCGGAGGCTATCAAAATTTAGCTTTTTTTGTTGATCAATTCACAACTTATTCATCCCTAAATAATCAACCAAACTATTGTATTAGTTCGACAATAATAAAAATGTTTAATTGATGAAGCACCGATGTTTGAATACGAATTAGAAGTATATACTACTAATTTGTTGTTTTCTCGCTCTAAGTGGAACTAGCTTGCTTCTGCAATCTTAAATAAATTTAATTTTATTTTCAGTAGTTGAGTCTCATTGAGTGGTAGAGTGGTGAGGACTATTGCACAAAACTGGGCATTCATGATACGATTCATACCAAAGGCAGAACTTTTCGAACAAGCTCAAACTCCATATATTAAGAGAAGACACAGACAAATAGAGAAATCAACAAAATTATTCATTCATAATTCCTGCAAATTACACAGGTGATACACTTTATAGAGCAATATTTCTAATAGAATGGGACCACTGCTATTTCTTATTGACTAACACAAATCCTTCATGGATCAAACGATTGTGAATTCATTCACTTAAATTATAGAACGACCTAACAATGGGTTTATGATGAACACATTATTATTATTATTATTATTATTATTATTATTATTATTATTATTATTATTATTATTATTATTATTATTATTATTATTATTATTATTATTATTATTATTACTACGTAGCTAGTACCCCTTTTCGATTTAGCAAAGAAATGAAACGTTCAGATTTTATTGTTCAAATTAAAGTAATCCGTTTCTTTGAAATTTATTTTTGGATATTTAGTTTAGGTTAGCTCAACTTATTGAGAATAGGAAAGCCTAGCTACATAAAACTCTCTCTCTTTCTCCAATAATTTTTTAGTCTATTTTAGGAAACTTAATCTCTCACTTTCACAGTGAGGTTGATGTATGCAGTGCCCATTTTTGTGCAACAGTCCATGGTTACTATAAGGAACAAATACAAATCCAAAACATATTAATTAAAGTTTCCTCTTTCCATAAAGCAATGAGATTTAATTATTAAAAATTCATTGTATGTTAAAAGTTATTTTAGGACAATAACTTTGGGCTATTAGCAATTTTAGTACCAAGTTTTGTGGGCCTGCAATTTAAGAAAAATATTTTATAAATTAGGCACCCGTAGGACAACAGAGCCCGATCGGATTAAATCGTACGATTTTGTCACAACTCATTAATTATGCAGCTCGTAGCTGATTTTGCTACCAACTCAGCTATCTACTCAGCTTCTATTAATCATGGATCTTACATAGGCCAACAATGTGACTTCAGATGGTTTCCATTATATTGATTTCTCATATACTAGAGCACATTAATTTCAACTTCCATTTTGGTTCTTAGTGAGTCACAACAACAAAATTTAGATTTTGCGACATTTAAAATTAAGTGCCTACAAAATTTATTATATGGCACTTAGCTAAACATATTAAATTTTATAATCTAATGGGGCACTTATGAATAGTTGCTCCCAAAATTTGTGAATTAAGATTTCAAAATTCAATCATTCAAAAATAAGTTTTATTTAAGTTTAATCAAATAAGTGAGCTCATTTAAGCAGATTGGATAAGGAAATGTTATATTTAATTTTGAATATTTTATAATGATTAAAATAAAATTAGAGGTGCAATCGAGTCATATAATTTACACTTGAGTCATATCATTTACATTAATTTTATTGACAAAATTTTTTCAAAGTTAATTGCATAATTAAATACACTATTTACTGAGATGATAGTCATAAAATACACGAAAACTTTCAAGGCAGCTTCAGTGTGCATCGCCTTGGACAAGGGACAGACTCAGAACGCACGCGCTCTCAGATAGTGAACATTTCATCGACAAGGGTGGCTCCTAATTCCTTCAACAAGTTGTACCCTTAGCCTGAATTGACAACAAAAAAAAATCTTACGGTAAGCTTATTTTCACCGAGGTACGTATTTACTTTGGGTGCTAGCTTAGATAGATACAAATTAAATATAATACTAGTATTTACTATTATAGTGTTAAGAATTTTCAAATTGAAATTCATGATGAATTTAGTGGATAACATTAATTACTTTGAATTAATAATGTACAAGATCATGTGTTATGTAATGAAAGGAGATAACCGGCCTACAACTACCATATCTCTTTACTTTTTGGCAAAATGACTTTTTTTTCCGGGCCTGACAAAAAGGACTACAACATTTTTTTCCACCATTTCTACCCCCTTTTTCGGCCCGAAGTCAGTTTAATGGGCTTTTTGACACGTCATGTACACGTGTACATGCCAAATAAGTAATTTTGCCATCTCATTTTCTTAATTTATTTTTTTTGCTTTGATACTTAAAAAAATATATGCAATTAAACATATATCTTGTACACATACAAGTCCAATATATCACAAATGTCTTGAACCACATAGGCAATATACATAAATAAATTATTAAATCCTAAATTTTATTGATTTTTGCTTAAATACTCAATAAAAATTAATTTTTACACAAATGAATGATTAAATAAGCAAGAATATCAACTCTTAGTTCTATATGACTACTACCTGTGTTTGTTTTACACATTAAAAAGAAAATAGGGATATTATATGACAAATCATATAGAACGAAGAGTTGATATTCTTGCTTATTTAATCATTTATTTGTGTTAAATTTATTTTTGATTGAGTATTTTAGCAAAAAATCAATAAAATTGTAGAATTTAATCATTTATTTTTGTATATAGCCTGTGGTTTAATACATTTGTAAATTGTGATATATTGGATTTGTACGTGTGTACAAGATATATGTTTAATTGTATACATTTTTTTAAGTATAAAAGCGAAAGAAAAAATGAGGCGGCAAAATTGCTTTTTTGGCATGTACACGTTTACATGACGTGTCAAAAAGCCGTTTAAATTGACTTTGGGCCGAAAAGGGGGTAGGAATGCGGAAAAAAAAGTTGTCCTTTTTCTCAAGGCTCGTTGAAAAAAGTTATTTTTGCCAAAAAGTGAAAAGATACGGTCCTTGTAGGCCGGTTAGCTCGAAATGAAAGTATACTAGACTGGCTAGATTCAATAATTATTACTATTATTATTCAATGTGTTAATTTCATCTTCTCCTTTAGCTTCACAATTGTGTTTCATCTACATCCACATATGGAAAGGAGGGAGCTAAAGTGTGGTACCGAAGAAATTGAGGGTGTTGAAGGTGGAACAAGGGTTCCACTATTGATGTACTTAAATTGGACATAATGGACAACGTAAAGGTAAACATTTAACTCATGTTCGATTGGACATTTTTTTTTTAATTAGCATGGAAAGAAATTCACTTAATTGAGGTAGTGAGTTAACCATTACCTTTACTTGAGGTTAACCCAAAACCTTTAAATTGTTACCCTCCAAACTCGAGAAGTAACAAAATCATTTCCTCTCCGAATTTATTTCCCTTACATGTGAATCATTTTCATTGTTCAATCACACGCCCTATAAAAGGTAATGGTTATTGTTATCATTCATTCCTTTCACTCGATTACATTCCCTCCTTTCCATTCCTCTACTTGTTGAAAACATAAGTTTCCCTAGAATAATTGATTAACTAGGATCAGGGTATGAGGACATCAGTTCTGCACCAGGGACGGACCTACCTTAACGGGGATGGGGGGGGGGTGTGCATATGCTCCCACAAGTTTTTTTAAAAAAAAATTAGCAGGTATACACACACACACACACACACACACACACACATATATATATATATGTTTATCACTTTATATATAATTAATTAAATTTATATAATAAAATGAGAAAGAATAGTCTTCACAATGAATATCATAAAGAAGTGGTATTTTCTATAATGAATATCATAAATAATGGGTGAATGATAGTTTGATTGTATGTATTGAGAAAGAGGTTTTTGATAGTGTTGATAATGAGTCGATCGTATAAATGTTTGAGTCGATGAAAAATCGTAGGTTTTAATTGTAATAGATTTGAATTATTGTGTAGTAAAAAAAAATTCTTGACGTATTGTATATTTATCTTTATTTTGTGCCCCCCAATGAAAAATTTGTGGATCCATCACTGTTGTGCTGTGAGGTAAACTATGTTTAAGCAAAATGAGGTAATTATGTTTAGGTTTTTAGAAGATCAACCGAGTCATAACAAAAAAAGGAAAGGGTCATCAGACCGCCAGTTATTAAATCATCATGTTTATTCTTACATTTAAATCCTAGAGCAGAACAAAGACATAAATTAAATCCAATAGTAGACGCAGTTAGGTAAAACTAATACTAAACTCCAACATAATAATGAGGTGCAAATTCAGAATCGCCCAAAACGTCCCTTATATCTAAGCAATGCTAAGCCACCAACATGTGATCCACCTAAATGTCCAAATGCAGAAACCAAGGGATCGCCCTGAGAAGAGAACAAAGCTCGTATTAGAGAAGCAGACGCAGTAGGTGTTCGCTCAAAGCGCTCAAAGTTTATAAGATAATGGGACAATAAAACGAGCTATAGCATTAGAGCAACAAGCGGAGTGCCAGAGCACTCATAGTAGAAATCCCAAATATTTGCTTTTAAATTAGCTCCTAAAGCTTCCCCTATATTTGTGGGCCCAATCAAATTTGTGAGCTAAAAAAGATTTAGGGAGGTGTAAATTTGAGGAGAATTTTAAGTAGGTGTAAATATTTTTGTGGGGCCTACACAATTTGAGAGATTTGCTGGATGAATATTTTTGCATTTTTTTTTTTTTATCATTTTAACCTAAATTTAGAGTTAAATTAATTTTGAGTGATATGCTGGAAATGCTCTAAGAACATGAAAATAGACTGTTCTTATTCAATTCCTGGTTTCAACTAACATTATCCCATTTCCATACCATACGAATATTAATTAAGTCGCAACATAGATTTCAAGGATTTGACATATCAACTTAAGGCAAAACGAACTAAAATGGACTTTCAATTCATAAAACTAAAAACTGAATTGGAAATATGATGATGAGTCGAAGCCAATTATTATAGGATAAACGTATATACCTCCGTTACCCTCAACAGATCGTAGCCAATAAAAAGGATCCCCTGGCAAAACATTAAGACGAGAAATAAATAACTCCACAGATTAATTTTTTGTCGTCTCCGTATCATCATTTCAGTTTCCATCATAAAGAAGTAACTTTAACCTTACCAGTAAAATAGCAGGACTTGCTTTGATAAAATCGGTCTTGAATGGTAATAAGAGCGTACCGAGGTACACTATCGGAATCACAGCACCACTTGCATACTATAAAAAGTAAGGTGGCAGAATCACTAATTATATAATGTGATCAAAATTCTACATATTATATTCAAGCTCGCAAGATGATGCAACGGGTGTGATGTTGTACGTATGTCACACGAAACAAAGATGATATGGAAAAGGCAAATCGATTAGAAATGCGTACCATTGCTGGAATTTTCGAATAGCTAACACCTTCATCATTCTAGACATGAGAAAACAATGAAAAAAATAAGTATATGGAAGTGCCTTTTGATAAACTTCATCATTTGGTCCACATGCAAAAAAAAAAAAAAAATACTAATAGGTTTGTAATGTATGATAACCACTTCTCCAATTTCCCACTTCTCCAATTTTCCAGACTAGGAGAAACAAAGAACGTAATCACTAAAAGATGAACATTAATTGCGTTAATTTTAATGATAGTACGTTCACAACTGCATAAAAATTACAAATCACAATGAGTTCTACCCTTGCTTGATTTTGATAGAAAAAGTATTAGTTTACCTTGAGTGAAGGAAATATGAAAGCATGAAATGCCAAATAAGGGAATGAGCCAGCAACTGCACCAGCTAGATACAACTTGAGCAGAACTTGTGGTCCGAGAAATTGTCCTATCTGTCCAACGAAATTACGGCTTAATTTTACTGTAATAATCCTAATCAAGAGATATAACAAAATTTCCAAAGAATACAAGAAATAATTTAAGTGATCTTACAGTTGTTCCGTACAAGTAGAGTCCTATCATATTGGTCGCAAAGTGAAATGTGTCGTTATGAGTGAACGCGGAGGTTATCAATGTGTGCTAGGGGTGAGCAAAAAAACCGAAATCCGAAAATCCAAA
Organism: Schizonepeta tenuifolia; assembly: GCA_029490685.1. Lineage (NCBI taxonomy): Eukaryota > Viridiplantae > Streptophyta > Magnoliopsida > Lamiales > Lamiaceae > Schizonepeta > Schizonepeta tenuifolia. The sequence continues at coordinate 92,912,596 of CM055960.1, read as the reverse complement.
CCGAACCAAACCGAAATATAAAATTTGGTTCGGATTTTTTCGGATTTCGGATCGGATCGGATTCAATTTTTGGGAAAATTCAGATTTCGGATTCGGATCGGTGCTTTAAAAAACCGAACAAATCCGAAATCCGAATTACATATAATATATTATTATTTTTATTATTAATAATTAATATTTTAATATTTCTATTCAATTTATTATTAATATTTTTTATTATGAATTATGAATTATTTAATATATTTATTCAATTTATTATTTATTATTTTAAATTGAATATATTTTGAATTTTTGAATTGTTTATTTATTTTTCATTAGAATTTCGGATTTTCGGATCGGATCGGATTTAGCATGCGGATTTCGGATTTTTTCGGTTCTGATTTGTTCGAATTTCGGATTGGATCGGATCCATTTTTTTAGAAATTCGGACTTCGGATTCGGATCGGATTGAGCAAAAATCCGATCTGTAATCCGAATGCTCACCCCTAATGTGTGCAGTCGCCCACTTTTAAAGCTGTCTAGAGAAATCTAACGAGTAACAATAGATTGAATAAACATTAATTTGTATTGTGAAGTCTTTAACAATTCCTCACATGTTATGTTATGAAAAACTTACCATAAAATTATTCACCATGAACTCATTGTCTACAACCCTCCATAATAAAAAAACAGCAACATTTGTTACCATCAATCCCATCAAAACTCCTTCAGTTGTAAACCTTCTGAAAGATGATCTGCTATTAAACAAAAAAAATGGTTAATTTTCTTAATAGTGTAATATTGATGCTTATGTGAGCTGAAAGCGACAAGGCACCGATCAGCAGAGTAGATGCTCACCCTAAATCATGAAAGAGTTAAAGTAATATTTTAAACAAGAGTTATTAATTCATTACTGTTTCAGTAAAAAATACTACCAGTATATAAAGTTATTGCATTAACTTGCATTTTCGTTGAGCTAGCTAGCAATATATGGAAATAAGAAAGCGTTAATCTAATAAGGTAGACAGGCAGAGCAAACTAGCACATGCTTGCCATTTCCTAACTGCCTCTTGTGCTTGAGAGAGAGAGAGAGAGAGAGAGAGAGAGAGAGAGAGAGAGAGATTCAGCAAACCGAAGTTTGACACGTTGCATTTGCTTTAACTAGTATAAGAAATAGTAGCTTTTGTTCATCAGAATGAGAAATTCCAGAGTTTAATGGCAGAATGGAAACACTTGAGATCACTCCGATTCTCACTTTCATTTGCCACAATTTTAGCATAAAATTCCACTCAACATAACATTAAATTTCATTAATTCAACAAATTCAAACAGAGAAAGAGAATCATTTCTTAATAATTCACGAGTGAAGTCTCCACAGACATTAGAATATACATTCTCAACTCAGAAAAAAAAATCGTACATCAAAACTAACTAAACGCATAGAGAGAGAAGGAGAGAGAGAGAGAGAGAGAGAGAGAGAGAGAGAGAGAGAGAGAAATACCTTCCGCTGTCGAGTGACTTAAAGGTTATAAAATCGTGAATTGCTGATCGTAACAGGAATGCTGCTTCGCCCCTTCCAAAGAGCGTTCGAGAAAAACCTTCTACCAAAAACTGGACTGGGGAAAAACCCTCTCTGAATCATCGTCCCTGAAACGACGGCGTTGGGGCTGCATATTTTCTGTAAATGAGAACGACAAATCGTGGAATGCTCCGAGATAATAGAGCGTTGATGAAATGAGTTTTTGAGGAGTGAATGTGATGATGATGGAAACACAGATTTTAAGTTGCCATAGCCATTTCTTGTGATTTTACTGAGCATCCCCAGTCCCATCATTTTTCACACTTTCTTCCTTTCTTTCGTTTCCTACGAATACCACTGTTTCTGTTTCTCTCTCTCTCTCACTCTCTGGGGATCTCTATCTTCCCCACCCCAGCCCCTTTCTCTCTCTATATATAATTAATTTATTGGTTCCTTATATTCTTGTACCGTACGACAAAATTATTTATTTGTACCCTTATATTTTTGTTGGTACCCTTGTATTCTTGTACCGATGAGGCATGTGTTTGAGTGTGTGTGTGTGAAAGAGAGAGAGAGAGTTTTCAGATATTTTTTCTTTTCTTTTGAAAAGAGAGATTTGAGATGTTATTTATTGAAGAGAAAAAAGTAACAAAAATATGTAAAAATAATTTATTGGAAAATTGTATATAGTGCACGAATATGCAATTTAAATGATGATATATAAAAAACGAATATAAATTTTAATTTTTACAAAACAAATTAAATATAATGGTTATTTTCTTTTTTTCATGTAGCTAGATTGAAATAATGAAATATCAACTTATTTAATAATAATAAAAAAAAACTACATAGGTTGGGTCGGACTGGAATCGGAGCGAGTGGGTCGGTCCGGGTCTATAGTGAGTGGTTCCGATTTTGAATGGGTTTGAAACGTGAACCGGAACCGAAACCGAAATTTCGTAAGGGAATGGATTGTGAACAGTTCTAGAACGGTCCGGACAATACCCATTTGTTGACATGCCTACCGTACATATATCTCACTGATTCATAATTAAAAAATTAATCATTTTCTGACTAAAAATATTTTCCCTTATTTGGAAATAGGTCACGTTTCATTTTTCTATTATTTTGAATATATACACAAACATACATGATTTTTTCTGCAGCAAAATAATTTTTCCCAAAATTTAGTTTTGACATTAACTATTTACTGTGGTTGTTAATGAATCCAACTTTTGACTTATTTTCCTCAATTGATCTTCAAGATTATGAGAATAAAATTTTCATCACAACATATTTGTATCTTGCATAACATAATTTCTCGAACGAAGAGGAAAAAGAAAAAAACATATTAAACATAATATTGATCAATATAAATATAAAGTTACAATTTTATCTTCATTTAGGGGAGACTTTGAATTCACAATTGGCCAAATTAAATTGTTGTCCAAAATAATTGCAATAATGAGAAAATACAATTAGTCTTGAGTATTTATATTGTTTAAATATTTTCCCCAAGAAACTTTGAGGAAAAGAACCCAAGCTTCATGTACTCTACCTTGCTTGCAATATCCATTTATTAAGTTGTTATAGCTGACAGGGAATTAAATACTCCAGCCGTTCATGAATAAGTGTTCACTTTGGAACGGTAACCATGTTCGTGAATAAGTGTCCACTTTGCCTTTTTGTACAACACTACCCTCTTTACTTTACATAAATTACTATCTTTTGCCATTTAGGACCCCACCTCACATCAACTTTATTTCTACTTTTTTATCATCCCAACAACTTTATTCTTATTTTTTGGTCAATACCACCTCTTTTTTGTCATTACCACTATTTTTTGTCATTATCTCTCTACCCCTATATCCTAACTTTTACCCCACTCACTTTCACTTTATTAACTTTCTTAATCTCCGTATCCAATATAAAGTGGACACTTATTCCTGAACGAAAGGAGTACTTGTTTTGCTTTATCAATATTCCCTTGCAAACACGCGCAATACAAGTGCAAGCATCACGCAAATACTTTGTTGCTTCATCTTTTCCAGCATATTCTCCGCCTCGTACATTTTTCCTTCTTTGCAATACACATTGATTAATATATTAAAAGTGACAACATTCATAGGGATCTTTGAATCAACCATTTCATTTAACAAAGCTACAACATCCTTCATTCTGCCAAGATTGCACAATCCCTCAATCACTGAATTATAAGTGACAACATTAGGTAAAACACCATTGCCAACCATCTCCGATAGTAGCTCCAGAGCATCATCCACCATACCGCCCTTGCATAAGCCGTCAAGTAATGTGCTATATGTTGGGAAATCACGTCTCTATCCCAACTAAGGGAAAATGATAATAGACAAGAAATAAGACGGAAAAATAAAAAAAAATCAACAACACAAAAATTTAACGTGGAAACTCCAAAATCGGAGAAAAAACCACGACCCACCACCAAGCAATATAAACTCGACACCCCTACACTATTACAAGCCTTTGAACGTCTCTCACCTCGCTCACAATCCGAGACAAGGATTTTTCCTAAAGTCAAACATAAGACTAAAGTGTAAAATCAGATGCAATTACATCAAAGATACCTAGCCTCTTATATAGCCCAAAGAAGCTCCTACACTTTGATCATATAACCGATGTGGGACAAAATACGTCCTTTTATTTTAACACAAGCACCTAACAATCTCCACCTTGTTAAAATAAAAGATACTCCATTGTCTTCTTCGACAATCATGATTTTTAAACCAAAGAACCACAAACCTACTCCACAATATGAGTAGAACACTTGAATCAACCATCTAAGATTTTTTTCCGGCATATGTCAATAAATCCGTTGAAATTAATGGTGCAACTCCTAGCTTTTGCCCCCCCAGAAGTCCTTCGGCCATTGACATAACTTCCACCACACACCTTGCATCCATGTCAAACCAATGCACATGTGGTCCAACCAACAACATCAGATGCCATGAGGATGTTCATGTCCTCAACAATCAGAGGGCATTATTTTCAATCACAATGTTAGCCGCTTCCTCGAAGCTTTTTGCCGCAACCACTCCACCTTGATTCATATCGCTTGGTGTAGCCATTTTTCCTCCAAAACCTTATGTAGGCCAAATTGTGTATCACAACATTAACTTGCACTTGCCACAAGCTAAAACTAATTCTTCCATCAAATTTCTCCACATAAAACTTTATTGATCTTGACCCATCATTCTCCACCCCTTGTTGAACACCCGTGTGACAAGAAACCCTCAAACGTGTCTAAGAACCTGGCTCTTGATAGCAGTTGTTAGGAAATCACGTCCCTATCCTAATTAAGGAAATATGATAATAGACAAGAAATAAGACGGAAAAATAAAGAACAATCAACAACTCAGGAATTTAACGTGGAAACTCCAAAACCGGAGAAAAAACCACTACCCACCACACCAAGCAATATAAACTGAGCTAGAGGCAAAATCAGGACACTAAAATTGGGGGTAGTGGGGATTCAGGACACCTCATTGCGGGCCGTTAATTTAAGGACATTAAACAATTAGTAAGCCCTCCGTAGGACAATTTTTGGCCCGAATTGGCCCAAATGCCACATGTCCGCCACGTGTCTGCCACCTCACCCCCCAGTCACCCTCTCTCTCTTACACATTTTGTCAAACACCTCCTGCACATTGAAGCAATGCCCAGCACATTTTGGGCCGCAGCAGTAGGCTCGTTGATGATCCGCATAACGTTGAGGCCGGCAATGACTCCAGCATTCTTGGTTGCCTGACGCTGAGAGTCGTTGAAATAGGCAGGCACGGTGATGACGGCGTTCTTCACCGTCGATCCAAGATATGCCTCGGCAATATCCTTCATCTTGGCGAGCACCATTGACGAGATCTTCTCAGCACCAAACTGTTTCTCCTCGCCTTTGTAGGTTACAACCAACATAGGCTTGTCGGAGGCGTCGGGAATCACCTTGAATGGCCACAGTTTCACGTCAGACTGTACCGTAGGATCACTGAATCTGCGGCCGATCAGCCTTTTTGCATCTGCATCACATGCAACATGGGGGGGGGGGGGGGGGGGGGCGCAAGAGATGGATTCATGCTTTTTGTATAAAAACTGAAGCTTGTATAGATTCATGCTTTTCAAATACTACTTTCACGCTTTCATTATTAACAACCATAGATCATATCATGATCAACGGTTGAAATTAGTTCGTACATTTTACACAGAGTCTAGTTTTTATATGAATCAAATCTCATATATATAGAAGATAAATTCATTTTACACATTAATATTAGCTAAACTAGTTTAAAATTACTAGTTGGTGGAATATGTAATGGGAATGGGGTTTGGATAGTGGCGCTTTTGCAGAAGGGAAGAGAGCTAGTTGTAAGGATGAATCTCTGAATTGAATCACGCGTTGAATTATAACATCACTCGAACAATAACAGAAACAAATTAGACGAAAGAGGGAGATAATTACCTTAATCAGAAAACAAAATAGGAACTCTATTAGCGATGGACTCTCTCCTATTTATTATGAACCACTAGTTTATTGCCTGTCTCCCATTTGTTGAGATATATTTGCTCAAGATCGTAACTGCGTATAGAAATGAATGGAAGAATTAATCGCTCGTTTTATAATTGACCTTAACAAATTTCTAAATTTGATTTTCTTCCTCCATCATAATTATTAAAGTGTCAAACTTAGTAAAGATCTAATGAATTATTGAGCTATTGGTTAATTTTTATTAGTTTGTAAAGCATTTCTATTGTACTATATACTCATCCAAGTAAATATTTTTAGATTCTAGTTGAAAATGGAAATCATAGTTTGTTGGTAAGGGGTGCCCAAAAAAAAACAATGTACCCTAACTCTCAACAAGGACACTCGCATAAAAAATTTTGATGCCTATTTTCATTTAAAAAGCTCGAAAAATATAAACTTTTAATGTTCTATAGAAATTAACTGAACCAAAAATTCTCTTTCTCCATCATCAATAGAATCACTATTTGCAACACAGGATTCTATATATCATCAATCCAACCCATATTCACGTTTTCTTCTTTGAGAGAAAGAGACTATCAATATTGAAAGAAAATCTTTAAAAAAATAACTGAAATATAAGATCAGCTTCCGGTGTTGCAACAAAATTGTAGGTGATCAAAACTGATTGCAGGTACTTAAATATACAGCATTAATCCATACTATTCAGCGAGCACACGCACTTTAAGATAATATGCTGCTCGTACAAATATCGAGCAGTATGACGTTCATCATGTACTCTTGGCTGCTTCGTCAATTCTCTGCTTCCGTGTTTTCAGAAGATTCATTTTGTCCTGTTTCCTCTTTTTGCCGATCTGAAACAAGACAGAAAAACACATAAGCAATTTGCCCATCAAACACATTCCAATCGAACAATGATCTAGAATGTGGTGGCCATCATTTCATTGAAATAAATCGAGAAAAAAAAAGAAATATGTGAGTAGCTTTCTTACTATCTTCTTCTTGTGCGAAATTCCAACCTCAGACAAATTAGCAGCATCCTCAGCCCTTTGTTTCATTCACGCTCTGCATCTGCCTCAGCATCGTCTGTGCCTTCTACGTCAGCTCAGACATCATTGTACTGAGCACATTCAAGCTCTTGCTTCAGATCTTCCTGGTACTTCTTCTCCAGCATTAACATCTGAATCTACAGAATATAATATAGATATTAGAGTGAAGTCAAGATTATTGCAAAATCACTCATAACAAGACTATATACACTTGGATACAGATATTGAAAGCAAATGATGACCCTACTTATGCAAACAAGTCTAGTCTTTCTTATCTCGACTAAGGAGTGAAGGTGGAAATGCATACAATTCTATAGATGTTTTATGACATATACCTTCTGTTTCTTCGTTGCACCTTCAATCGCTTCTGCCCGATCACTGATAATACTAGTAAATGTTGAGGGTCATTCCATAGCTTCGGCATACTCAGGAACGTGACCTTCAGCTTCATTGTCTACAAACGGGGCCAAATGTGGAGGAGGTATGCTGCCAACGCAAAGACGACACCTTGATTTGAAACAATCACGAAGCCAGAACACCTAATTCATTATTTTCACGTATGTTTTAATGGGTATAGGCATATAATTCAAACAGAGACCAAAGCCAATACTATACATAGTTTTTCCACACATAAGAGAGCTACTAATAAACAAGATACATTGAGAAGATGGAAAAAACCTTACCATCCCACAATATATTTCTCAGTTGGCAAAATGATGTGTGGATTTACACAATCATAGACTCGCTGAGGTTAGACATAATCTCTTGTGTTGCCCTATCAACAACATGCACACAAAAAGCAAAACAAGGAAAATGCTATAAAATTCCACAATTTTTTTTATATAAACTATGGCTCTTTTCATATAAGTATAGCTAGATAGGTAAGGCATATAAAGTGCAACAAACACGACTTTTGAAGTTTGTTGAAGAGTCACTATTCAACTGGGACACTAAAAATATTACAACGTCAAATAATCACACTGAACTCTGATATGTAATATATTGAAAAATAATCACGTTGAAACACATACAGCCTAGCACATTAAAAGTTAACATCAGCAAATTTAATACTAGAATATATTTCTAATCAACTTGCAAGCAGATTATTCTTGAATGGAATCAGGCTAATTCAAATGAGTTCATAAATAACAGCTTTCCCTACAAGATAAAGGAAATTTCAGCAAATTCCAACAAGATATAAATGTTTCAATGAAGAAATTGTATCCAGTGTTTGAAGACGCCTTTGGCCGGCCATGACTGCAGAGCACCACCTTCTGAAACAACCAGAAAAGAGATGTACTCATCAGAACAACCCATAAAAGTATGTACCTCTAAATTCGTTAACCATTCAAGAATCATACTTAAATATGGTAAAATGAAAAGCACAAACACTCTAAACAGCCATAGAAAAGCAACTTTCACGTGTCCATCATTAATTTTAATTTTGAAAAAATGAAATAACTGCACAGTGCAGACAAATGCAATCTAACTAAGAAAAAAACAACACCCGTGTTACATGAAAAAAGATTTCTTCAAGAATGCATAGATGACATGGTGAATCTTGAAAGTGTGATGATAGAATTACAAGCCTCATAGTAAATCCCTAATTGAACAGATTGAATATATGCCTTCTCACAATTACATCACTTCATCAAGAAATATCCAAATTACATGTGAATCAAGATGAACATCTAGATGGTTTTCTAAGACTATTCAAACCCAATGTCAAGGAAATGTTTCAAACAAAATGCATTAAAAAAAACGAATAAGGCTTAGTGGAGGCCTAGGATAGAGCTAAACAAGACGATACCATAATAACACCTTTTTTCCCTCAATTAATCGTATTCTACAACGACCTTGAGAGCTTCTATACAGAAAGAATGTCTACTCATTCGATACACTAAGAAATTAAGATTTCTGAGATTATGTCACAAAATTGCAATTTACAAGCAGGTGTCAATTGCATTGAATGCAGCAAAAAAACATGCATTAATTCAGTATTTATTAAAGCAAAATAGCACATAAGTTAAGGCGTCTGCAACAAGTATAGATCTCACTGCCTCAGATCAGCCACTACCAAACCAAATTGGCAAGAAAAAACACAAACATAGTTAGAGATAAAAGTTTGCCAGATTACCTTAAATTGGGACGAGTTCCTTAAACTCATCAAAAAGAACACTATCTATGCCTTCCTTTTCCAGAGGTTGAATCATCAATGTTAAAGTAGTGGCAAAAGGTGTGAATCCCTTTGAATTCATCTCTTCCCAAAGATGCATTGCTTCTTCAATCTTGTTCATTTTGAGAAGTCCCTTAACAAAAACATTGTACGTCACTCGATCGGGCAAATAACCATTAGTTACCATTTGCAATAGCAAATCCTTAGCCTCCTCATCTGCCCTTCTCGGCAAAGTGCACCAATAAGGATATTATATGTCACAACATCAGGCTGCAAACCTTTGGATGGAAGCTCGTCGAAAAGATCCTTTGCTTCTTCAAGTTTATAATCATTGCAAAATCCATTGATGAGGGTATTATATGTTACAATATTTGGAATAATGCCTTTTTCTTTTTTCATGGAATGCAACACAGAGACTGCTTCAGCAATAAGATGAGCACTGCACAACCCATCCAACAAGGTGTTGTAAGTCCTTATATTGGGAGCTTCCATCTCTTTGAACAGATTCAGGCAATCATCAACTCTGCTTTCACTGAATAACGCTTGTAGCATTATGGTATATGAAACAACATTTTGCTGCAGTTCTTCTGCACAAATTTTGATAAAAACGCGTGCAACTTCATCAACTCTTCCCATTTTGAGATACCCGTTCATCAAGCAATTGTAGGTTCTAATATTGGGCTTAATTCCGGCTTGATCAATAATACTTATAGCTTCATCCATTTTGCCTTGCAAGCAAAATCCATGGATCAATGCATTGTAAGTGACAATGTTGGGTTCCACACCTATTTGCTTCATTGTATCCAGAACATGTGTGGCTGCTTGAAGCCTTCCCTCTTTGCAGAATGCATCGACTAAAATATTAAAAGTAACCACATTAGGGTAGACCTTGTGCACCACCATCTCATTCAGCAAGTCTTGGGCCTCATTCCATCGACTTAACTTGCACAGCCCTTTAATTAGAGTGTTAAAGGTTACCACAGTAGGCTCGTATCCACGCTTGAAAAAGCAGCCTAAGATCGCAAACCCATAATCAACTCTTTTCAGTTTGCAATAACAATCAATCGCAAAGCATTTCGTCGAACAGATGGAGGGCAACCGAGTATTGCTTCATTTTGACAATAGCACTCAATAGTTTCGTGAAATCGAAAACAGAAGGCAGCGGCCGCATTCTCACCATATCCTGAAACAGAGCGACGGCATCATCTGGACCGCGCAGACTTCCGGAATCGAATCTTGGTGGTCTAGAAGAAAAGCGTCTCATTTGGTGGCTGAAATTGTGTGTGGGTACGAGAAATGAATAATAATGGGTAGAAGCAATTGCAGAAGGCAGCAATTTAGATGAAGAATTCCACAGATTTCTTCCCAAAACCAAAATCATGGCGGCGTGATTCGAGTTTTGGGGATTCTCTCTCTTATAATGAGTCATGAAATATTGAAATATAAGTCAATATAACGAAGTTCGATTTAGTTGTTTTTTTTCTTCTCTTATCTTGTTTATAATAGGAGAATGGATCCAACACCACAATCATCTCATATCCTATGTGACATTCTCTTTATTTTCCTTTTCTATTTTTCTAAAAATCTCAATTATATAATTAATAAAAAATCATTACAAACTCAAAATTAATGGCAATAAATTAATTTATTTCCTTATTTTAAGGAATTTATGCGGAATTAATTGTCAAGAAACAGATCAAGATTTATAATTAACTTCGTGTGTGAAGATTTCTATAAACACAACAAAAGGAAAACTTACTTGTTGTGTAGATTATCAATTCGTTCCAATTGCTGTAACTGAATCCGCTACTATGGTATCTACGTGTAGATTAACATATTCTCAAAGAACTAAAGAGTTGTATGCACTCTCTATCTTATGAGTTTGGCTGGAGAATTACACGGTCCAAGCTCTTGCTCCAAGTTCATCCCAACAAAAAAACAATGCTAGAAAGGTTGATGATCAAAAGGTGGCGAACCGCCTGCAGTGTATACAACCCTGCATTGAATACAACTATACAACTATAATGCTATGGGGTTTTCATTTTTGAATATTAATTTTTTTTAATTATGTTTATAAGTTACTACAACGTAAAGTGATTCTCCGTCATTAATAACTACACGTTATAATCCTTTATGTAACAATAAATTTACAATAAGATGATCATTCATGTAATACTTATTTGAGATGTTTAACAAAATCAAGTTTATAGCATAAAGTGATTCTTCGTCAATAAATTCTACACGAGATAATCCTTTATGTAACACTTTTGTGTAATGAAATGATAGTTCATGTATTACTTATTTGCAATGGTTTATCAAATTTGTGATAGATAATCCATCATGTAAAACTTATTTGCAATAATTTATCTGAATTGTATCACTTTAAAACGATATATTTAATTTTTTTTGAATTATATTAAGTTACAATGTAAAGCAATTTTCCGTCAATAAATATACACGAGATGATTCTTCACGTAACCGTAAACTTACAGCAAGATGAACCTTCATGTAAAACTTATTTACAATGATGATTTGTCCAATTATATCAATTTAAAATAAAATATTGAATTATTTTTTAAAATTATCCTTCATGTAACACTTATTTTCAATATTGAATTACAATATCTGCTGTATTTGAATAATATTAGAATTGATTTAGCAATGTATGTTTTGCCAATCTTGAAAATGCTAAATATACTTTTTTAGGATTGCAAGTGAAAGTAGTATACATTATATTTTCTAAATTGGGGAGTGGCACGAATTCATTTAATAGTTATGCATGTACATTACTACATTTTATACATTGTTCAAGTAGAATGCTATGTTTGGGGCTCCAAGAAATAAAATCTTCAAGAAATTTTGATTGAATTCTAAGAGTTAATTTGATTTCTTCAGAGTTAGTCTAATTTTAGGCAGGTAAACATCTTCCCCTCCAATTCTCTGAAGAAATTAGTATATCTGTTTACTAAGTCTCTATTTTTATCCTTTTTCATTTCTGTGGATTGAGCGTGATTTCCGTCTGTGTATGTTTCCTAAAACTTGTTGTTTTTGCCTTTTTATTTTCTCGATCACTTATAATTTTTTACCTTATTTGTTGAAATTAATCATGAGTATTTAAGTTTGCATTCGCTTATTTAGATCCTAATGAGACACGAATAGAGCTAGTTGTTTCTGTAATATTATATCGCGAAAGGTGTGAACTCGATCTGGAATTCTAGATCTAATCTTATTCATGTGGTTCTGATGTGTTTAAGAAGATATGTTTTGACGTGCTTGTATAAATGTTGTGATATTTGGTTTTGGTAACGAACTGTGTAGGCATTTTGTTGTTTTAGATCTATTAGGATTGAGCTAGTTTTGATTTGTGTGTGGATTTATTTATTTATTTTTACTGATTTGCTGAATTATGTATAGATGCTGCAATTATGAAGATCTTCTGTTGTCTATTTCAGTAATTTATATGTCGAGAAAAGATTTCATTGACTGTGAACATTCACAGCAACTTCTTTGACAGGGTGTGTGACTCCGACTCAGGTTTTTAAGAGTTAAGCAATGCGGAAGTTGGTGGAATTTAAAGCTCTTTACTTAAAGTGAAACTTTTATGAAAACGGAGAAGGTCAAGTTCACAAAACTTAGTGTAGTTTGTAAATGTGCAGTTTGTATGCAAAGTTAGTTGCTTAGGTAATCGAAATTTAAATACAGAAAGTAAATACTGGAAATAAATGACATAGTATTTTTACGTAATTTAGAGATTGGCCTCCTACATCCACGATTTCATTTTCGGGGAAGTAATCCACTAGATAAGCTTAAGATTGTTTATTAAACGTTCCACTTGGTTTACGGGTACCAAGCAACCTAACCAGTTCGATTACGGGTTCGAACCAAACCTTACAACACTTTTGCCGGCAAGTGTACTACCTAGCTTAGATTGCAGGTTCTAATGGATCTAGTCTTAGATTGCGGGTTCTAAGGGACCTATTCTTAAATTGCGGGTTCTAAGGGAGCTAGTGTCTTTGATTGCGGGTTCAAAGAGATGTTTGGGGGTTGAGGATTTTTCCAACTATGAAGCCTTTCTGCACCAACAGTGGTGGAGGCTTCTTCATAAGACTTAGAGACTCGATCTTTTAGGAGAGAGTATGCTTAGAGTAAAATGTGCAAGAACCTAGATTCTAGACTCGATCAAAAAAAGCGGCTTTTTGAGAGGATAGACGGAAGAACACGAGGAGGTGTGGTCACTTGACTTCGATTGATTCTTCTACAAATGGGCTCTTACTGGAGAGCTTGAGTCTGTTGTTTTTTGAATGTGCTTCTTCTAAACGCACTCTCTTTTTGCTCTTGCTGCTGTCTTTCTTTCTCTGATATGTAGAGACCTCTATTTATAGAGAGATTTATGGAGAGGGAGATCAAATAAGCCGTTATAGAGAGAGAGATCAAATTAGCCGTTGGAAGTAGCCGTTTGATCACTGCTAAAATTATGGCACTCCAAATACTCCACTCATAACTTTTCTAAAATAGCAATTGCGACCTTCGCTTTTTACGCGTCTCTATTATCGAACCATTTATAGTAAGCTCTCAGCTGACTTGTGCTTCCGAGTAGGTTTGAACTTGCACTTCAACTCTTTTGCCTTCAACGTCTTCAAAGTCTTCTCTTCTCAATTGACGTTTGACTTCGACATAACTTCTCTTCATGCTTGAGCTACATGGTTCAGTTGAGGAGTCAACTGAGTCTCGATCCAACTGAGTTCCTCGCGAACTGTCTTCAATCTATTTGTCTTCTTCTGCTCGAATCCTGTAAAGATAAAAATCCCTACGCTCGGTGAGCTCTAGCTAAGTTCAAAGTGATGGCTTTCATCTACACAGTGACCTCTAGCTAAGTTCAAAGTGATGGCTTTCATCTACTCGGTTGGGGTCAATTGGCTTTTAGGATAAATCAAAAGCTTTACTAATTTTTCCAATAATTTTTCCCTTTTTGACGATGCTAAAACTCTAAAGTGACGAAGTGAGTTCTAGTGTATAAGAGGAAAGGGGTTAGCACAAGAAATAAAATTAACTTCAAACTTGGACAACGAGATAGTGGTCATCAAGTGAAGTTAATGATTCAAGACTTTATAAAGACCACAACTTATTATTATCGATAACAAGTTGGGAGAGATTACAATTACAACTGAGTATCTATTACAACTCTACAAAGTTGAAAAATACAATCAGTACTAACAATATAATCATACACTAAGGTCTCCGTCTTCGTCTTGATCTTCATCTTCAGCAAGGCTGAACTCGAGACTGAGGTCATGGCTTCTATTGACCTTTTATGAGTCAGTCCTTCTTTGTCTTCAACTCCTTCATATCAAGGCCGGAGGTTTGCAGCACAATACATGGGTTATTTAGCAACAATAGATTTGCTGATGGTTGGAAGCTTCTCAAGGATATGGAAGTTCGAGGAGCATGACGTCCAAACATCTATACTCATAATATTTTATTAGATGGGTTGTGCCGGAATGGGGATATTGATAAAGCTGTGTCGTTACTGCACTATATTGAAGGGAAAGGAGTTAATCCTAATATAGTCACGTACGGTATTATGATAAATGGATTGTGCAAAAGTGGGAAACATGATCTTGCTAGAGATCTATTCAACCAACTTCCTTCAAGAGGTTTGCAACCGAATGTTAGGACATATATTATGATCATTGGTTTGCAACCATTTGCTTGTAGAGATGGAGAACTGTGGTTGTGCACCCGATGGTGTGACGTACAACATTATTCTCCGAGGTTTGCTAAATAGATATGCGCTTCACAAGGCAATACTATTTGCGGGACTAATGCATGAAAGGGGATTCTCATCAGATTCTGCAACTTTCTCGATGCTACTCTCTCGAGTGCGAGGACTGAGTGAAGATCATTTTCTCGTCAAATTGATGAAGGATGTTTTTCCTGATGAAAAATTGTGGTGAGTCAACTAGGGCATCGCAGCTGATGTGCATGGGTTTCTCGATGTTTTTTCATCTAGATTTCCACGCGGTCGTTCTGCCAAACAGACATGCAGCTTGTCATCTTTCTTTTTTTCGCCATTGATGATGATTTGAGGTTCTTGAAACTGAGTGTGTGTTTTATGAATTAATTAATGTTCTCAACATAAATATTTTTATTTCAGCCAACATACGAATTTTTTCCACTTCTAAACCTCTCGTTTTTTTCCTAAGAAAATATCTGTTTCTCAATTGTAGGATGGCAACTCATTCCACCTGGCAGGCTTCAAGCCGTCCCATGATGTTCAATATGGTCTAGATGTCAAATTTTTTGATAATTCTTCGAAATCTCTTCAAAAGCTGGTGTTTCTACAAAGATGCACTGTCCTTTCTGTACAAAGAAATACCTTGCATTCAAATTGTATTTTTTTATTTTATTATTGGAAGTGCTTTGATAAATGTTTGTGGATGTTCGTATTCAATCATATATTTTGGAGACGGTCCTTTTTGATAGGGACGATGAAGTTGTTAATTTGTGTCTGTTGTTAACTCTAGAGATAATTTTGGTGGAATTCTATACTTGAGTAATATGGTGTGTAGATGCCCCGTTATTTAGCTGAATGAATTATCGGAACCAGACATAGTTATCGTGATAGTATTGGTTAATGATAATTCAAGAAAATCAATTTCAACAAAATCAATAAACCAGAATTAAGAAACACTAGTCTCAAAGCTCTGGTAAAGTGAACTTGGATGTTAATCTTGAAGAAGGGGAAAACAGAGAATACCCCTTGTTTATGGTACATTCTCATTCATTTGTTGCTATCAATTCAATTTTCACAATCTCGCCTGCTTGTGCTTCCTGATTATTTGACAGTAGCATGTTCTTGCAATTATTCGTTTCATGCTTTTTGTAATACGAGCTTGAAAGATTGTTGTGTTTTCTAGAAAGAGCGAGGAAACTGTAGTTTGGTTTGAAATTTGGAGAAGAATGCTTTTCCACCCCTCCGTTGCATCCATTTCTATCAATGGCACTTCTGCAACAACGATGATCGCTGATAGGTTGGAAAACTATAGGAACTATTTTCCTGTTTTCCTGAAAGTATTCATAGACTTTCACCTTTTCTTGCTGATTCAGCGAAACAGGCGAATCCTTGTGTAAACCTTTCCTCCAAAACCAAGAGTTGTTCAAATGCTTTGCCATTAGTGAAGGCAATTGCTCCTGCTAACCACATTGTTTGCTCTGAATTTTCCACGCTGTGCAAGCTCGTTTCTTGGTGGAGTTCGTGGGATACGCTTAAAACTTTAAAAGTTTTGCAGGCTTTCAATTTTAGGATAATAACTAAAAAATTGATCATCCCTAGGACTATTTGAGCTCGATTGGGCTAAGTTTCAATTATTCGGCCCGATGCACCTAGTGTCAACAAAGCGGTCCTTTCATCAATCCCATGTATAACAAAGTAAAATTAATAATTCACTTTTAGTGTGATAATTTAGTTCCAAATGTGTTCCCCTAATATCAAAGAATCTGAACTTCTTCCCACAAAATAAACCATTTCATCCCCAAAATATTCACGGAAACTACCACTGAATTCCACATCGCCGTTATAAAAGCATTCATTAGCGTCTGAAAAAGAAAGAGAAAATCATGCATTGTGTCTGTAATTTAGCAATTCCCCGTATCATTGATATGCAGTTGTTGAACATGAGGAGAAAGTTTCAGTAGAGTAATGAACACCGACAAAAAGCTAAAAAGAGAAAAGGAGTTTAATTTTTTTATTTTTTGTATTTATCAGCTATATGAATCCACGATTTTTTTAGGAAATCGAAATAGCCCAATGTGGCTCAACTGTGTCTTGAAGATGATCAAATTTTTAGTTATTATCCTAAAATTGAAAGCCCACAAAAATTTGACCTATTATTGAAATACGGTAAAAATTACAGCTCTAAAAAAACGCTCTACTCTAGTAAATGCACACAAAACTTATTGTAATAGCTAACGATACTTGAAGTTCGTTCATTGGTTGTGCACTGTTTAACGACTTGGCCGTACTTTCAAAGCGACAACATAACACAGACAAAAAAACCCTTCAATTTGTAGCCTTTCTCTACTCTCCAAATGGTTTTCAATATTTCATATTGATTCAACAGATCTATTTAGGAGTTGAAGTTGGTTCCATTGTTATCCCCTACATTTTCGGAACTCGAGGGTCCATCATCGCTGAGAAGTGAGAATAAACAACATTACAAACATACCAAATGTTGGAAGCAAAATCGATGTAACGTAACAGATTCAAACAAATTAAAGAAGGAAGAAGAAGAAGAAGAAGAAGAAGAAGAAGAAGAAGAAGAAGAGAGGACTGACCAATTGCAAACGCTACGAAAAAGAGGTTGGAGGTAATGAGATAGCAATACATAGCCTGCACAAATTAAGGTGAGCTAACTAGAAAAAGCCAAAGTGATCAAATTGATTTTAGTAAGCATGTCAATGCACAACAAACCGAGGGGGCTCCTAGTGCGTAAGAGAGAACTCCGATATTTACTGCACGATGAATTGCCAACCTACTCCGGCTCCCGCCAGCAGATGATATGGAAGCTCCTGGATCGAACTGAATTGGAAATGGGTGATTGGTGAATTAAGTTTATTTTGGATATGTAATTTTAATGCAATCTCATAATGTTATGTACATATATATAAAAGAATTAAAAACTTATTATAGATGAGAGGCATCGGGAAACATAGATCTATATCAAAAATTCAACATCAGCAAGCCTCAATAAGGATATAACGAGAAAAAATGAAATCAGTTACTCCCTCTATCTCGTTCTACTTGTCTTACTTTCTATTTTGGGTATCCCACCCTATTTGTCTCACTTTCCATTTAATACAATAATTAATAAATCACTTTATTCACTTTATGTCACTTCAAAATCACTTTATTCACTTTATGTCACTTCAAAATCACTTTATATCACTTTATGTCACTTCAAAAACACTTTATATCAATTTATCAATTAAAAATTATTTTATATCACTTCATTAACTATACTTTACCAACCCTTTATATCTAATCTCTTTTTTCTTAAGTTGAATGGGACGGAGGGAGTATATGCATATGTAACAGAGAAGGAGAAGGTAGCTGACCTTAAACCTTAACCAAAATGTGAATGCGGCCAAGATTGAAAGACACGCGCTATGATCAGGAGCTGTTAAATCCATAAACGATAACGTTCCACCAGTTGCAACTAGTGTTCTTGTAAAATGAATAATTATGTTCTCACATATTTCCCAAATACGCATTGAATTTCACAAAAAAAGGATGGCACAAAGTGACAGATGTATATGTTTTAGAGGTGAGAAAATAAATTAGAGGTAGACTAAAAAATATATATATGATCGCTGCAGTTTGATTAAAAAAATAAATAAGAGAATCACATTAGTGGTGATGTGCTTGGTTTATATAGTTGGTTTCAGTTGTTAACTAACTAAGAGAAAATATAAAATATTACTAATGCTGCGATGCAATTGAAGAAATTAATTAATTGTGAATCAAAGTCAAACAAGTAAACTGCAAATTGCAATAGCCAATAGTCTATTAATTGCTTGTCTCGTTTGAATTGATTGCATGTTTCTTTTTTTTTTGTTTTAAATATCTTGATTTGATCCAAAGTAGAGTAATAGAATTTAAATAACAGTTGCAAACCAATATGGAGTGTTTGGTTTGATGAATGTGATCAATAACGTTTAATAGGATAGTATAGGATGTGATTATTTAGTTTCATTTTTGGATTGCTTGATTGTGGTGTATGATAATTGAAACACTATGTGATTGTGTGTGTGCCTGTAAATGTGATTATTTTGGAATTTTGCATAATAGATTAGACTAGGATTAATATCAACTAAAAATTGGAGCAGATGTCAAATTAAATTCACGTGTTTCATCATGCAAACCAAATAAATGATTAAGTTTCTTCACCATGTTATGAAGCTAAATGGGAAGTAGTGTTGTAGGATGTCAGATGGTTTCGAAAGATGGTAAAACAACACAAATGTTTGTATATAATACATGTGTTGCATTTGACACTACATCCACAACATCAAGTAGGGGCAATTTTGGAGCATACATACTAAAAACCATTCTTATGTTCTAATTAAATAAATGTACTAAAACCCTATACGTCTAATAGGAAACAAATAACTTATTGCCCAAGACAAATAATTAAATACAATATGAAAAGATACACGAAATAATTTATTGATGTCGATTTTGTGGTCTCCAGTTAATTGTATGAGGCTAGTGCTTGCTCCTCAGTAGGCCTTTGACTGCTACGCCCCGTGATCAGCTCTAGCAAGATGACACCAAAGCTGTAGACATCTGCTTTCACCGAGACTTCACCGTGCATCTCATACTCTGGTGTGCAATAGCCATAAGATGAGACCATTCTTAGTGATATATTTGGATTGCTGCCGCCCTGCAGTAGCTTGGCCAGCCCATATTCTGCCAGCAAGACGCTTGATGCTTTTAAATCGCGATATATGATAGGCGGGGCCTTCTCGGGCAGAAAGTCGAGCCCTTGAGCTATACCAAATGCTATTTTCATTCTACCACACCAGCTTAATGGCTTTCTGTCAGCTGGAATGTTTGCATGAATGACCAAGTAAAACAAGAACTTATTACAATAATTCATAACATTTATATAAGTGTACTATTAAATACAAGTGTGGCTTGCCTTTCAGTTCGTTTATGACAAAATGAAGGTCCACGAAAGAGACCGCAATTGATGCCCACCTAAACAAATATCGCACACCGCCAAAGTCCAAAGGCACCTTTGAGAAATTCCTATGGAGAAGTAGCCCATACCCAGCCGGAACGTTGTATGGCATGAGTCGAGATGCATTTCCGGAAAGCAGAGAACTGCCACCGTAGTTTCTGCTCATCAGAAAACGGCTCCGGAGCTCAGGATTCTCGGAAACGCTTTTAGCAGGCATTTCTTCGCGATCTCGGCTACTAATATGTGCAAATGAAGGAGAAAATCGCTGTTGATAAAACGACCTTGATCTAGCTATTATGCTGCGCCTACAAGCCATCGGTGATCACTTCTACAACAAGAAAGAAAAAATATTGCCAAATTTAATTTCCATTCCTTTTCTATAGTACTAAAAAGGGATTGTGAAGAAGATAAACTTACAGACACACGGTTTGTGGGAATCGGAGAAGAAGAAGGAACTAGGGTGAGTGAAAATTGAAGAGAAGAAGAAGATGAAAGAGAAAAGCATGCATTAGAGCTTGAATAAGATTTTTTTTGTATATATAATTCATAGATTTCGTGCGTGTTAAATAACTACAAAGTTTTCTTGCAAGTAAAGGTGCTTAATTAAGTCATCTTTTTATAATTGTTATAGCTTATTACTTCACAATATATTTTTGTTGTGTATTTGTACTTGAAGGATCTATGATATGATTTAGATTTATGTTAGTTATCTAAAATATATTTTTTCTATACATAAAATTGCCAAAAATCATCCAATCTCTTTGCGACCCCAATATAGATATTAACTGAAATTTTGATGAAAATAATGTTTCCCCACAATCGATTTCAGTTACTTCTCCAAACAGAACATTGCATGAGATCTAGTGTAACTTTAAGATAAAAATTTCACCGATTAAACCAAAAGGGAAAAATTAGAATATAATAGAATGTGTATCCATAAGCATGCACATCAAACATAATAAAAGCTAAATAATATTTATATTCCTAAAGATTTATTAAAAAATAGTTTATCAGAAAATATAAGCATGTATGTAAATATCAACATACAGGATGATACCGTCGAACCTCTTTATTAAGATCAGCGATGTAGAACCTCTTTGCAACCATATGGCTTTTCATTTTGTTTGTGTTGACAAAATTCTGCTGACCTGAGTTTCTAAAAATGACAAAAACTTGAGTGCAACTGTTCCACCGTAAAACACCCGTCCATTTGACCCAACCCGCCATGCCCCGCCCCGACCCGACCCGTTTGACCAGGTCCTTTTGACCAGTTTTTTTTTTCCATTTTTTTTTGTTTGCCGCTTCTTCTATGGTCAAGACGTGAGCAAGGGGAGCCGAAGGTCTCGAAGTGAGCCGTAAAAGTTCAAAATGTTGCCAGTCGATTATCCTTATTTTAGTAATCGGAGCCTTCGGCTACGTCGGGAAAAAAAAATCTTGAAATATAAAAACTGGAAATTAAAAAAAAAAAAAAACTGGAAATATAACAGCGTGGAGAGTGTAATTCACCAACGTCGATCTATGATGGTGATTAGAGGGAGGCGAAACCCTATAATAGCTCAATACTTTCAGTGAGTAAGGACTTGCCTTGCTTCTTTTGTTACTTGTGTTGTAAGTTGTGGTTTAGCTTGCTTGATTGGTAATAAAAACTCCTATTTACCAAAAAAAAAATCCAACTTAACAACAATATAAGTGAAAATATAAAATATATATGGTTGATGGTTCGACTCAGCTTTAAAAAAAATTATTACATATATATTTTAATTGAAATAATTAATCATATTAAATGAGAGGATATAAGTGCAACACACGTAATCTCCTACTAGTATATGGTAATAAACGTATATGTAAGCCAGATGTAAAACTCTACCTGATAATCCGATGCATGCCTTGCCTCACCTAATCCACCTCTGGCCATTTTATTTATTTGTTTTTATTAAATACGTAAGATTTAAATCATAACTCTCAACCTTTCCAACTTTTTGATATATTTGGCGCAAATATTTGGTTGAGGGGTTAAAGTTGTTTAATGTTCACATTTCATTTAATTTATTATGTGTCATGATTCTGCAAATTTCTGGAAATTTCGTGTGTTTATCGCCTTTTGTTACTATACCAAATTGAGGTCTATAGTAGGCGAAACGCGGCAGCACGGGACGGCAGTTGTGAAGTGCGGCGATGGCACATTTGGGTTTGGGCAAGACAGAGACAAAGATAAAGAGTGTTTGAAGCCCGTGAGAGATGATTTCTAAGTCGGATTCATCCCAGGCCAACTCGGATTTTCTACTTGCTATGGTGTTTCATCATCTATTCTATTCGTCGAATTTTTTCACATTTGGCAATTTCAAGATAATTAATACCCTATTTGAGTGGAATAAACCCTTGTTAAAATCACATGTCCTTCAACAATGGAAAGAGTGTCAATGAATGATCCCGGGCGCATTCGCATGCCTCAAAGATATATTGCAGTTTTGTTACTTAAAAAAAGCATGACTAAGTTAAAAATCGAATGAATTGATTTCAAATTTATTAAACATTTTAATGTGACAAAATCACATTGAAATATTAAAACTCAATTACTTCTTGTACACAAAAACTCATATTTGTGCCACTAAGAAATTGTCTACAATATTACGTATAGTTATTAGATAATCAATTTACTTTTCGGGTAGACTAGATAATCAAATATAAACAACCAATTTAATCATGTAACGTTGATTCTAACATAACAATATACATAGTAATGTTATTTAATCAGAAATATAATTATTGACAATATTGTATTGATAAAATCAACTAGTATTTGTTGAACATATAGAGCGTTTTTTTAGGACCGTAACTTTTACTGTTTTTCAGTTATAGGCCAAAATTTTGCGGGATTTTAATTTTAGGACAATATCTAAAAAAGTGATCATATTTAGGATAAATTTGAGCCTGATCGGGCTAAGTCGCACATGAGCTAAAAAATTCGGCCCGATGCCTACTTGATGTTTTTACAAACATTTGGCGTATAAAAGTCTGTAAATACAAAAGATGATAAATCACACTATCTTCAATTATAATTTTTTTTATTAACTAGTAGTGTGATGTGATTCGAATATTTCAATTTAAAAAATCCGTATATGGCACCGCCACTGGTTAGTACCAATCATAGTATATATTGGTTAGTACCAATCATAGTATATATTGGTATATGCAAAAAATATAAAATACGAAGTCGACTTCGGTGATTTTTAGTATAGAATTGGGATTGAATGTAACTTCTTTTATCGCAAAAAATATATTGTTCCTAAACTTAAATATTCGGAAAAGTGATTCTCTATAGGTGTGTGATCAACCTCTTGTTAATTTGCTTGACAAGATTTGTGTACGCCAACTGTTTGTAAAAACGTCTAGCAGGCAACGGGCCGAATTTTTGAGCTCATGTGTGACTTAGCCCGATCGGGCTCAAATTTGTCCTGAATATGATTAATTTTTAAGATATTGTCCTAAAACTAAAAGCCCGAAAAAATTTTGGCCTATAATTGAAAAACGGTAAAAGCTACGGTCTTAAAAAAACGCTCTACTCCTACTTTTTGCTTTAAATGTGTGATCGTGCGCATGAACATCAACTTTAAACTAGTTTGGGCCAAAAACGAATTGGGGAAAGAAATTACAGTCAAATAGTAGAAAGAACGAAATTTACAATCAAACAGTGCAAAAAAAAATAAACATTCAAAAAGATGAAGTATTTCAAAATGGATCGTTAATTGCATTTGCAGGCTTTGGAAGATTATAGTACTTTTTTTCTTTTCGTGGGAACCCACAGCCGCTACTTTCGGTGCGTAGTGTGTAAACCCCCGTTCCTTGTGCAGTAGCCTGCAAACCATACAAGGCAGATAAACCACACTTTCCAAGTACAGGTGTGATAGGCTCCACCTATAGAGACGCTTCATGAGATTCGAACATGAGACCTACCTCTGGCCATATTTGATGTGATCTAGAGCTCATTCCCATTTGGGGCTCGAACGACAAAAAACCATATAATAAATGTCCAACTTAGCTAGACTCGTTTAAGATAAACTTGATAAATTTGTTTGAGATGACGAAAAATAATTTTGAATTAGCAAAGCAATGTCTCCATATTCAATCATAATATTCAAAACACACTAAACTTCAAGTGAGATCGATGCTTAGAGTAGCCACTTGGCCATAAGGTAGAAGTGACAAAATATCAAAGATGTAAAACCTTGATAGATCATAGCCTTTCTGTACTCTCCCAAATGCTTCCCTCAGTCTCTGCTAAGCCTTTGATCAACAACAAATCCATATCAATTTATTTATCAGTTGAAGGTGGTTTCATTGTTATCCCCAACGCTGTCGGAACTCGAGGGTCCATCATCACTGAGAAGAGAATGAACAACATTATCAACAGACAAAATGTTATAAGAAACTTAGATATAGCAGATTCAAACGAAACAAAAAGGAAGAAGAAGAAGAAGAAGTAGTTTCGAGGACTGGCCAATTCCAAATGCTATTGAGAAGAGGTTGGAGGTAATCCAATGTAAGTAAAGAGACTGCACAAACATGCATACTCTAATTATTCATTTCATGGACCTACTAGTTTACCAATAACAAAGAGGATATATATTCCCACAGTTACAAAAAAAGTAAGCAAAGAATAGATTATCAATGTTCGTTATGAGTTGTCATGCCAAATGGAATTATATGTAACTACTACATTTAACATAAGAAAGATATAAGAGCAGAGCTTTGGAATACAGTGATCTTTGATCAACTCTGTGAAGGATCTATGAGAATGATTTCGGATGCATGGAGACATTATCTAATCAAATGAACTAATTTGGACTACAATAAATATATATGCTTCATGCATGCTTCTAAATCTGCCCTCAACCACCAAAGCCCACTGATTTCTTTATAGGATAAATATGTTATTGTAAGTGAGAACACTCAAGAAACAACAAACCGAAGGGATTCCTGCTGTGACAGCGCCAACAAGTGCTAGTGCTCCGCATAAACTACTCTTCAGCTTCTTGTTAGATGGAAAGCCTTCTACACGATCCTTCGGATTTAACTGAAAAGGAATTAGTGAAGTTATTGCAGAAACTAAAATCAATGAAATTTCATAGAAGACAAGGAAAGAGAGAAGGCAGCTGACCTCCAACCTAATCCACCAAGTCAATGCGAACAAGATTGGAAGACACAAGCTATGATCAGGAGTTGTCAAATCCATAAACCATAGCGTTCCGCCAGTTGCAAAAGAGGGAACTTTCACAGTCAAGTTTAAAATCTAAATAAAGTAATGAGGTAAAGGATTTGGAAAGATGGATGCAAATTCATAGGAAACAGAGAAAGATGGATACAAATTTGTCCAGCTACGAGGAATGTCATCTTACAGAAACACACATAAAGCTTCCACTGACAACTTGGATCGCTTGTAATACAGAGACTACACCAATTCTGCAAGACCAATATTCAAATTACATCAGTAACTGCATCTCCCATATTCAAAGGCTCAAAGCTAAGACCACAGTTCTTCGAGAGGGAAAAAAGAAGACCAGCAAAAACAGAAAAGTATAACAAAAGTTCAGGGATTGACCATTTAGGTGCAACTAAGATAAACCTCAAAGTTAGATGTTTCAGCATTTTGAATGGCAAACTATATCTTATGTTTAAGAATGGGTTCACTTTTATACTCTCTCCCCTTAGAGTTTCTCTAGTTACTGCGATGGCCACAACTTTTAACATATAACGGAGTTGTCAAAATAGAGTCACTTTGATCTATGTAGAACTCAAACAGAGCTGGAACAGTAGGAAGGAAAAAAAGACACACATACGTGTTCAAAAGTTTGGCTTTGTAGATGATCGATAATGCTTTCATAAGCCTGGGCTGCTCGTTCCTCTGTCAAACAATAACTGATTATGAGTTGAATGAAACAAGGGACGAGCTTTTGCGGCATAACCTCCAGACCAGATTTATTACTCATTCAACAAGATAAATCAGAACTAGACAGAAAGCTCATACCATTTTTATCAAGTTGTCCAGAGTTGATAACACTTGCTCTTCCATAATCTGCAAAAAGGTGGAACAGCACATGTGTGTGTATATAGTCATGAGTATATGTTGTAGTAACTGATGAAATTATGCTTATGCAGATGGTGGAGATATGTGCAAAATATCAACATTCTTATTGGATAGAAGCTTGTATCAACCAGATATGTCGTACATAAAATAAAACTCAATTCTTCTTATTCATCCCATCTAATCCCATCACAATATAACATGTTCGTGAAAGTAACAAGCAAATCTCCCCAGAATGTGCAGACTTACATGTCCATTTTTTGAATAGACTCTCATCTCATATAAGCGGAAAGGAAGGTGGATGAAACGCATCAGAAGAGCTGTCGCAACAATTGTTGCCCACCTAAACACAAATCCAACAATCAATCCAATATATCGTACCGCATGAACCAATTCACTCACCAGATTTTCTTTCGAGGAAGAAGAAACCATCATCCAACTCCATAGTGTTCTTGGCAACAAGTAAGATTTGTTTTCATCACGCCATTCCTTTAGCATCGTCATTTTCAATTAGTAAAAAATAAAATAAAAAAACGGGACCTAACATTGATCATCTTATGACCAGATGGTCTGCCATTGCGGCACGTTTACCCGGAAGAACGGACAACGAGATCAAGAACTACTGGAACACCCACATCCGAAAGCGACTGCTCCGGATGGGGATCGACCCTGTGACCCACGCTCCGCGACTCGACTTACTCGACCTCTCGTCGCTCCTCCACTCGCCGCAGCTCAATCTGCCGAGTCTCATCCGCCTCCAGACGCTGCTGAATCCGGAGGCGTTGAGGCTGGCTATGAGCCTAATGTCATCCAACGGTGGTGATCATCATTTGCTCCAAAATCAGATGGGGGGCCCACCTATCCAACCTAATCAGTTTGAAAATATTATCGACCAACAGATTTCACCAAATATCAACAACAATTCTTTCCTCGATCAAACCCAAATATTTCAAGATAATTTGATGCCTAACAGTAATGTGAGCCATCATCAAAATCTTCTTCCTGTCGATCTACCTAGTTACTGCTATGGAGTTTCGGATCAAACAAGGGCAGATTTTTCTGAAAATTCGAGTTTTCAATCAATGAACAGCAACGGCAACAGCAACAGCAACAGCAACAGCAGTAATAAATCAATCAAGTAGTGCAAGGCGGCCAGTGCACCAGACAAATCTGCGACTTCACTCACCACCAAGGTGGCTGCATCAATGTTTGAAGGAAGCTTTGAGAAATTCCTATGGAAAATCAACCCATAGGCTGCCGGAATGTTGGATCGCATAACTGGACCACCTGATAGCAGGGAATTGCCGGCATCGTGTCTGGGTATCAAAAAACGGCTGAGGATCTCGGAATTTCTGGAAATGGTTTTTGGAGGAAATTCTTCGCGATCTGTGCTACTAATATGTGAAAATGAAGGGGAAAGTCGTTGCTGCTGTACAACAACTTTTTTCGAGCTTTGATGCCATTACTCCTTCCACGTTCTACCACAAACGGAAACGGACGAAAAAAACATATATCAGAATTTTATTCTTCGAAAAAATAATGTAAGAATAAAATAAGACACCACAGAATGAGCAAAAAATCAAACAAAACGTGCATATTGAATGCATTCAAGCATTTCTGTGAGGGAGGTGACAATTATTTACAAACCTTATTGAGCGAGTGAGAGAAAAAAAAGAGAAGCAGAAACTGAAGCAGCTGGGTTTTGTTTTGTGTTTATGTGAAATGAAAAGTGGGTAGTCTGTGCTCAGACTGCAGAGCAATGAACATGTAAATAGTGTGTTGGCAGTCAAAAGCCGATTCTGCATTTCTATATCAAAAACCTCTATGTGTAAGCTATGACAAACTGCCAATTGAAATGGAATAGTTTTAATTAAAGAAAATGCTAAATCAGATTTTAAATAAATCCAAGTGCCAATGTTATATGCTGTACCAATTTATAATGAGCTAAGTCATCTTCGGAAACAATGTGATTAAATTGGATACTATATTTTTCCTTAAACGAAATGTCACATGTTTGGGGCATCTGACATGAGAAATGAGATTTTACGTTCATCAGTTTACTTGACCACAAGTTTGGAGTATGTTATTTTCCTCTAAAGAATTAGTTCAACTATGTAAAATTATTTTTGATTGAAAATTGCATATATAGTCAGTCAACTTACTTGTGAGCTAGCTAAGTGCATGCTGATTTGAAAAAATCTTGTTTAGTATAAACAAGTCAATTCCAAGACATTACTCTGTTTCGTTAGTCGTGATCTACCCAAGAGCTAACTCAAAGAGTATAATTTAACACTTAGATTTATGGGAAACTGAAAATTATCACAAATCCCACCAGTAGTAGACAATAAGAGAGAGAGAGAGAGAGAGAGAGAGAGAGAGAGAGAGAGAGAGAGAGAGAGAGAGAATAATTTTACAAAGCTATAAGTATTAGTATAAAGCTGTGGATCTTATCGGTCAACTCTGTCTGTTTTGGTATGGATGATCTTTGCCGTTTGTATTAAGATGTTTTTTGCTGCAGGCGTAAAAGCTCGCCTGCAACATTTCCTTGTTGGCTAACTGTGAGTCTGCTCTGCTGCATATATATTATATGTAACTGGGCAATTAAGAAGCATTTCCCTGCCTGCCTTGATGCTTTTCCCATCCATCGTTATAATCCTTTGCATGCATGTACTGAAAACCATCTTTATGTACGAAATAAAATAAAAAATACTCCCATATCCATGTGGCATTGCCACGTCAGCTGAAAAATTAATGAAATGCTGATTAACTTATTTAACTTAAGAAAGAAATGTTGATTTAATGTTTGTACTTAAGCGATAGTTGTGTGCCAATATTTTCATGCTGATTTATTGTTCACTTGCCACAAATTCTTTTTGCCATAAGGTTTTCATTTATATCTTTTACAGCTGATTGAAGATATTCTCATCCGTTTTTGCTGTGTAAAATATGCACAATAAGTGTGATGCTTGCTTTCGCAAGGATCAAGTATGTGCATGAATTGAAGCAAGTTATAGTGGTTAATCGTGTGAGTTGATTCGAACTGAAATGACATTTAAAAGTGCTGCATGTGATTATTGTGAATTAATGATCCATCTTACTTAGAAACTCTCTCTGTTTTTGAGCCCACATTTATTTATCAGTTGGAGGTGGTCTAGGTGAAATCCCCAACAATTTTCGAACTTGAGGGTCCATCAACGCTGGGAAGAGAATAAACATCATAAACATACCAAATGTTATTAGCAAAATAAGCGTAACAGCAACTTCAAGAAAAGAAAAGAGAGAAGAAAACAGGACTAACCAATGAAAAGAGGTTGGAGGTAATCGCGCGCATAGCAGTATATAGCCTGCACGATCATGAAAAATCTATCAATTTAATGGAGTTTATGATAAACTAGAGGATTGAGAACCAAAAACTGAACACAAAATAGATAATGAATTCAAGTCAATATTGGAGTTCTATGTAGCTTGGAATTATACAAAGAGATTTTCAATTGGAATGGGAGATCACTTGTTTGGCTTATCAACAAAAAGTAAATAACTTGTGAGTTAGCTAGAACAAGTCTCAAGGATCAAATTGTTACTGTAAGCATTCAATGCACAACTAACCGAGGGTAATTCTGCTGCGACAATGATAACCGGGATTAATACTGCTAAGACATGCAGTGCCATGCAATGCTACTACTGCTGCATGAAACTTCTCTGTCGAATTCATTCTAGTGCTAGATAAAAGGAAATCATTCAGTGGATCCAACTGAAAAAGGAATCAGTGAATTAGGTTCGTCTTGGATAATGTGTTCAATATCAATCTCGCAATAATGTATATATACATGCATATCAGACTAGTAAAGACACAAGGTAGCTGACCATCTCCCTAATCCACAATGTCAATGCCAACAGAATTGGAAGATACATGCTATGATCAGGAGTTGTTAAATCCGTAAACCATAATGTTCCGCCAGTTACAAAAGAGGGAACTTTCTCTGCCATGTTTAAAATCTGAATGGGAAAAATCAGGTGAACTGTCAAATGATTCAGGAAGATGGATGGAAACAAAAGAAACAGAGATAGCATAAGCAATTTATCGAACTAAAATGAATGTGATCTTACAGCAAAGAAAAGAATCAACGGACTGAAAGATGCAATCTGAAGTCCTATTGCCTGATTAGGACCAAATCTGTAACACCAATATTCAATTACATCAGTTTATGCACCTCCTGTTTTCAAAGCTAAGACCACAGGTCTTCAAGAGGGAATAATAGAAGATAAGTATAAAGAAAGTTCAGCGACTGACAATTTAGGTGCAACTAATAAAGATAACCTCAAAAGTAATTATATATGCTGCAGCATTTTTAATGGGAAAACTGTTTCCTATGTTTGAGAATGGATTCACTTTGCTATGCTTTCTCCTTGTGTGTTTATTTAATTATGGCAAACAAGCACAACTTCTAAAAATGAATGGAGTTTTGTCAAAATATAGTCAATTTTGATCTACTAATTAACTGAAGAAGAGCTGAACCACAGATAATTAGCTATAAGAAAAGGACACATACTTTTCCCAAATATTCTGTATGAAAGCATCTGCTTCTTTTTGTTCGGTCTCCTGTCAAACAAGAATTATGAGTTCCGAGCAAGAAAATCAACTCCTGTAGGCAATAAATAGTACAATGGTGAATGAAACAATGGAGGTTAAGCTTTTTGTGGCAGATATAACAGTCACTCACGTGAAAATCATCTAGATCTATCCCAATCAACTTGCAACAAAAGCTTAAGCTCATACCTTGGATTCCGCTGATATGGCTTTTCTTGTTACCTCAACCATTTTCTCAAGTGGAAGCTGCAGCAAACACAAGTCATGGCATGGGACTATAAATGTATGTTGCATTTGATATTACATCCAAAACATCAACAAGTGGAAATTTGGAGCATATATATTACTGAAAACCATCTTTATGAATCATTACAAACAAATTAGGAAAAAATGTATGAGAAAACCAACACACTTTTCAATTTAAATCAAAGGATACCAACACAGTTACAAACATACTAGTCTCATTCCTCTTATTCACATTCAAAAAACTATAACTTGTTGCTGAAAGTAACAATACAATCTGCAAACCAAAATTTGCAGAGGAAAAAGGCAGGTATAAAACTTACTACAAATTTTGAATGGAATTTCAGTTCATGTAAGATAATAGGAAGCATGATGAAACGGAACAGAAGCGTTGTCGCAGCAATGGATGCCCACCTAAACAAAAATCCCACAATCAAATGCGGAATAGTTTCAACAAAATAAAAGGCCAAATCTGATTTTAAAAACAATAATATGTTTACGTGGAGCCAACCAATTTAGTGTGTCAATTTGTGCAATCTAATTCAAATTAACTCTTATTTTATAAACTCTGATTTAACAGTTAATGACTTGGGATCATCTATCCAAATAGCTTAAACTATGTTTGTTTATAAGAAAATGATCTATAATATTGATATTTCCCGGGCAATATATTGTTCCACCAATTTATTTAGTCTTTGGATATGTAAATTAACAATGAACCAACCGATATCCCATATCGAATATGGGAATAACTATAATACCCAAATTTAAGTAAAAAAAGAAAATGAAATTTTGGATTTTGTAGGTTACATTTTGATAGTGTAAGCAATCTTAGGATACATTGCGCCGATTAATTTGTATATATATATTTTAAGAAATGCATGTTTGGGGCATTGTCATGGACCAAGTTAACTGTACTGTATCAGTTATTGCTAAAAGAAAAAGTTAACTATCTGTTAAGTTATTTTTCGATTTGTTCGATTACTTGACCATATAGTAATCTATTGTTTTCCTCAAAAGAATAAGTTTAACTATGTAAATTTTTTGATTAAAAAAAATATTATCTAATTTCCACCCCTTAAGGTGCCAAACATTTCAATATTACATTTGGTGTGTTTTTTATTTTATTTTTTATAACAGTAATACAAGGAAATGTTTAATATTTTATTTATATTAATAGATTACTTCATTTCAATTTGTACAAAGTGTCAAAACTGATAAATTACATTCCGTGCATGGGTGGAATACTAGTGTGTAGGGGTGTGCACGGGCCGAACACGACCGAAAAACCGACTGAACCGATTTGTTTTGGTCGGTTCAACCCGATTTTTTGTGTACCGGTTTTCGGTCAAGTTTGTAAATTATGAAAATTCTGTTCTCGGTTCTGAAAAATTTGTTCACCCGGGCACCGAACCGACCAAATATATAATAATATTAAAATAATATAAATATATATTTATTTTAATAAAGAAATTAATAAGTATATTATATATATTTGCTTGGTCGGTTCAGCCCGATTTTTATAGTAATATTTATTTATATTATTAGAATAATATAATTTTTTTCTATTATTATTTCTTTTTTCATTCACATTTTTATTCGGTGCCCGACCGAACCGACTTTCGGTTGGTTTTTGGTTCGGTCCAAAAGCTACTTTCGGTTGGTCTTAATAATATATTTCTTTCAAATCATAATATAGAATAAGGTAAATAATCAATAAGGTAAGTTTGTATTTCTTATGGCATATTATTTGTTATATTTTATATTACGTTATTGCCCTTAATTTTGATAAGTAATAAGGATATTTCAAGCGATTCAAATTTTATAAAACAATGCTCTTTTTATATAAGTATAGGTAGATATAAAGTGAATAAAGTGATTTCTTAATTATTTCCTTAAATGGAAAGTGAGACAAGTAGAGTGGGACACCCAAATAGAAAGTGAGACAAGCAGAACACGACAAAGGGAGTATATAAAATGAACAAAGATTTTATACTGACCTTAGTTTTTGACTCGTATTTATTTAAAGAACAATAGGTTTTAATTTTTTTTTTCATTTATATGTAACACTATTTATTTCTTCATAAATTTATTGTATTAGCAATAATTAAACACTACTTTGACGATATTTTAAAATTAAAATCTTTTTCCCTTTGTATCTTAGAAAATGAAAAAAAATAAATGATATCATGTGCGTTGCACGTGCGTTTCTGCTAGTTTTATAAAAATTGTGAGCCCAACTTATTTTGAGAGACAAAAGAAGATTTATAGCGGTGTAAATTTGAAGAGAAATATAAGGGAGTGTAAATATTTTGATCACACCCGTCTAATTTAGAAGATCTGTTTGATGAAAGTTTTAGCACACTTTATTACTTCATCCTAAATTTAGAGTTAAAATTAATTTTAAGTGAACTGCTGGGAGTGCTCTAAACTCTTTAAACTGTTTTAAAGAGCTTTTAAGCTCAGCTAAACACCCTCTTAACCGTATAATTAGTAAATTATTATTTTACTACAAAAATGAATGAGCTTAGGTACTTTTATACATCAAAAATAAATAAAATCTAAAAAATGTACTAATAGTACTATATGGTATACCAACAGAGCCTTGATACAAAAGTATCAAATTATAGGACTTCTTAACGCAGAAAATTACCATGCTTTGTTTAAGGGTAAAATTACCATACTTGGTGTGACCAAGAGCTCAATCCCAATTGGAGTTGAACCACCAAATACCATCTAACAACTCAAACCGTACTCGACTCATTCAAAATAGACTTAATTACATATTCAAGATGACGAAATATATACTTCATAATGGAATAAAATTTAACATAATATTAAACGCACAAAGTACTTATAGCAAGTTTGATACGAATTTAAGTTCGTTGTGCATTGTCGAAACTACTTGGCCGTACCCTTTGAGTCTTTGACGAAGTGACAAAGTAGGAAATGCAAAACACCTTCTTGGTGCTCTAATTAAGATATCCTTTATCTTCTCTCTCTAAATTGTTCTCTAGAGCCTCTAAGCCTTTGGTTAACAACAAATGCACCTATTTGGAAGTTGAAGGTGGCTTCATTGATATCCCCAACAATTTCGAAAAGCGAGGGTCCATCAACACTGAGAAGAGAACAAAAACCATTATAAACAGACTACATGTTAGATGTAACAGATTCAAACAAGAAGAAGAAAAGAGGACTGACCTTTTGCAAATGCTATTGAAAAGAGGTTGGATGTAATCCAACAACAGTGTAAAGCCTGCACAAAACATGCACAACCAAATTATTGATTTTTATGGAGGACATATATCATATATTCCACAGTACCAAAAAGTAATCAAGTTGAATGGAATTCTTAGTAATTGCTTTTGACATTGGAATGATCTGAAGAAAATTTCAATTAAATGGGAATTCCTATTGGCCTATTACTTTGTGAGCCACAAGAGAAACGATATGTGAGCTAGATCAACTGTAAAAGATACAAATTCTATAGTAAACACTTCATGCACAACAAACCGAGGGGGCTCCTATTGCGATAGCGCCAAGCAATACTCCTGCTGGAACTAAAATACTGCGAGGAGGTGGAGTGTGAGCCGGATACAACTGAAACGGAATTAGTGAGTTAAGCTTATTTTGGACATTTCATTCAATGCGATCTCATAACAAGACACAGAAGAGAAAAGGTAGCTGACCTTTAACCTTAGCCACAATGTCAGTGCAAACAAAATTGGAAGACGCATGCTATGATCAGGAGTTGTTAAATCCATAAACCATAACGTTCCGCCAATTGCAAAAGAGGGAACTTTCACGGCCATGTTTAAAATCTGAATCGGAAGTAATGAGGTGAAGTTTCAAATAATTTAGAAAGATGGCTGAAAAAATAGTAAACAATTTGTTGAACTAAGAGGAATGTCATCTTACGGCTATGAAGAAAATGCACGCACTCATATTTTGGAATATTAGTGGAAATAAAGGAACTCTAAGAAATCTGCAAGTAATCAAATTACATCAGTTAATGCATCTCCCATATTCAAGAAAAATAAGAAGACAACAAAGGATGAAATTGCATAACTAAAGTTCAGGCCTCAGGGACTGACCTCAGAGTCAGTAATGTATATATGGTTCAGCATTTTGAAGGGAAAACTGTTTCCTATGTTTAAGAACGGATCACTTTTATGTTCTTTCACCTAATTACTGTTTCTGTAATTATGGTGAAGGCCATAACTTCTAACAATCAAAGAAGTTGTCAAACTACAGTAACATTTTTTTTGTTAATTCAAGCAGAGCTGGAACAAAGATGACTAATTTGTAAGAAATAAGAGAGGGCATACACTTTAAAAGCTCTGGATGAAAATTCACTAGCTTTTGCCGGATCGATGGGCTCATTCTGTCAAACAATAACTGATTATGAGCTGTAAGCTATAAAATCAAATCCTAGATTTATTAGTCATTCGCAGTGAGAAAGTATGAAATACAAAAACAAACGCCTAAAGCCTATACCCGTTTCAATTCTTGATACTCCATATGTAGCGATTCTGAAAGCTGCAAGATGGTACAACACAAAGTGTATTTAATCATGGGAATATATATGTGCTGCATTTGATATTACATCCAAAACATCAAGTAGAGGAGGAAATTTGGAGAAGTACTGAAATTCCTCATTATAAATCAAGAAAGTAACATGGTGAATGTCAACAGACTTATTGTACACAAAGTTATCTCGTATTTAAAAAACACACTAGACTCATTCTTGCGAAGAACTTGTTTCTGAAAGTAACATCGCAATTGATCGGTAAATATTCTCGAAATTAATGTGCCGGGTACAGAACTTACAGCTTTGAATTTCAATTTATGTATGATAATCGGAAGCTGGATGAAACGGATCAGAAAAGTTGTTGCAGCAATTGTTGCCCACCTAAAAAAAAGTCACATAAAAATAACTTTGCCAAACCACAATAACCACAGTCAATCAACCAATTTAGAATCATATCAAGGTTTAGAAACAAACATACCATTGAAATCCAGTATAAGAGTGGACATAATCAATCAAGTAGTGGAAGGCGGCGATTGGATAAGTAACATCTGCGGCAGCAACGGCGACTTCATTGACCACCGGAGCTGCGGCCTCCACAGCCTTATCCCCAACCTTACCCATCACGCCACTCAAATCCCCACCGTCAATCACTTTTGAAAAATTCCTATGGAAAAGTAGCCCGTGCCCCGCAGGAATGTTGGATCGCACAAATCGAGATACATTTCCCGACAGCAGAGAATTGGCGGCGGCACTGTATCTCAGAAAACGGGAGGGGTAGTCGGAAAAGATTTTAGCCGGCAATTCTTCGCGATGGCAGCTACTACTACTATTATGCGAAAATGAAGGGGCAGATCGTGGCGGCTGCTGCTGCTGTTGATAAAACAACTTTGATCTAGCTATGATGCTATAGCTACGCCTATACGCCATCGGTGATCATTTCTGATCCACATCCTACAACAAAAAAGGAAACGCGTGAAAAAATATTGATTAATTTTCTTTCCATTCTTTCATTACTACTGGGGATAGGGATTTTGAAGAAGATGACTTACAGACACGCGGATTGTATGTGGGGTTGCAAGTTTAGCGGCGCTGGGGAAATGTGTACGTGTTCTCAACATTAGCATCACTTTATCTATGAGAAAAATGGGCTCGAAATGGCCCGGCCCGATGGGCTAGCCTGACCCGCCCGTTGTTTTGGCTGGGCTGGGCTACAATTTTAAAGGCCCGAAAAAGATCGGGTCTAAATAGCCCGACCCGTTTGGCCCGCCAGATCTCTGGGCTACAGGCCCAAAAAGCCCGACGGGCTTCGGGCCAAATAGGCCCGTCAGTTTATGTAGGCATTTCTTCTATGCATTTCTATGTTATTATTGTAAGTTCAAGTTGCTGGCTCATGTCACAAAACAAAAAAAATAATTATTGGCCCAAATAGTATGTGATGTTTTTTTCTTTGAAGATCCTATACTTTGATATTTTATTTTAGTAGTTTTTTTTATAATATTTTATTTTATTGAATCCTTCAACTTTACAAGATACTCTCCCCGTTCTTGATATATCACTCTATTTTTACTAGCTATTTTTTGACATCACTATCTCAAGGAATTAATATATCATTTCTTTAATATGGGATCATTTTTCCACTCACAACAAACTCAACCATCTTTTATCCACTCACAACTAACTCAACAACTTTTCTTTTAATCCCAGTGTCACTCCCTCCTAAGAACATAGATGTAATATTGCAAAATAACACTCTCTAACAAAAAAAAAATGCTAAAATGTCACTTACAAAATAAAAGTGTCAAAATAGCACTTTAGTTTGTTAAAAGTCTATTATACCCTTAGGCCTCGTTTGGTAGGCCATATTAAGTCATACTATATTATTAATATGGGTTAATATACAATGTTTGGTAGGAAAAATTATTAATACAAAGAACCCGTTATTAACGAAAAGCCCGGTGTTATAATACAAAGAATGACATATTAATAATTCGACCACCCAGGTGGTATTATTTATATAGCTTCAACAATAACTCGTACTAAACATTAAAAAGACAAAATCACCCTTTCCTTCATCTTTTCTCTATTCATCATTTCTCTCTTCATCGTCTCTGCTCCCTTCTACGGAAGAAGAACGAGGTGCTGAAGCTAATGGGATCGGCTTCTGGGAAATAGCTCTTCCACATCCCCACCAATATGAGGTTCACACCTTCCCCGTGAGGGTGCTCATCCCGCCCACCGCCGCCGCGTATATCACTCCGAGCACCACCGCCTTGCTGAATTTTGACACCAGCTCTGACTGAGCGGGACCCGTCGGCAACCTCTGCAAGATTCCGATGGCCACGGGCATCATCATCATCATCGCCGCCGCCACGTTGTGCATCCACATGCTCACCGCCAGATCTTGCAAGCCCAAGAACCCAGATCCCAACCCTCCAATTTCCTCCTCCCCTGCCCCTCCTCCGCCACCGCCGCTGCTTCTTTTTTTTTTACTCCCTCCGCCGCTGCTCCACCTCCGCCACCCGCCCCTCCACTTTCTCATCTCGTATTCATGAACTCTCTCTCAATTCTCTCCCCATACATCTCCCTCCCTCTCCATTCTCAAACATCAAAATCCCAAAATCTATCATCTGTTTCTCTATTCTCATATCCGGCGAATTTTCGCCATTCCGTCACCAACGCAGCAAAGGGCTAGCGGCGCCGCTGCCCACGGCGCCTCCCTCGCGTGCCCTCCCAATCGAGGCAACTGCCGCCGTTGAGTCCTACGTGCCATTAAGAGAAGGAAGAGAGAAGGGGGGAGAGAGGGGGTGTAATGCCCCGTAAATTCCTTACATTCTTAATATTTAAAGTTAATTAAATAAATGGCTTTGCACGCCTAAGTTTACAATTTTTGAATTCTAAAGCTAACGGTCGAATCCGTTATTAAAAATAAATTACAGAAGTCAGCTAGACGACTACTGTAGTTAGGGATAGTGCGTACGAAAAGTTCTTAGTTTGTAAACTAAGAACGGAAAACCGTTTAATTTTTACGTTTACAAAATTGCGATACAAACACGCCCGAGAAGTTCGTTTTTATATTTTTCCGGACGAAACTCGGACTATGTCGTCCCGAGTTTTTGTCAAAATAAATTTTGTAAATTTATTTTCTAATTAAGTTCATACGTTAGAATTTTTAAGTCAAATCGAATCGCGACGATTTTGTACCGAGCAACGTTTTTCGTCGTTCGTTTTTCCGTAACGTCGGATCGCGCCGGAAAAACTCGTAACCCTCATGCAGCCGACACCTCATTTGATTAGTGGCAAACATGCATGTTGACTTTAATTGTATGACACCTTGTCTACACTTTATACATGTTCAACCTATTCATCATATCAAAGCTTGAACAAAACCATTTCTCTCCCTTTCCCTCTCCATCGGCTGCACCACTTCTCCGTTATCATCTTCTTCACTTCATTTCCTTCCGTTCTCCATTGAAGCCTTCTCCAAGAACAAGAAGAAATCATACAAGCCATCAATCCATCCATTCAACCTCTTAAGTTCTTCTTTATTTCTTAAGGTATTTCTTTCCTCCACATTTCTATCCAATTAGATTTCTTTTCTTCTCTTTTTCCATCTTGATCGAAATTTTTAGAGGTTTGGAATAGATGTTGTGATCTTAGAATAATGAAATTGGATGTGTTAGATAGATTAATTAGGGTTTAAAATTGATCAAAACCAAGAATCCTAAAACCTATGTAAATGCAGAATTTTTTGGGAAAATGGTAGGATTTTTAATTTTCTTCTTTTAATGGTTGATTCATGCTTAGTAGATGTTTAATTAGTGTTTGGAATGAAAAAGAATTGAAAGCCCTATGTTTTTGTAAAAATCAATTAGGGTTTGAACTATGAATTTAGGGGTTTTTATGCATGTTAGTTGATAATTGTTTTGCAAGTGATTAATAGTTGTTATAAGAGGTTGATTAGTGAATATATGTTGTTAATTGGAGAAGAAAATCATCCCCTTAACATCTATATAAAACCAGAAATTTATTAAGTGATTAGGGGTTTCCATGTGTTGTTGTTAAGTGATAATTTGTTAGTTGATTTATGTTGCAAATAGTGTTAGTTGATAATAGAAATTAAATGAGAATTTTCTAAAAATGTTTAATGAAACATAAGAGGCAAAGATCACTTTATAAACTGAGTTATAATGATGTTAAGATGTGTTTGCATGCATGAAAATGATTCACGTTGGACGTAGTTTAACGTCGTAAAATTTGAATGAAATCCGACAACGTTGAAAAATCGCGTAAGAGACAAACCTTTAGTTGTAACTAAAAATCAAGAAGTCGGATGAGAATTCTAATCTAATATTATTGTTTATAATGAAATTTAGAACATCTTTCTAGTTGACGTCATAAGCTTTCGAGTTGATCTAATATGGGCTATAGTTATAATCGAGAACTAGAATGCGTTTGAAAGTTTTTGTTGGTTTAGTAATTGTTAGTTGAAATCCGACGTTTAGAACGTTGTGCTTTTGAGCGAGTTTTGAGAAGGAGTTTGTCATGTACGGAAGTACGTGATGACTGCCTTGAGAGTCCAGTTTCTAAAAAATTTGAATACGAGAGCTTAGAACGAACCTAAGACGTTATACGTCAAACCTATCAAGCAATTAGGGTTTCACGGCAGTTTTGCGACCCTTGCCGGAAACTGTAATTACTTCCAGCTCATTTATCGGATTTGTGATCCGTAAATTGGAGCGCAAACTAGACTTCCTAAGCTTTCTAATGGTACAGGGCTCACCCCCTGTTTCTAAATCCTCTGTTCTGGACAGCCTCCAGAGTTACTGGACTGTGCAGTGAAATTTCAGTTTCTTATTTTCTAAGTTATTTAGTTCACAACTTAGTTTCTTTTGATCGTTTAAGCCGTTTTTATCTAACGAACATCTCCCTACTGACCTTAGAGTCAAGTACAGGACCTTGAGTGATGGAATCCAGTCGAGATCTTATATCTTATCCTTTCATTAAAGAAATAATAAACGAGAAATTCCTTAAGTCGTTCAATGAGCTAAAGTAAATCGCCTAAGTTGATTCTTTCCAACTTAGTTTCTTTTAATCTTTAAAGTCGTATTAAGACATCAAACACCTTCTCTACTGACCCGAGAGTCGAGTATGAGATCTTCCAAGTTCTAAACGAGATTGGTACAAGTCACGTTTCCCGTTTAAAGTTAAACGAATCTAGTAAGCGTGCAAATGCCCAAAAGAATAAAATAACTAAAACTTTCTTCGATTCTCTTTAATCGATTATCTTTTACAAACCGTTTTTAAGTATGTTTATTTTCCGATGAAGGAGCAAGCCAACTGTAGAGAAAGGACGGAAGATCCAAAGTTGGAAGCTTTTGCTTATAAGTTCTGTAAATCTAAGGTGGGCTTTTATATACAAATAAAACGAGCAATGCTCGGAAATTCTTTCTTTATCACTTTGATATCTGTGTTTTCAAAATGATAATATGGCATGAACTGTTTTATGTTTTATGTGAGTTCTCTTGTACCTATCTGAGTCAACATTCATGTTTTCCAGATTTAGAGTTAGTCTTTTTAGATTAACTAACGATCGGCTCTGAGTTAGCTGCTAAGTGCTTTCCAGAGTTAGTGCACTTTGTAACCTGTGGTGTATGTGATATCCTGTTGAGGGGTACCAGCCACGGTGAATTAGAATTGGTCAAGATTGAACGTAACATTAGTCAGAAAATGCTCGCGCGAGTGATTTATGAGAAAAAGTCAGAAAATGTTTAGTAGACACGGATTCTTTCAATAAAACTCCGATGTGCTACGCTTATGAAATGCCATATTTATCTATATTTATGATTATGATTTCGGCATCGTGCCCACTAAGTACGTTTGTACTTAGCCCTGCATTGCTTTCTAAATGTGCAGGTTGA
Organism: Schizonepeta tenuifolia; assembly: GCA_029490685.1. Lineage (NCBI taxonomy): Eukaryota > Viridiplantae > Streptophyta > Magnoliopsida > Lamiales > Lamiaceae > Schizonepeta > Schizonepeta tenuifolia. The sequence goes on along the minus strand of CM055960.1, from coordinate 92,871,259 downwards.
AGCGACGGTGAGCGGCGACGGTTGATGTTGAGTTAAAGGATAGAATGCTTAGTAGAACCCTTCCGCTGCCAAACTTTGAATTTTTGTTTGAGATATACTCTTTGAACAATACTTTGTAGTCTAAGTCTATAATATGAACTTAGCTTCTTTTTGTTCTTTTGTCGAGTAATCCTTAGGGATTAACTCTTTCTTTTATATTTAAGTCTTGTTTATGTTTTGTCGATGCTTTTTTATGTATGTTTAGTCAGTTAGCCCCCTTCTTCCCCGCTTCTTTAATCCAACCCCAGTCGCACCCCGGCTTCTGCCGTCCCTCGGGATTTGGGGCTGTGACAGAGTGGTATCAGAGCAGTGCTCGTTTTCTACTCTGCTTCTGAGTCAATTTTTTTTGGCTCTCTCTCATCTTAGACTCACTGCACGAGCGCCACGACTGCCACAACACAAACCATAACGCCCCCAAAACCTCGCAAACCATCCATATCATGAGCCAATCAAGCTCTTTCTGCACCTTCGATTTTTCTATTTTCTAGAGAGAGATAGAGACGGAAACGGAATATGTTGAGGCATTGGTATATATCTTAATTGATCAGGTCTCTTGTGAGACCGGTCTCTTACTAGAGATCGGGTTGACCCGGTTAAACCCGGGTCGAACCCGTTGACTTTTAGTTTTTTTTTTTTTAATCCGTCTTCGGCTTCGATTTTACGGCTCCGCCTTTGGCTACAATTTTACGGCTTCGTCTTCGCTCCGATTACAAATATAAGTATAACCGGCGGGCAACAATTTGGACTTTTTCGGCTCGCTCTGATGTCTTCGGCTCCCCTCGTTCGAATCTTGACCTAAGAAGAAGCGGCAAACAAAAAAACGAAGAGGCGAAAAAAAAAGGGGAAGAAAAAAATTGGAAAAAAAATTAAAAAAAGTTGAAAAAAAAATAAAACTAAATCGGAAAATAAAAAAAATAAAAAAATAAAAAATAAAAAAAAAAGAGGCACGTGGGGTGCACGCGCCGCGCGTATGCCTCACGCGCCGGACGCGCCGGTCTCTAACAAGAGACCGGTCTCACGGGAGTGTTTGCCATCTTAATTTAATTATCAAAATTAAGAGGACACAAAAGATAAATTAGTGAATGGAAATAAATTAAGTACACAACTCACAAACTTATCAGTTTTATTTTGCCGTAAATTTATCAAATGCAAATTAAAAGTAAAAATTTATCTTCAAGTCTTCTTCAAATATTTTAGTACATATATGCAAATTTATTTTTTTACTCTCTCTCTCTCTCTCTCTCGAGCTCAACAAACTATTAAGATTGTATACTCTGATGCGGCTGATATGGTTGTGCCTGTTGTGGGTATCATAGCTTTAGCTAGTATTGCTTGGAAAATGTTCGACATCATGACCTAGCTACTAGAAAAACGGCGTATTTGATGAAGGCTAGCCCATCATACTTCCCAATCAATAATTTGTGTCTGTTTTTCTTTCTTCATTTTTGAAAATTCTCAAATAAGATTTTGTCGATGTTGATGACCAATTATTATTACATTTTTCTTTTGCGCGCATTGGCTGAGTGACTTAACTAAAGTTTTATCTATATATATATATATATATCATTCAACAAATAATACACCCTATTTAACGTTACTAAAATGCCTCCCATCCCAAATAATATAAAGCCACATTCAATTTCTATACTTATTTCCCAAAACCTCGTGCTACCTTCAGATCTACCAAATAAATATAGTAAGTGTGGCAGCTTTTAAATTTGGAAAAGTTGAGAGCTCCTAAATTGTGAAACAGAAACGTCATTGCCAAATATGGGTACTGCCGAAGCACAAGCTTTTGAATTGTTGCTCGCTTTTACTGGTTTTTGTAATTTCTAATTATTTCTCCAACGTTGAGCTACGTTTTGACATTTTATTTACAATGGGCCGCTTTAGAAAAAATGGGCTTCGAGCCCATGGTAAAACAATAACTTCAGTTTTCGTTTTGTGGTATTGTTGTTTAGCAACAAATCAAATCACTCGTTCATTATTAGAAGACAGAAGGGACGGGGGTTTACCCAGTGCGCACCGAAGGTAGCGGCTGCGGGTTCCCACGACATTAAAAAAAAAACAAAGACAGAATTATAATTCGAATGTTAGTAATTGAGGAGTTGAAGCTACTCTGTTCAAAGAGAAGATTCTTACGTCAGGGGAGAAGGGTATGTGAAACTAAAACTTAAATCCCTTTTTTACATGTCAAATTAAATTCCCATTTTTCGAACTCAAAATTGCTCAAATTATACATGTATATATGGTGCGTTACACCTTTAATTTTCAAACGTTGTCCCTAAATCACAATTATACTATACAGTCATACTCATAATTGTATTGTGATCATTAACTATATTTGGAAAAATTAGCATATACAACCCTGACGTGTTAACATTGATCTCTTTTACACCCCCAAGGAAAGGATTGGGGGCCGGAACCCCAACGGCCCAACGTATAAAAAGTAGTGACAGATTACCGCTCTCGTCTAACGATTTTCAAATATTGTCCATTTTTTTCTTTTTCCTCTTTTCTTTTCATTGTGACATTTTGTCAAACTGCTTTCTTCAAGAGTTATTTTCTCTCTCTTGTTCTATTGAGTTTACGCTCACCCTCTCGTGCACGTAACAATGGGAATCGGTTGTGCATTATGTGATCGAATTTGAATCCTCCAAGGAGAGGCTGACTTGTCACGAATCTATATGTCCTAAGAGGGGGCATGTATAGTTTTTAATTTTTTTTTACTAGTATGTCCTAAGAGGGGACAAATTAATTATGTTGCGGTTAAATATGTGGAATTAATATTATGGAAAATGCTCCAGTGAGACGGGCCTCATATTGTGAGACCGGGTTAACCCGGTCCGGATCCGGGTTTTCGAGCTTTTTTTTTTGGGCAATAAGTTCATACGCATATCATCATATATTCATATGCACTGCACTTTATGTTAATATGCACAACCTTTTTCCAGTTTTTATTATGATCAGATCATATGCACTTCAAAGTATATTCACATGCACAACCATGTTCACCGATATGCACCACGTTCTATTTGCATATACACAACCAATTTTTTAATTTTTGTTTTTTAAATTTCCAAATTTATTTTGCACTCTTTTTTTTCTTGTCTCTCGTTGTTTTGTTTGCCGCTTCTTTTTTAGTCAAGATTCAAGCGAGAGGAGCCGAAGGCCTCGGAGCGAGCCGAAAAATCCAAATTATTGTCCAATAATTATCCTTATATTAGTAATCGAAGCGGAGGTGGAGCCATAAAAAAAACTGTAAATAAAAAAATGAAACAAAACTGGAAAAAGTTGGTGCATATTGATACTCTTCGGTGTGCATATAAACATTAAGTAGTGTGCATATGGACTTATTGCAAAAAAAAAAAAAAAAAAAAAAAATAGTGCTTGTAATTTTATCAATGAATCTTGGTGCTATTACTGGGTGGTGGAAACCACACCTCCACAATTTAGTTCTTAATTTTCTTTAATTTATTCGAGTCTAATCCAATTGAAGGTGACAGAGGCAACTGCCTTGGTTCATTTTATACGCCATGGATGCTTTTGCCGAACTGGATTTGGGTGGGGGTTTGGGTTTTTCGATATGTTAAGTTTCAATTCGTAGCAATTTGTACCTTTTTATCAGCAAATGTGTGCGTGATTATTTACGTCAAGGCCTGATGGGAGTGAATGAGAAAGGGCGAGAGATATGTGGTTTATTATCCGAACCAGTCAAATCAAATTCGGTGGCTTGATTAATTTTAGAGAGAAAGAGAGAGAGAGAGACGGGATTGATTAATTTTAGACAGTGGAGGTGTGTGGGGGGAGGAGGGAGGACCTAAAATGTGGAAATGAGAGAGCGCGCACAACGAATGAAAGTAGAATTCACTGGGAAAAAAATGAAATGAAACAGACGGAGTTTATTTGGTTGTTAACTAAAGGGCCGATGTGCCCCGGTTAAAGATACGTTAAGGGCTTCACAGCTCCTAACTTTTCGTATTTGCACTTTTTTGTAAAGTATAACGATGTATTTGCACCATAACCCAAGATAGAATATGACGGTGACCAATTTTTTATTTCTCTTTACAATGCAATTTATTTTGGAATAGAAATAGAATTAAGATCAGGAAGTAGAGTTGAAAATTCCTGCACAAGATCCCTAATTTTTTTTAGGGTGAAAATTTTTTGGTGTGGAGTGAGAGAGGAATGGAAAAATTGAGAGAGAGAGATAGTTGTATATATACTTATTACAGTAATTCTTTTTTTTTTTTTTGATATCGTGGGAACCCGCAGCCGCTACCTTCGGTGTGCACCGGGTAAACCCCCGTCCCTTGTGCAGTAGCCTGCAAACCACACAGGGTAGGTAAACCACACTTTTCAAGTACATGTGACAGGTTCGACCTATAGAGGCGCTTCATGAGGTTCGAACCTTTGACGTTTCAGTCTCAAGCGCTCACTTTTTACCACTAGGTCATCCCCAAGGGGACAAAAATTGAATAATAAAAGAAAATAAGAAATGCACCCTTATTATAGTAATTCTTATTTATATAATACGACGTTTTCAGGCAACAACTAAATTAATAAAAATTACGTGCATAAAAAATACAAAAATGAAAAGTCTTCCAAAGCTAAAGCAAACAGAAAAGATAAAAATTCTAGAAAAGAAAATTAAAATAGAAATTAATCTATGTTGGTGATATGGGCAAAGACAGCCAAAAGCTTTAGATATAACAAAGGCAACCAAAACATTCAGATGTGAATTAAGAGGACAAAGCCATAACTAAATAATCAACCAAACTATTGTCTTATTTCGACAATAATAAAAATGTTTAATTAATGAAGCACCAATATGTTTGAATACCAATGTAGAAGTATATACCACTAATTTGTTGTTTTCTCGCTCTATGTGAAAATAAATTTAAATTTTATTTTCAATAGTTGAGTCTCATTGAGTGGTAGAGTGGTGAGGACTATTGCACAAAACTGGGCATTCATGATACGATTCATATCAAAGGCAGAACTTTTCGAACAAGCTCAAACTCCATATATTAAGAGAAGACAGAGACAATAGAGAAATCAACAAAATTATTCATTCATAATTCCTGCAAATTACACAGGTGATACAATTTATAGAGCAATACCATCCTACAAACAATATTTCTAACAGAATGGGACCATTGCTATTTCTTGTTGCCTAACACAATCCTTCATAGATCATATTAGTGAATATTTTTAAATGTTATTTATATTAAAATGATTGTGAATTCATTCACTTAAATTATAGAACAACCTAACAAGGGTTTATAAGACCTAGAGGCTTTTTTAGGACATTAACTTATGGGGTAGTGGGGATTGAGGACACCAAATTGCGGGCATTCGATTTGAGGACACTTTGTAAAAATTTACATGCTCCGTATGACATTTTTTGGCCCGATCGGGCTGAAACCCACGTGCACGGCATGTGATCACTTATCTCAGCTGTGTATTCATCTCTGTGAAGTATTTCGTCGAACAGTTGAAGTGCAACAAAATGTGGAAGGTTCTCAACGTCCTCTGCCTCCTCCTATGTGTCACGCCATTTCGAGAGCGTGGAGCTTTCCAAATGATGACGACGCACTCAAAATTCGACCCCAACACTGCAGAGACCTTCACCTTCGGATACTTCGTCATCGCTCTTTTTCTGAAACTTTTCCGATACGATTCACACGGAAAAAAGCATAACTCCGTTCCTATATTCTCTGTAAAAGGCGCTTCGTTCATTCATGATTTCGCAGTGACGAAGAATTACATTGTGTTTCCCGACATGCAGATCGTGATCGAGGCGTCGGAGATTCTGAGGGAAAAATCGATGATGAAAGTGGATTTGGGGAAAGTTCCGAAGCTGGGAGTGATTCCGTGATATGCAGAAGATGAAAGTGAGATGTATTTTGTTGATGCGCCGGGGCTAAACCTGCTGCACACGGCCAATTCATGGGAGGAAGACGACGGCGAGATCGTGATCGTGGCGAGTAATATGAAGTTGATTGAGCACGTGGTGGAGGAGATGGATAAGGTGGAGTTATAAATGGAGAAGATTGTGATAGATATTGTTAGGAAAAAGGTTGTTAGCACTAGAGATGTGCAAAATATGCAAAAAATGTGCAAAAAAAATGGAGCCACTCCTTTCTGTTGCACTTCAACTGCTCGACGAAATATTTTACACATATGAATACACATTGAGGGTGACGCGGCGGGAATGTGGCTGACACATAGGCGATCGGGTTGAGATAACTGATCACGTGCCGTGCACGTGCATTTCAGCCCCATCGGGCCAAAAAATGTCCTACGGAACATGTAGATTTTTACAAAGTGTTCTCAAATCGAAGGCTCGCAGTTTGGTGTCCTGAATCCCCACTACCCCATAAGTTATTGTCCTAAAAAAGTTTCTAACTCAGTTTATGATGTACACATTAATAATAAAGGAGATAAGGATAATAGCACTTTTGAAATTATAATTTTAAATTATAGCACTTTTTTTAGTTCCTTAAAATTTTAGCATTTTGTGACTTTTATGTCCCTACATTTTTTGTAAAATTACCAATCATACCAAGTAACGGAAATTATGTTGTGATTTTATGACTTTTCACTTTTCACATTTCTAAACCCTAAAACTTTCCACCACCACGCTGCCGCACCGCCGCCGTCTTCACACTTTTTAATGTGTTAATCACAAAAAAAATGTTAATATCATATTTACTATCACATAAAATTGTTGTGAATCACAAAAAACTAGTTTTGAATCTCAAACAAATTGAATGTGAGTTAGAACAAATTTGATATGATGAATAAAGAAGAAAATGGGAAGAAACATTTATTACAGTATAAATCACAAAAAATTAGTTGTGAATCATAAAAAAATTCATTGTGAAATAGAAAAAATTTGGTGTGAATCACAAAAAACTCAAACTCAAACTCCAGATGTGCAGGTAGCGCTGCCACCGTCTGTTTTTCTTTTTTTCAAATTCTGGTGCCATCCCAGCAAATCGAGGGTCGGGTATTATACCGTTGGCTTCATCTCATCGACGCACTTCTTTTGGTGGTGGTGGTGAGGGTCAATTTGTTGCCTGAGTGATCATCGCGTTTTTCGCTGCTGTTTGGCTTTTAGCAAATTCTGGCCACGGCGCTTTGAATCGAGGGTAGGGACCAATACCATTGGCGAAATTCCAGCCTCATCATTTTGCGTATGTAGGTGGTGGTGGCGAGGTCACGACAGCGAGTTGCAGAGCTTGTGGAGGGGGGAGAGAAAGAGAGAAACGCCCCCGGAATTGTGGTGGTTGGGGCGGCGGCGCGGCAGTGGCGCCGAGGTGGCGGCGGTGACGAGTTGTGAGGAAGTTGAGAGAGAGAGAGATGTGAGTGAAAATAGGTTTTGTGTAAAGGGAGAACACAGAAAAAAATATGTGAAAACAAGGAGGGGTAAAAAAAAGTGAACAATTGCTATAATTTTAAATGATTAAAAAAAGTGCTATAATTTCAATTTATAATATAAGAAGTTCTATAATAGCTAAATTTCTTTTACTTATATTATTATTATTAATAAGACGTAGCTAGCACCCTTTCCGGTATAGCAAAGAAATGAAACGTTCAGATTTTATTGTTTAAATTAAAATAATCCGTTTCTTTGAGATTTTATTTATGGATATTTAGTTTAGGTTAGCTCAAGTGTTTGAGAATACGAAAGCGCGTACAAAAAACTCTCTCTCTCTCTCCAATAATTTTCAGTCTATTAAAGGAAACTTAACCTCTCCCTTTCACAGTGAGATTGATGTATGCAATGCTCATATTTGTGCAACAATCCATGGTTACTATAAGGAACAAATCCAAATCCAAATCATATTAAATTTTCCTCTTTCCATAAAGCAATGAGATTTAATTATTAAAAATTCATTGTATGTTAAAAGTTATTTCAGGACAATAAATTTTTTGGGCTATTAGCAATTTCAGTATAAAGTTTTACGGGCCTGTATTTAATGATAATATTTTATAAATTAGGCACCCGTAGGACAACAAAGCCCAATCGGGCTAAATCGTACAATTTTGTCACAACTCATAAATTATGCCTCATTTGGTGTTCAGCATGTCTTTTAAGAAATTTGTTAAAGTTATTGTTAGTGGAGTTAAGGTACACTATTAAGAGTGGAATAAATGAATTGGAAGTTAAAATTATTGTGAGTGGAAAAGGTAAAATTGAGTTAAAATTGTTATGCGTGGAATAAGTGTCGCACATATTAAGAGTGGGAAAAGTAAAATAAGACTGTAATTTGTTGTAGGTCCCACTTGACGTGAGAAGAAAAGTGAAGTATGGCATTTCTTTGTGAACGAAAAAAAAGGGTAAGTAGTGGACGGAGGGAGTACTAATTTGTTGCTTTTTTGCTGCTGCTATCTTCAACAATTACTTTTTTTTTTCTTTTTGAAAAAAAAAAATAGTGCATCTATGCTTTCAGTGAGTGATCTTGCCTTAATTTTGATTGTTGTTAGGCAAACTATTGTTATAATGAATTTTCAATAGTTAAGTCTCATCGAGTGGTAGAAAGGTGAGGCCTATTGCAAAAAACTGGGCATACATCAATACTCACTATGATAGTAGAGGTTGAATTTCCACCCTTTTTTAGATCATTTTTCGTATATTTCAAGAATTTAAATTATATATACAACTACCTTTTTTTTTTGTTTGCATATGTTGTTATTAATTTAGAATGGTTGGAATTCAAAAGATGATTAAATCTGAGATTCGCTCATACAATTACAATCCACGAGCTATTAATGTTGCCGCCTCTTCAACACAAAATAGGAGTAGATCGCTAGCTTAATAAAATATTGAAAAATGGCTACTTAACCTCTACTTATTTACATTATGTGAAGATCATAACTAACCGTCAAAATTTCAATCACGGTAGTCAAGCGATCAAACATTGAAAAAAAAAGGACGAAAATAATTACTTACTCCCTCCGTCCACCAAAGTGTTACCAATTTCATTTCAGCACGGCATTTAATAATTCTGGTGGAGTGTGGTGTGAGTCGAGTAAAGGTCCCACTTATTATATAATTTTTAATTGCATTTAAAGGATTTAAATTATGGTTTGTGTGTGAAGTGAGTGGAATAGAGGTTCCACTTGAATTGAGTGAAGAATTAAAATTAAAGGTCCCACGTGAATTGAATGGAGGATTAAAATAAAGTAAATTGTGTGGGCCAATAATGGCAAATGAGTGAATAAGTGATAAAGTGGAGGGTAAATGTTAGAAGAAAACTTACTAAATATAGAACTGATAACTTCTTCGTGGACAGACGAAAATGGCAAAAATGGTAACTTCTTCATGGACGGAGGGAGTAATAAACTTAAAGATCCACAGTAACCCAAAAAAACTACTCCATATGACCCGTTCATCTTCTAACATATTTTTCTTTAGGATGTCTCATTTATCTTGTAACATTTTCTTTTATGGAAATAATTAGAAAACCATTTTATCCACTTTATTCAATTTAAAACCACTTTATATTACATCAATGACATTATATTCACTTTAAAACCACTTTATATCACATCAACAACACTTTATTTACTTTTAAAACACTTCATATCACTTTATTACTACACTAATTATTATTTTTCAAGTATTATATTTAATTTAGGTCTCATTTCTTTCTTTTGTTACCCCCTTAATTACGACCAAGCCTGCGGTGAGGTCGGATGTACCCAACTTTTGGCCATTATCCGATAATCCAAGCTTATGTTTAATTTGTAGCTAATCGATCTCTAAGTTATTTATTTATTTATTTGTTATGTTTTTGGTAAGAATTCTACCGAAGCTTGTGCCAGTTTAATATGTACCAAATTTAAGAGAGTCCGGAATAATATCGAGTTTGACAAGGTAAGTTTGATCTTTTTCTTAGCCATTCATTTTGTCTAATTGAATAAAGACACAAATTAATTGTCAACATATTCTCTCTCTCTCTCTCTCTCTCTCTCTCTCTCTCTCTCTCTCTCATCCTGAGATAAAGAGGTGTATGTCACGTTATGACTCTATGGCCTTTGTGGCTTTGGTCATATGTGGAACTTTTATTTGGTCCAAGAAAATAGACGTCGAAAAATGACTACAACAAGAGATATGGGAATGTGAAATAGAACCCATTATACCTTCACATGTGCGTGTGTGGTGCGTATTCCGCATGCGCTGCGCTTGGGAACGATCCCAGCGGATGCGGCTGGTCGCATTCAAGTATTTGCATATTTAATATAGGTTACATTTCTTTTTTTGTTAATCGATCTCTAATTTATTTACTCCCTCCGTCTACGAAAAAGATAGATTAGTAGTTGTAACTTGTAATATGCAATGAGAACGATTTTATTTTTATTTTTTGAGATGTGTTATGGGAACGAATTTAGACTATATCTTATTAACATATGAGAATTACATATATTATATTAAATGCGATGCATCCAATCTACAAACCAATTAGAAGCTCATCAACATTCATTTTTCAAAAACTAAATATAACAAAAAAGAAGAAAGTAATCTAAACAAAAAATAAATTTTACATATCAAGTTCACTGATGATTATTTGCAGCTACGAGAGACAACTTGCCATACAGACTAAACATTTACATCATTTTTCATTTTCAGCAATACATAACCTTTTAACTTTTACCACCTTGGACTGGAGAATCTGAAAAGGATGAGAGAAACAAAAACAAGATGAGGAAATAGTTTCTACAATCAATACCAAAAATTATATGCATCTTCTCCACAGCTCGGACCATAGCATTAAGATTTTCTGAATTTTATACAGGGTAGTAAAATCAATAAAAACCTTAATATCATGCACATGAATTAATGGCAAATTAGTTAATTGACATATTTATTCATGATAATTTACAAAAATGTATTGATTAATATACTATTAATTTAGGGATAAATATGTTAGTGAATTGAGGAACAAAAAACAAAAAGTGATCAATAAAAACATATGTTAAGCAACCAGTTCCCCATTTTGATATAAACACACAACAGAAGCTCACAATATCATTGAACAAGTGAATAGCATCATCTAGTTCTTAGCACATTATCAACTCCATAGTGCACCAAGAAAGTTGTATGTCTTAAAGAAAAGTAGATAAATGTTCAGTTGAGATATTTCAAGTGGAAGAAGGGACTCATTTAGGATGTGTTATTAATTTCTTAGTAGATGCAGAAACTTTATATGAGTAAATATATTGAATTTTAAGGGGTAAAAAGATAAAAGACATGTGCTGGAAAGGAAACATCATACTAAGTTGGGACGGCTTAAAAAAGGGAAAGTAACCATGCTAACTCGGGACGGGAGTAGTATTTGCCAAAGATCTAGCTAGAGTGATCACAAATTAATTTAAAAAAAAACAACTGATTTTTCAAAATGAGATCGTTACCAATAAAAGTGAAGTGGTCACCAAGAATACTTTGTAATTATGGTCCCATCTTCAGTAGTTTCACGCGTATACAAACGATGGTTGGGATTCTTATACCTCTCCAGGCAGTAGTCAGCAGCAACAACCTCAATTGGAAAAAATGTGACTACAATTCCAGCCAGTCTTCTTCTAACGAGAGGCGAGACCGTCACCATATTTGATTGAATTCACAACCTGCACCATTTTCCAATATTAAGCATAATTCATCATTAAATAATAGTAGCAATAATAATTATAACCGTAACCATAACTCAACAAAAAATAAGAAAATAAATATACATCAAGAGGGTGTTTGGCTGAACATAAAAGCTCATTAAAATAGCTTATAAGCTCATAAATCCTTAGTAATGAACAACTTATAAGCTGCTTTAAGGAGTTTAAAAGCTTAGCCAAACACCCCTAATTCAAACTGGAATATAAAATCCCCTACTTTTTTTATCAATAAATCGACCGTTCTACGAACAGTTTGGCTACATTGAGCCAAAACAAAAGGGAGCAAACCAGCATAATAATATAGATCGCCGCGTACAATCAAGGAACAAACGGAAATTTAATCAAAATAAACATAGAACGCAAAATTCCATAAATGAAGAAGATGATCGTACGACGATGTACTGGTATTCTGATGTAGCGAAGAACGAGATATGCAATTTTTTTTTTCTAATAAACTATTTCTGCCGAATTTGAGATAGAGAAAGAGAAAGCGAGAGATATCTAGTTGTGAGAATAGATCTGAAACGAAGGATTAGTTTCGTGTAAGTTCTTTCTTATCACATTCGAGCTTCAAGTTAGTTCCGTTTCCACGAAAATAGTAGTTCCCTGTTGGGGTCCACTGCTGATTTGACACGTGTGCAGATGAGATTCTTTAATTTCGCAACCTATGGGCTTCGGCTTTCTTAAGTAATACTCCATCTGTCTCGTTAATTTTGTCTCTTTACTGTTCGGTACGGAGATTAAGAATACTGGTAAAATGATAGAAAGTAAGTAGGTCCCGCTACTTTTGAAGGATTTTGAAGGGTAATTTCTTTCCTTATTTGGTATGTGACAAATTGAGTGGGACGTCCATTTAAGGAAAATGAAACAAAATGAGCGGGGAGTAGAACAAAACTCCCGTACAAAATATGTATAGTACAGATGCCCGACCCGCCCCGCCCAGACCCGGCGCGTAAGGCTCGCGTGCGCCTCCACGCATGGCACGTGAGTCCCACGCTGTACATTATTATTATTTTTATTATTTTTTATTTATTTTTCCAGTTTTTTTTCCATCTTTTTTGTTGTTTGCCTCTTCATTTTTATTTGCCGCTTCTTCTTCGGTCAAGATTCGAGCGAGGGAAGCTGAAGGCCTCGAAGCGAGCTGAAAAATTCAAATTGTTGTCCGCCGATTATCCTTATATTGAGAGAGCCGAAGGCTCTTTCGGAAAAAAAATGGTTAAAGGGCGTTGACCCGCAACCTCTCTACTTCATCGCCCGCGAGCGGCCCTTTTTCGGTCGCAGCAGCGTGCCAACTAGTATTTTCTTAGATTAATTAAATTTAAATAAATACTCTCTTCGTCCCAATTGCAAGGTCTCGATTTCCATTGAAAAAATTGAAACAATTAACTCTTCAAAATCTGTAGCACCTACCACTCTCCATTTATTTACTTTTGTTTCTTTTAGGGATGAATAAGTAAGTTAGTCACGTGAGCAATAAAAACAAAAGCGATTAACAAAAACTAAATTACGTAATCTGCACTTCGTCTTTTTGATGATCCCACTGTGAGTTACATCATTTTAAATAGTTGGGCTTTAAATTAAGAGGCCCCCCATGACACCTACCTAGTCAAATGTATCTCAACCGCACACGTGTCGCAACAGCTACCTATCTTCGGGCTAACCAACTAACCTTAATGCAGATCTTTTCTCACTCCTCCTTCTCTCTCCCAAATTCTGCATAATTCAACAAAATTCTTCAAGTGTGATTGTTTTTTTTGATGGTTGATTAATGGTGCCAATTTATATTTCTGTGTTGATTTAGCCTTTTGTTGTATTTGTAGACGATATATTCAAACTAAAAGATATATTGGAGACAACATGATACCACATGCAAGCACATTAGAAATGATGGTATTCTCTTATTCGCCCATTAAAATCAATTTACAACAAAGAAAACGTCTTTTTTCCATTAATTTTCCTCAAAATTCGAAAAATTACAAAGTTTGCGATTTTGATAAAATCATTCAATACTACATCAATTTGTTATTTAGTAATTAAAATCAAAATTGGCATCATAATCACGATATTTTGTCTCCGCCAGAATATAGTGTTTTGCTACATTAAATTATAGTAATAAATTAAATTGTTTTATGATTAGACATGGGGGTGGGGTGGGGGGGGGGGGGGGGTTCGAATTAAGTAATAAGAATTGGCATAAGTTCATAATATTTTATAATTTTACATTTATATATTTGTGTCGTTATATTTTCTTAAACTATTTCTTTCCTTTTTTCTATAAAAAACTATTTCTTTTTGAGATAATATTTTTTATACCAATTCATAACTGCTATGCGATACGGGAGCTACTAGTAAGTGGTTATAGATATACCACAACAAATAGGAGAGAATATTTTTTTTTGTCTACATGGTATATGCAAATTCCATGTCATTTAAAAAAATGGAGAGAGAATATTCATGTCATTATTCAATGTCTCAGTCAGTTTTCGGTCGCCGTATTTTTGCTCCCATGCCATAAGTGTTATTGAGGGAAAAAGGTCGGGACATTTCTGAATATTTTAAAAGGTTAGGACATAAAATCAATTTGTCTTAAAAGATCGGACCATAAATGATAATTAACCCTAAATAATATAAAGCCACATTCAACTTCTCTACTTCAATTCTTTCCCAAAACCTCGTGCTATCGTTCAGATCTACCAAATAAAGATAGTAGTATGGCAACTTTAAATTTTGAAAAGTTGAAAGCTCCTAAATTGTGAAAGTGAAACGTCATTGCCAAATAAGGGTACTGCCGAAGGAGAAACTTTTAAATTGTTGCTCGCTTTTACTGGTTTTTCTAATTTCTAATTATTTCTCTAAAGTTGGGCTACGTTTTGATATTTTATTTACAATGGGCCGCTTTAGGAAAAATGGGCTACGAGCCCATGGTAAAACAATAACTTCAGTTTTCGTTTCTGATGTTGTTTAGCAACAAATCAAATCACTGATTCATTATTAGAAGACAGAATTATAATTCGAATGTTAGTAATTGAAGCTACTCTGTTCAAAGAGAAGATAAAAAGGCTTGATTCAAAATCTGCTTCGTTCTTACGGCAGGGGAGAAGGGGTATGTGAAACTAAAACGTAAATCCTTTTTTACTTATCAAATTAAATTCCCATTTTTCGAACTCCAAATTGCTTAAATTCTATGTACAACGCGTTACACCTTAAACTTTCAAATGTTGCCCCGAAAAAGAATCACATGCAATTATACTATATAGTCATACTCATAAGAGCTACACTTGGTTACAACCGGTCTTACACCGTGAGACCGGCGCATAGCGCATGTTGTGCATGCGCCCCAATTTTTTTTTTTTCAGATTTATTTTTTACGATCAAATCATATGCACCCCAACGTGTTTTTATATGCATTACACTATATAATGAGATGCATCGCTAAGTGTATTGAGATGCACCAATTTTTTTTTTCAGGCTCTGCTTTCGGCTGAGATTTTAATTTATAGATAATCGTAGTGGCAACATTCATGTCCTTTAGCTCGCTCTGAGGCTTTCAGCTCCCCTCATTCGACTCTTAAAACAAAAGAAAAAAAAACAGTATGGTGCATCTCGGTACACATGGTTGTGCATCTCATTATACATGGTGGTGCATCTACATAAACTATGTGGTGCATCTAAAAAAAATAGGGGAAAAATATTAATTAAAATTAAAAACCGATGCATCTCAATACACTTAGTGGTGCATATCACTACACAGTGTGATGCATCTCACTACACGTTGTGGTGCATATCATCTAACCGTAAAAAAATGAATAAAGAATAAAGTCAACATTTTAATCGGATCAACCCGGGTCGACCCGGTCTCACATTGTGAGACGGGTCACAAGCTAGTATTTGCCTACTCAAAATTGTATTGTGATCAGTAATTATATTTTACTATGTAGTAATCATGTGAGATTTGAAGACTATCCGTGATTTACGAGCTCATTCACGCATATGAGTTGAAGGTTCCTAATACTCTATCGATCTTTTTCTATTATACATATTATTTTCAAGTTAATTTTCCCTTCTTTTTTTTTTTGCAAAATATGTGCCATTAATTAATTTGTTATTTTGTTTAAAAGATAAGTTATGTAATCATCCTTATAAATTTTAATTGTAATAATTTATGAATAAAATGATATATTCCATGCATTCAATTAGCATTTAAGTTCACTCTATTTAATTTTTGGTTTTTTGCTAATTAATTAAGGATGCTTCCCATTTGTCAAAATCCAAGTTTGAGAGGCTACTGGAGAATATAAAATTTATAATTAATATTTATTTACTCAACAGGTCCGAGCGGGTAAGTATTTCCATAATCTTCTTCTATGCGAAGAAATGATTCATCGAAATAATGAGTCACCGTTGATATCGACACATCCGAGATCGCCAAATGTTCGGGCAATTTTCGGTCAATGTTTGGAATTAATGGTGTAACATTAAGTTTTTTCTGATTTTATACTTTTAAAGACAGTAAAATCATCGAAAACCCTCAATGGCACCTAGTTATTGCTAACTCTCCACACAAAGATGCAAACAAAGCCTTAATAACAGACCGTATTATTTAAGAAAGCAGGTAAAACGCAGAGATCAATTGCCAAAAAAATTCAATAAGCTGAATCCCAGCCTCATCACAACAAACAAGAATATTCACAAACTTTTAGAAACAACATTTCTATAATAAAAAATCAAAATATGGAAGGATTATCTTTGTACATGAAGAAGAGAGCGTCGTCTCTACACGTAGAAATACCATATTTCCACGCGATAAACTGATTGAGTGAAACAGAAACATACACTAGTTAAGGAGACCTCCTTAGAGAAGAGGAAATGTGGAGAGAGAGAGAGAGAGAGAGAGAGAGAGAGAGAGAGAGAGAGATCGGCTGCATAATAACCAGGCAACATGGCGCTTTGGGACTTCTTGTAACAACATGCAGCGACATTCCAAAGGGGCAGTAGGCAGTGGATGTCTCTCTTTCGTTTTATTTTTCTTAAACGGAAGATATTTTATACAAGTTTAGTACGGGTTGAACACTCTTCGTCTTACAACTGTCAAGCCTTATTGGTAAGCTCCACTATTAAGGTGTAACTGTAAATGGTTTGAATAATTTAGATTTTATCATAGGTAATGTCAATCTGTTGTATCACCCAAATTAAGTGTTATGTGAAATTTAGTATGAAAAGCGTTCTTGTTTTCTTGGAATTGTGGCAGGTTGGATGGGGAGCATGTTGTTTTCAGGAAAGTGATTGACGGGATGGACACGGTGTATGCAATCGAGGGCAGTGCAGGAACGTACAACGGGAAGCCGAGGAAGAAGGTAATTATTTCGGATTCTCGTGAAATACCAAAGAGCAGGTGGGATCAGGACAGTAGAATTTAAGAAACATAAACTATTTTCTTTTAAGTTTGACCGATTTGATTAGGATTTTTTTTCCCTACGTGCTTCTTTTAATGTTGTCTTCTACTATATTTATTGTCGTGCACTTGCTTTGTTGGTGCGCTCTAATCTGGTTTGCAACGATCGAGCAACTGATATATGATGATCCGTTTATGACACAGAGAAAACTATTTCTAATTAAAACGTGTTTAGTTGTTTCGCTTTCTTACACTCTCTTCGTTGATGGTAGTAACTCAATCTCTTGTTTAATTGCATTATCGTATGTTGTGTAATAATTAAGTGGGTACAATGCATTTCTACCACCTAAAAAATTGAACATTTTCTCTTCAATATAGGCCATATACACAACATTCAAATTGAGTATATAAGTAAAAGTTTGTGGTTTTATGTAGGGGTGTAATCGAGCTGAATATTGTCTTGCTCAAGATTAACTCGTTTAGCTAATCGAGCTTCTCATTTACTTATTGAACGAGCTTAGTTCGAGTCGAGTGCAGAGCCAAGCCTAATCGAGCTTTTTCAATTTAAACCTTCATTTAAAATTTTAGTTATTTTTCAAAAATAAAAGTAATTTTATTCACAATAATGTTACTATTTTCTTGTAAGGTTGTGGGCAGCGGCGCGCTCGCGCGCGCTACCTCAGCGAGCACGTTGTGCGAACTCGGACTCCACTGCCGAGCACCGAGCTCGCGAGCTCAAGCTCGATAACGCGAGCTCAAGCTCTCCCATGCTCGATGCCATGTGGTGGCCGCTGGTTGGTCGCCGGCATAGCCGTTGCGATCACCAATGGTCATCTTTCAATTTTTTTTTTTATTTCAATTTACCACTATGTATATTTTCCCTCCCCACCCACAAATCACACACTACACTCTCTATTCTCTCTACTCCACACTCTTCTCTCTCAAATTTGCTCCCAAAACCGGCGGTCACCTTCTCAGGCCAAGCCCTCCGGCAATCATATTTTTCTTAAAAAAAAATGGATCCCAACGCCAATTTCAACACCAATTGGCCATTCGTCGACGATGTCGATGCAAATAGCCCCAACCCATCTCGTCCATCCCCTCGACAAAATTTTTATTCTCAAATACCCCAACGAGATTTATTCTCGTCACTCAAGCATTCGTCCCACAGTTTTCCACGCAAGGAGCCTACGTTCCTCACTTTCCGGCGGGTGCCTTTGTACCATTTCAAGGCTTCGGAGTTGTCGGAGCCGCCAATGTCGTCCCCTCGAGCACCGAATACCCCACACACCCTGCGCCGTCGCCCGAAGATTTCAACTCGGCCGTGAATTTGGACGCCGATAGCGACGAGATCCAAATCACGTCGCCGGCAAAGAGGACGGGGAAGAAGGTGGCGACCTCCGGCAGTGGTCGTCGTGGTCATCGTCGTGGAGGCGGTAGGGTGGGTACGGTGGAGTTGGTAGATTCGTCTTTCGAAGGCGAGGACGGGCCTGCGGGATACACTGAGGCCGAGACCGAGACCGAGGTCTTGGCTCAGTGTTGGATCGACATCTCCCAAGACCCCATCATCGCCAACGGCCAACGGATAGATTCGTATTGGCGCCGTATTTTGCACCGTTACCGCGAGTTCCGTCCCACAAACTCATCGAAGAGAAACACGTCAAAGCTCCCCAACCATTGGGATCGAGTGAAGCCGGTCTTAATAGAATTCCAACAAGTTTACAAGGAGTGCGAGATGGCAAGTCGAAGCGGTGAGAGCAATGAGGACATTTTGTCCAACGCTCTCAATGCATGGCAGGACGTGAAGAAAGCTGCTTTCAAGATACACCTAAGTTTTCCATGGTCTACTCCGCAAAATACCATATCGAAACTGCGGCAAAGAGAACGAAGATGGGCGAAGATGGGAGCTACACCACTTCGGCGTAGGATTCAGCGGTAGGGAGCAATCCGAGCGGGAGCACACCGCGGTCCTCCACTCTACTTTCCGGCAGCGAATTTGGGTCAGACCACTCTAATTGCATTGAACGCCCGATGGGTAGAGACAAGGCAAAGGCGGCGGCAAAAGGGAAAAGGAAGGCGGGATCGAGCTCGGGAAGCGGTTCGGCATCGGGAAGTATACGAGAGGAATTTATTGAAGCGGCCACGAGAATGTCGCAGCAAATGGAAGAATTTACGAGGCAACAAGACTATCATATCATCACGAGAAGCGTCGTCGCTATGGCACCACCTCAAAAGGAATTCCACGATCAATGGGTCAAGGACCTTAAAAAGAAATATTGGTGGCCCGTTGGTGATGAGTTTTTTTTTTTATGTTTAATGTAGTATTTTAATTTTATTATAATGTAGTTTAGTGAATAGTTTTATTATGGATGAAATGATTTTTTTTAAATTTCATCTTTTTAAAATTAAAAAAATAAAGGAAATGGCGAGCTCACAACAATTTTGGCGATCTCGCCACTACACTTAATTTAAATATTACTAATTATAGTGTAAAATATAAGACATTTAATCAATAATCTTATGTTTTTAAGAGCAATCACTTAACAAGGTTGCTCACGAGTAGCATTTAATTACCAATTGAGCTTTTATTGCGTCCAACGCCGAATAGCTCGCGAGTAGTTTGACTCCTTTATAGCCCTATTTCTATGACCAAAAAAATAATGGGTTTATAATTTTTTTTTCTAAGTTGAGCCAGTAAAAACAAACCATAAATAGCCAAGTTACAAAAAATAGTACTAAAAAATTATGGCTTAAATAAGATTATAGTGTAAACTGGAATTGAAGTAATTAATTCAAAACACTATAAACATGTCAAAATACTAATGCAATTTAGGTTTTGATCAACACAATCATTCTGCAGAATTTCAACAAACACAGATTCATGATATGCTACTAGACCAACACAGTTACACAGATCAGAAACAATAGCTAATTCATAACAACTCATCAATAGCAAATTTAGCAAGAACAGCAAAATCAGCAAATCTAGTGCCAATGAAGAAATAAGCAAATTACATCAAATTACAGATATAATCCACAACAAAACCATCAAAATAATACGCGTGTCAGCGAAGAAATTGTATCCAGTGTTTGAAGACGCCTTTGGCGGGCCATGACTGCAGAGCACCACCTTCTGAAACAACCAGAAAAGAATGTAGCTCTAAATTAGTTAACTATTCAACAATCATACTTAAATATGGTAACATGAAAAGGACAAACACTCTAAATAGCCATAGAAAAGCAACTTTCACATGTCCATCATTAGTTTTGTTAAAAAAAAATGAAATAACTGCAGAGTGCAGACAAATGCAATCCAACTAATAAAAAAACCAACACCCCTGTTACATGAAAATGATTTCTTCAAGAATGCATAGATGACAAGCTGAATCCTGAAAGTTTGATGATAGAATCACAAGCGTCATAGTAAATCCCTAATCGAACACGTCGAATATATGCCACTTCTCACAATTACATCACTTCATCAAGAAATATCGAAATTACATGTGAATCAAGATGAACATCTTGATGGTTTCCTAAGACTATTCAAAACCAATGTCAAGGAAATGTTTTCAAACAAAATGCATTAAAAAAAAACAACAAATAAAGCTTAGTGGAGGCCTAGGATAGAGCTAAACAAGAAGATACCATAATAACACTTTTTCCCCTCAATTAACTTTTTTCCACGTCCTCTTGTGCTGATGTTGTGCTTGTGCCCACATGCACACTCTTATATAATTGCCTACCATGTTTTCACAATGTCTTTTTTTAAATAAAAATCATTAGCAATTTATGATTCATGTGTGCTTATAGCTGTTTGATAAAGTGGTGCTTGAGTTGCAGAAGACATCAGTTCATTTTTTACAGTGCCAACAGTTATATATTCTATAAGTTTACCTATTTATTTAAAAAAAAATCCAGTTTGCTTGAAAGAGTTGAATCAGTTGAAACTTTTCAAATCTCAAAAGGATTATAATTAATTAGGCCAGAAAAAGGGGATTGCATGGTTTAATACTATCATAATTATTGAGATTCCAATTGTCTCTGAGATACAACCTTATTGAAACTTTATCATCAGAGGAAGGCTTAAAAAATGTGCTGTCGGAGATTTTTATTTTGGTAGAATCTGTTAGGAAATTGCAAAATGTATTGATCAGATCATTATGCACATTTTTGATATCGCCATAATCATTGATAATCCAGATCACACTACACGAATAATGACCTTTATTAAAATGAAATACACGTCGTCTTTAGTTATCTTGTGTAGACTCTGCTGTATACAAAGTCATGGGCTTTGTCTTCTCATCTGAAGATACAATATCCCTTGGCATACATATTGATTAATCCAGAAATTTGAATAAAATAAAAATATTCAACACTTCAATCAAGATCATAAATGTTGTTCCATGTGTGTGTATATATAAAATATATATGAATTCAGAAATTTGAATAAATATACAAATATTCAACGCTACTATCAATATCATAAATGTTGCTCTGTCACCATGTTAGTTGTTAATCTCAATTTTATATAACCAGTTGGTATTTCTTTATTATAGCTTACAGCCTGTGAGTGAAGAATTAATTCTTCTGCTGCAGCTTATAACCGGATGATATTAGTTAATTTGTTATTCATTACATGCTTTCCAGTTTTCATTTGTGAGTGAGATTAATTTGTGAGTGAGAAAAAAACAGAGAGAAATCAATGGCCTACAATCTTCAAACCCTCATCACCATCCTCGAACAAATCTTGGATCCTCAACAAACATGCCGGATTCATGATGACAACAAACCACAACTCAATTCCCTCCTCGAAAAAGCTGTTTCTCTGCAGCTGATTCTTGAAAAAAGCCCTTCACTGCCCAATATAGAAAATTTGGAGAGAGAAATCCGAGATGCAGCGCATAAAGCAGAAGATATCATAGAATCACTCATGCTTGATCAAATAAGATCCTCAAGTTTGACCGAAGAACTGTCGATCAGTTTTTTCTCAGCAGATCTCCAACAAGTAACGCAAGAACTTGATTCTGCAATGGAACAAGTGGTGATGCTCGTCCACATCAATAACAGCAATGAAGCTGGAAAGAAGAAGATATCGTCGACGTCAAGAGGCACTAGTTCATCGAGTGGTGGTGGTGCTGCTGCTGCTGCTTCATTGAATCCCAAGAGTGCTAAAGCTAGCACTATGGTGGGATTTGATGAAGATCTGATGGAGTTGAAGGAACGACTGGTCGGGATGCCGAGCAAGCTGGAGATCATCCCCATCGTGGGGATGGGTGGCGCTGGTAAGACCACTCTTGCTCGAAACCTTTTTGAAGATCGTGACATTGTTTCTCGCTTTCAATATGCTCGTGCTTGGGCTACTGTGTCCCAAGATTATAATATGCATACTATTCTATTAAGTCTTGTTTCTTGCATAACTAGAAAAGAAGTAGTTGATGGAGATGTTAGCGAATTGAAAGATAGTTTGTATCAGAGTTTGTACGGTAGGAGATATATGATTGTGCTAGATGACATGTGGAGCACCCGAGTATGGGATGAAATGAGGATGTACTTCCCAGACAACAACAATGGGAGTCGAGTTGTGATAACCACTCGGGAATCAACTGTGGGCACGCATGCAAACTCGAAGAGCCGGCAACATGCAGTCCAGTTGCTAAGCGAGTCTGCAAGTTGGAATCTACTCCTTCTAATTGTATTTGGAGAAGATGACTGCCCTTTCGAATTAGAATCTATAGGAAGAAAGATTGCGAGTGATTGCGGTGGGCTTCCACTTGCCATCACCGTGATTGGAGGGTTGTTGTCTAAGGTCGAAAGATCAAAAGATGTTTGGGAGGATATTGGAGAGAATGTAAGAGGCGCAATTGCTAGATCAGGGAAGGATGAGCAATATTCTAGCATATTATCTTTAAGTTATAACCACTTGTCCAATTACTTGAAACCATGTTTCCTGTATCTGGGAGGTTTTCCTGAAGATTATGAGATAAAAGGTTCCGCACTCATATGTTTATGGATAGCCGAGGGATTTATCAAATCAAATAGAGAAGAGAAGAGTTTGGAAGAGGTGGCGGAGGAATACTTAAAAGGACTGGTGGAGAGGAATCTAGTTATGGCGAGACGAAACAAGTGGAATATTAGCAAACCGATGAGCTACGTGATCCATGATGTGTTGAGGGATCTATGCATCAGAAAGGCTGATGAGGACAACTTTCTTCATGTCATGACAGCTGACCGTGACCGTGACCGTGGCCGTGGCATGATCTCTAAGTTGCGCCGTGTGAGTAGTGAACAAAGATACTCACATGAAATGGAAGATACGCATGTTGAGTTGATGTCACTTTGTCGAAGTTTTCGATGCACGGGTAGATATTGGTGGGAACTGAGTCCGGTGGTAAGTTATATCTCGTGCGTTTCAAACTTGCTTAGAGTGCTGGATATAATGTATGTCCAAAAGTTTGAAGAGTTCCCGAAAGAAATATTACAACTTGTCAACCTACGCTACTTAGGTTTGAAGTGTGGCAAGTTATGTGTGGGAATATCAAGATTGGTGAATTTGCAAATCTTGATTAATCGTTGTTCAAGATGGGAGCGTACTTCTGTGCCATCTGAGATATGGAAGATATTTGGGTTAAGATATCTCAAGTTCAGTGGACCATATTTTAGGAGTGAAGGTGACGACATTGAAATGCTTGTTGAGATGAATAAGTTGCAAACGATTAAATGCGTGAAGCTAAGTGAATCACTACTTAAGAGGGGTTTCCTTCAAGCCATCCCAAATATAAAATACTTGGGAATCTCTTGCGGGTCATCATCCACACAAGTAATGGATTTCAGCCATCTGCACAAACTTGAAACATTAAAATGCAAATCGTTTGATGGTAAGGATAGCATATTTCCTCCTACTCTTAGAAAATTAACTTTGGAGCATTGTTACATATTTCCGAAATTGTCGATGACTCTGTGTGGCCTACCGAATCTCGAGGTGCTCAAGATAAGTTCATGTACGTTTAAACTGAATACGGAAGTAAAAACAAAAGAGTGGGAAGTAAGAGAAGCGGAGGAATTCAGGTCACTGCAGTTTCTACGACTCTATCGATTGAAGCTAGTGCATTGGAGAGCTGATGAGACCAACTTCCCTAAACTCCGCCACTTGCTTCTACAAGACTGTGATGAGCTAGAGGAAATCCCCAGCGGTATTGGAGAAATCCCAACCCTCGAATTGATCGAGATGAAAAGATGCAGTGCTTCTGCTGTGGAATCAGCAAAGCAGATCGTGAAGGAGCAACATTCTGAATATGACAACTACGCCCTCCAACTTCGTATAGATGATGTTGTCATTGATGGTGGCGATGACGACAGTGACGGTGACGATGACGATGCATGATTCGCTCCATCCCACTGCAATGACAGAAGGTATATAGCTAGCTCAACTTATATTTGTTCTTTTCATATACTACATGAGTTGGCATCCTTCTCAACAACTAATGACAACCTATGACCATGCTATGCTTTTTCTTTATATATATAGTCATTAGTCATGCAATGAATGCATTTTTCGATTCATGCTTTATTGTATAAAACATATGTCTTCTTATATATGTACTGCGCTTATGCTTCGATTCTTAATGATTCAGATTGCTTCGTAGTTTTCACATGGATCTCTATGATCCGCAAATTGAAAATTTTCTCCGTTTACTTACGAATTACTTTGCAATAGGATCAACTGCATTAGATGGAAGGATATCTTTGATTAGCCCATTTGTTTCTTTAATTTGCTGCCCCACTCATTCACCACATCGATTATGCTACTGATTAATCAAGAAAGTAAATAAAACAGTTGCAGTTTTAAATTTATGAGCGACTAGAAATGAAGGGAAAAGGATAAACAAGAATGTAATCAGTATAGAAAATATTCTATTCTTTTTCTCTTTAAGTAATTTTATCAAACAGTTTGTGTGCATAACAAGAAATTAACCTTATGCAGAAAATCATTCGGGAACAGCTACGTATACGTAGATAGACATGTGGAGTAGATCTCGGAAGGCAGAACAATTAGAAATGAAGAGAAATTGGGCTTGTGTGGAGGGCCCATTATAACATACGCAATTTTTTTTCGGGCCATATTGGGCCTGTGTGGAGGGCCCATCATAAGAAACACACATTCTTTTTGGGCCATATTGAGCCTGTGTGGAGGGCCCATTATACCAAATGCATATTTCTTCTTGGGCTATATTGAGCCTGTTTTGTCTAATTTGTTGTGAACTTTGTTGAGCTTAAGATAATGAGTTCTGTAATTCTGTTGAAATCAATTTAAAAATAATTCTTTTTCACTTTTCAATGTGTATTAAACCTATTTTTTTTCTCTTTCTTTTGAGTTTAGACACACATACAGGATTTGAAAAAGTTAGAGGGGAAGCGTCTTACCATGAGATGTACCTCGTATTAGCCTTAGGTTGGTCCATGATGAAGAAAATACGTTTGTGATCAAGAATTACAAATTTAAATCTCACTAAATAGAAGCTTGTAATTGATATCCGAGAGTGTGCTCTAGGTAAATCACGCTTATTGTCAATTACATATGTGCGCTTTATGTGAAGCTCGTTCAAAGAAAAATTTCTTAAATTGTCAATCATCATAAGTATTTGAGTCTGACAATTATTTTATTTGTTATGTAAAATAATTCACTCTGCTCTACTGACCGAAATTTCTCGCTTTAAATATTACTTTATCGACGGAAAGTCATTATTTAATAATAAAATTTAATATGAAATAACTTAAGTAAAATATTGTTTATTAGTAACTTTTTTTATTTTAAGTTTTTCAAAAAAAATTATTTACATATAAAACCGTTAAAAAATTAAATCTAATTCACCCACATTTTAATTAATTATTTTCAAATATCTCTTAATTTCTTCTCAAAATCGATGTGGGACGAAAAATATATTTGATTCTCAAAGATATTGTCTCACACGATGAGGATAACATAAAATTAAAAAAGAAATTAGTTGAACTGGAGTTTTGAAATCGTCCCGTCTACCCCCAAGGTTTCGGGTCAGATGGGCTCCTCTAGTATAAATAATCAAAGATAAAAAAACAAAAATAAAATTAAGTTTCAAATATAAGTATAAAATTGTATAATATATAAAACTCGTTTAAATTCATAAATTATTTAACTAATCAAATATCTGGTATGATAATTAGTTATTTGTCTTAATAAAAACTCCAACATGTGTCATTTTATTTAATTAAGTTCTTTAAATAGAGTTTTTGTAAATAAAAGAAGAAAGAAAAACCTAAAGGATAAATGACTATTATGAAGAGTAAAGTAATGTTAGACAATATATCTAATAATTTATAAGATTTTATTTGACCAAATTAAATATGTAGTGCAAAGGATGTGAAAAATACAAAATGACTCTAAGTATTTATAGACTTTTCAATATAGGTGAAGTTTCATATAAAATTGATATGGGATGGAAGAATTAATTACTATTAATAATTAAAAGCTTATTTTGTGTTTAACAATTCAAAAAATTGGAGAACTTAAATTAATATGAATAGAGGGATTAGAGGGTGTCACTCTCACATAAGAGAGAGACAATGTATATTAAAATTTTCAACATCTGAATTATTGAAATCTTGCAACTTTGAGTTTGTGGGTTTTTTTTAATATTTGAGCTTTGCTAAGATTTTAAAATTTTAAATTAGAAAAGTTTTTTCTCTCTCGATCCCTCAATTATAAGATGCCAATTAATCACTTTAATTTGTTCCGCTAAGAATTAAGATATCTAAAATTCTGTTGTAATCTTTTAAGCCTTCAAATATAAAGTCTTTTGTTGTTCTAATTTTTTTTCGAGGTTGTTTAAAGTTTAGAGTCTAGGAAAATTCTTTGTAGATGAAGAAAATATGAAATAGATATATATAAAAATTGATATGTGTATACAAGTTGTGAGAGTTGATATAGAAATTTGGGATTATAAATCCTATCCAAAAATAATTGTTCTATTTTCAAAAATACGCTTTTTTGGAATATAAGTATCATAACTTGGAATTATATAGAAAAATCATTGAACATTATATTTTGATGTGTCACGTTTCTAATAATTAGGGATAAAGGATTATATATTTAGTATGAGTTTTGATATTTGATATAATATGATAGATATTAATTTTGAAGATTTGATATTGTTAAGATTTTGTTTCCTTGTCATATATAATATAGAATATAAATATAATAAATATTAATTTTAAATTCAAAAAAATTGAGAATTTAGATAAATAGGAACGGAGGAATATGAGGCGTGCCACATAGAATTTTTTTTATACAGAGTAGCCCGTCGAAAATCGACGGGAAATTATTATTTAGTAAAATTATAATAAAAATATTGTCCATTAATTATTTTTAAGTAATACACTTTGTGTGAGTTTTGTGGGTGTGTTTGAAATCGTCTCGTCTACCCCCATGGTTCAAGGTCGGAATCCTCCTGTCGACTATAATTCTGAAAAAGTTGAACCATCGGTTTGGAGACCCGTCTACCCTCATGGTTTCTAAGTCGGAATCCTCCCGTTAAGTTGAACTTCCGTAATTGAAATGACCAGTCTACCCCCATAGTTGAAGTTCGAAATCCTCTCGCGCATCAACCACGATTATGAAAAAGTTGAACCGTCGGTTTGGAATCGACCTGTTTACCCTCACGGTTCCAAGTCAAAATTCTCCCGTTATGTTGAACTGCCGTAACTGAATCGGCTCGTCTCCCCCACGGTTCCAATCAGAATCAGCTCGTTGACTATGATCTTAATTTTTGTGAATAATAAAATAAATGAATTAAAAGTGCGCGAAAATAAATAGTTTATATAATAGGACTTAATAAGTGGTCATATTAAAGTTTTAATAAAAATTAAACTATTTATTGATCAACCGATTAATTGGGCCCCATTTTTATAGATAATTTTTGAAGTTTTCTTACTTCTCAAAATTGATGTGGGACAAAAATATATTTGCTCTCAAAGATAGAGATTATATAAGAATACTCATAGCCGCCTAATATATATTACGTGACTTGCAAACATAATATTTCGGAGCCATCTATTATATTTGATAAATATTGATTTTGACGATTTGATCTTACTAAGATTTTGTTTCCATGTAATAAATATTAATTTTTAATTCAGAAAATTTGAGAATTTAGATAAATAGGAATGGAGGAATATGAATGGTGCCACGTAAGATTTTTTTTACGTAGAGTCATTTTCGTTTATATAATAATAATAGATTAAGTCTTATAACTTAAATTAAGAGGATAGTTATAATAGCGCTGCTGATATTGTAAAAATAGATAATACTCCCTCCGTTCATCAAAACCTGTCCACTTTGAACAGTAACCATGTTCACCAAAACATGTCCACTTTACCTTTTCGTACTACACTACCCTCTCTACTTTCCAAATATTACTACAATTTGCCATTAAGAACCCCACCTCACATCAACTTTATTCCTACCTTTTATCATCCCAACAACTTTATTCTTACTTTTTGGTCAATACCACCTCTTTTTTGTCAATACCACTATTTTTTGTCATTATCTACTACCCCTACTTTATAACTTTTACCCTACTAACTTTCACTTTATCAACTTTCTTAAACTCCGTGTCCAAAACAAAATGGACAACTTCTGACGAACGGAGGGACGAACGGAGGGAGTAACACTCAAGATACAAACCAAAAAACCCACTTTTGGACTTTTACCCCTTCCACGGATTTTTATTGGTGCTAGCAACTAAATAAATACCGTGAATGCAATTGAATAGTTTAATTTCATACGTCATCGCAAATTTTTGTTCCAACTATCACTAAATAAAAAGCGTGAAATATACTTGTAATAATTTCATTTTATATGTGATCCACAATTTTTTTATGTGACTCATTAAATAAAAAGTGCGAATTCAACGAGGGAAAAGAGAGTATTATTTATCTTTACAATACTAGAAGTATTATTTGGAGAAATTTCTCAATTAAATTTTCTGTACACTAGCATATCATGAAATGTCAGTCAAAACACTTTATCCGCAAAGCAAGTAAGATTATCTTACTCCACGTCTCCCGTTCAATAAGTTTCATTTTGTCATTTTTGGTGTTCCACTGAATAAGTCTCATTTCTTTATTTGACAAAGATTAACACACTAAAACCCACTTTATGTCACATTCAAACGTGAATAGTGTTGTTTACTTTATTGTACATTATTTTTCCACTCAGCACACTTTAACATTAACAATAAAATACTACATTAATCATACTCTAACTCTCTTTTTCTTAATTTACGTGCTCATCCTAAACGAGACTTGTTGAGTGAGACGGATGGAGTATTTAATTTCAATCAGCCCCAGACGAAGTATTCAGCCCACTTAAATTTTAATTAGCCCACATATAATTATATTTCACAGCCCAAAATTTGTATTTCTTGGCCCGGTTGAAAACTGTTTTAATTTCAACACCTTAAACAATAGCAAAAGTAGGAAGGCCAAGGGAGGGTTAGTTTCTCTTCAAAATTTGTGTGAAAGCAAAACTAGTTGTATAAAAATGGTCTCTTCTTCGTCCAATTTCCTGCTTAAATACATTTTCCAAATCTATAATCCATAATTACGATTAA
Source organism: Schizonepeta tenuifolia (assembly GCA_029490685.1). Classification (NCBI taxonomy): domain Eukaryota; kingdom Viridiplantae; phylum Streptophyta; class Magnoliopsida; order Lamiales; family Lamiaceae; genus Schizonepeta; species Schizonepeta tenuifolia. The sequence continues at coordinate 92,841,505 of CM055960.1, read as the reverse complement.
TTCATTAAACCATAAATACAAAATTCTCGCAAATTCGCAATTTATGAATGATTAAATAAATAAATAAAATTGATCCTTCCAAATGGGGCACATGTTGTCAAGAATGTGAAAGGTAGCCACATCTCAAAAAAAGTTTGTGATAACAACCGAATAAGGCTGACTTTACTCATTACTCTCCTAAAATTGATATTTTATCAAATTCTTCATTCTTGTTCAACTATCTTATATCTAAGAGCGATCGTAGCAAGAGTGTTGTGTTTGTTCAGTCATTCATGGCGGCTTATGGAGCTTTGATTTCTCCAGAAAAATCGAGAAAAATTACCAAAAACTTCACTAATGACTAATATAATTGCCGATCATGTTTTCACAATGATTTTTTTAAGTAAAAATCATTAACAATTTATGATTCATGTGTGCTTATAGCTGTGTGATAACATGCATGCTTGAGTTGCAGTTCATTATGCTTAAGTCTTCTCTAAGTTTACCTATTTATTTAAAAAAATCCTTGTCCCTTTTTATACTCCAATTTGCTTGAAAGAGTTGAATCAGTTAAAACTTTTCACCACAAACGATATATAATAAATTTGGCAGCACAAACTACGTGTAACTATGAGAAAAAATGTGAGTAATTAATTAGACCACTCTTGCTCGAAACCTTTATGAAGATCCTCACACTGTTTCTCGTTTCAATATGCTCGTGCTTGGGCTACTGTTTCCCAAGATTATAATATGCGTACTATTTTATTAAGTCTTCTTTCTTGCATAAATGGAAAAGAAGTAGTTGATGGAGATGTTAGCAAATTGAAAGATAGTTTGTATAAGAGTTTGTACGGAAGGAGATATATGATTGTGCTAGATGACATTTGGAGCACCCGAGTATGGGATGAAATGAAGATGTACTTCCCAGACAACAACAACGGGAGTCGAGTCATGATAACCACTCGAGAATCAACTATAGGCACGTATGCAAACTCGAAGAGTCGGCAACATGCAGTCCACTTGCTAAGCGAGTCTACAAGTTGGGATCTACTCCGCCAAATTGTATTTGGTGAAGATAATTGCCCTTCTGAATTAGAATGATTGGTGGAAAGATTGCGAGTGATTGCGGTAGGCTTCCACTAGCCATCACCGTGATTGGAGGGCTCTTGTCTAAGGTTGGAAGATCAGAAGATGTTTGGGAGGATATTGGAGAGAACGTAAGAGGCGCAATCGCTAGATCACAGGACGAGGAGCGATATTCTAGCATACTGTCTTTAAGTTATAACCGCTTGCCCAATTACTTGAAACCATGTTTCCTTTATATGGGAGGTTTCTCTGTAGATCATGAGATAAGGGGTTCCGCGCTCATATGTTACTGGATTGGTGAGGGATTTATCAAATCAAATAGAGAGGAGAAGAGTTTGGAGGAGGTGGCGGAGGAATACTTAAAGGGATTGGTGGAGAGGAATCTAGTTATCGCGAGATGAAACAAATCGAATATTAGCACACCAATGAGCTACGTCATCCATGATGTGTTGAGGGATTTATGTATCATGAAGGCTAATGAGGACAACTTTCAACATGTCATGACAAATGACGGTGGTCGTGGCATAATCTGTAAGTTGCGCCGTGTGAGTAGTGAATACGCAGATAGAATGAAAGATACGCATGCTGAGTTGATGTCACTTGCTCGAAGTTTCGATGCACACTTAGAGGTCGGTGGGAACCGAGTCTGGTAGCAAGTTATATCTCTTCCGTCTCCAACTTGCTTAGAGTGTTGGATATAATGTGTCTCAAGCGGTTCAAAGAGTTCCCGAAAGAAATATTACAGCTTGTCAACCTACGCTACTTAGGTTTGAAGTGTGACAGGTTACCTGTTGGAATATCAAGACTAGTGAATTTGCAAATCTTGATTAATCGTTGTGCATTTGCGAAAAATGTGCCATCTGAGATATGGAAGATGTCCAGGTTAAGATATCTCAAGTCCACTGCACCATCATTTACAATTGAAGATGACGACATTGAAATTCTTGTAGAGATGAATAAGCTACACACGATTAAATGTGTGTATCTAGCTGAATCTCTACTTGAGAGGGGTTTCCTTCAAGCCATCCCAAATATAAAAAACTTGGGAATCTTTTGGGAATTTGGACAAGTAATTGATTTCAGCCATCTGCAGAAACTCGAAACATTAAAATGCAAATGGTTTGATGGTAAGGATTGGGGATTTCCTCCTACTCTTAGAAAATTAACTTTGTTCGGTTGTTCAATATTTCCGGGCATGGCGACGACTCTGTGTGGCCTACTGATTCTCGAGGTGCTCAAGATAAGACATTGTAGTGTTGTTAATCTGCATAGAATGCAGCATCCATGTTGCATCGATGGAGGAGAGGTCTTTTGTAATTGATATTCTCTCGTAGGGACTGGTTTGCAAGAGGCGGAAGGGCTTAGTTGCAAAGAGTTCAGAGACGGGAGGGTTAAGTTGCAGAGAGGCATTTTGAGTTAGCTGTTTTAATCTACACCGTTAGTTTGGATGGTGGAGATGAAATCTGTTGTTAGAGTTAGTTATAACGAACTGGGCAGCTCGTCTTCTTCGTCGAGCTCGCGAGTTTTATAACTAACTGGGTAGCTCGTCTTCTTGGTCGAGCTCGTGTGTTTACAGAGGTGAGAGATAGAATAGAAAGAGAGGTTTTCTGATTCAGGTTTCTTCCTTGTAATCGAAGTTTGATCGGTGAATAAACAAACACTCTTCCTGACCCGTGGATGTCGCTCTTTTGAGAGTGAACCACGTTACATCGTCGTGCACTTGTTCTTTGTTTGTTTCCATTTCTGTTTTGTGTTTACTGCAATTGTTCCTTACAAGTGGCACCGTCTGTGGGAATCGAACCCACAACGATTTCTGCAACAAGATCTTTCGAGGCTTGAGGAGATCTGCTGCAGAGTGAGAGGAATTCTTTATTTGAATTCCTCATCAGAGTTTTCTGTCAAGGGGGGAAGCAGATTGCGTGCAACCAAATGACGACAACGAAGATGGAAACGGAGAAGTTTACTGGAAAGAATGATTTCGGTCTATGGCGAATTAAGATGCGTGCGTTACTAACGCAGCAAGGTTTGGCATCAGCATTGAAGGAAGATGGCGAATCTTCTTCGAAGGTAGATCCGGTGAAAGAAAGTGAATCCAAGGATAAGGTTGTTGCGTCTGTGATCGAAGCTGAACTCAAGAAGACTGAGATGAGGGAGAAGGCTCATAGCTTGATCATTTTGTGCTTGGGAGATAAAGTCCTGAGGGAGGTAGCGAAGGAGAAATCCGCAGCAGCGGTTTGGGCCAAACTTGAGTCATTATACATGACTAAGTCACTAGCCAATAGGTTGTATCTGAAACAACGTCTATATTCATTCAAATTGTGAATGACAAGCCCTTGGAGGATCAACTGGAGTCATTCAACAAGATTGTTGATGATTTGGAGAATGTCGATGTCAAGATCGAGGATGAGGATCAAGCAATCATATTACTAAATGCCTTGCCGGCCTCTTATGACCACTTGAAAGATGCTATGTTGTATAAGATAGTGATATCTCTGTGGAAGAAGTACAGTCGGCGTTGAAGGCCAAAGAGCTGCAGAAACAGTCATCATCATCGACACAAAAGCAAGAAAGTGTTGGTGATGGACTCTCTGTGAAGCAGAAGTCAGAAAAGGGGAAATTCAAGAAATTCAAGAAAGGGCAAAAGAAAATAAGTTCAAGAAACCATCAAAGGATTCTGTGGAAGATGAGGATGGATGCTACCACTGCAAGAAACCAGGGCATTGGAAACGTGATTGTCCTGTATGGAAAAGAAGCCAGAAGCAGGCCAACAAAGGAGGTAAGCCAGATAAACTAATAGTGAACAATGCGATGTTGTTGAAGCATTAAGTGTTACAGAATATCATGTGAGTAGTCATTGGGTTTTGGATTCTGGTTGCTCTTTTCATATGTGTCCACATGAGAGTTGGTTTTATGAATTGAGTCTTGATTTAACTGGGTCTGTCTTGCTGGGAAATGATCAATCGTGTTCGGTAAAAGGTTTAGGCAGTGTTAAACTTAAATTGCATGATGGGACTTACAAGCTGTTGCCTGAAGTCAGATATATACCATCTCTTAAGAGAAATTTGATATCTCGGTCAACTCGAGGAAAGGGGTTATGACTGGAATTCTATCAAGGGAGGTGTGGTGATTAAGAAGGCTGGAAGATCATCATGGAAGGTAGAAGAAGAAATGGTTTGTATTATCTGATGGGTGAAACAGCAACTAGTGATGTTAACGCTGTGGTCAGAAATGAATCGATGATGTGGCATAAGAGGATGGGGCATGCTAGTGAAAAGAGTCTAAACCACCTAAGGAAGCAGGGCATCATTGACAGAGAAAGCTTGTTCAAGATAGAGCAATGTGAGCAATGTGTGCTTGGAAAGAGCACAACATTATCTTTTGGAAAAGGAAGGCACAGTTCAGAAGCTCCTTTGGACTATGCACATTCAGATCTATGGGGTCCAGCAAGGACTGAAAGTCTTGGCAGAGGGAAGTACTTCATGTCTATTATTGATGATTATTCGAGGAAGTTATGGTTGTATGTCCTGAAGGAGAAACTGATACTGAAACCATGAATAAGTTCAATGAATGGTTGAGTGAAGTAGAGACTGAGAAGAGCTCCAAGCTAAAATATCTTAGACAGACAATGGGTTGGAGTTTGTTTCTGGAGACTTCAATGAGCTATGTGCCAAAAGGGGATCAAGAGGCATAGGACTGTGCCTGGCACACCCCAACAAAATGGGGTGGCTGAAGGATGAACCGCACTATACTTGAGAAGGTGAGATGCATGTTATTTGATGCAGGAATGTCAAAGAAATTCTGGGCAGAAGCTGCAGTCACAACTTGTTATTTGATTAACAAGTCACCATCCTCAGCCATAGGGTTTAAGACACTAGATGAGATGTGGTTTGGAAAGCCTTCGAGTTATTCTCATCTAAGGGTCTTTGGCTGCAGAGCTTATGCTCACATAAGGCAGGACAAATTGGAACCAAGAGCACTTAAATGTGTTATGTTGGGATACCCTAAAGGTGTCAAAGGGTATAAACTGTGGTGCACTGAGCCAGGAATGGGAAAAATCATTATCAGCAGAAGTGTTGTGTTTGATGAAACACAAATGCCATATCTACAGAGTTCTAGCTCATCCAGTGAAGTACAGATATCTGAAAATGGGGTTGATTTGATCCAGTTAGAGCAATCAGAAGGTGTAGGTGTGAGAGATACTGATTTGGGTGGAGCTGAGGATTTAGATACAGATTTGCATGATAATGTTGATAAGAAAAAGGACTTGTCAGGTTATCAGTTGGCAAGAGATAGGCAGAGAAGGGAAAATGTGAAAGCACCACAGAGATATGGAGATGCAGAGATGATATACTTTGCATTGAACACTGCTGAAGAGGTTTGTTGGAGGAGCCTAAGACTTATTCTGAAGCTATGAGAAGTCCAGAAAAAGCAAAGTGGATGCAGGCCATGAAAGAGGAAATGGATTCATTACTGAAGAATGGCACTTGGATTTTGGTTTTAAAACCTATTAGTGTCAAGCCAGTCAGTTGTAAGTGGCTTTATAAGAGGAAGATTGAACATATTGGAGTTGTGTCAGACAGATATAAAGCTAGGTTGGTGGCTAGAGGTTTTACTCAGAAGGAGGGGATAGACTATAATGAAGTTTTCTCACCTGTAGTAAAACATACATCAATCAGAATGTTGCTTGCATTGCCCAATTCGATTTGGAGTTAAACAGATGGATGTTAAAACCGCTTTCCTACATGGAGATTTGGAAGAGGACATTTATATGGTCCAGCCTGAGGGTTTTATCAAGTCTGGTTCAGAGGACAAGGTCTGTTTGCTTCAGAAGAGTTTATATGGGTTGAAACAAAGTTCAAGGCAGTGGTACAAGAAATTTGGTGAGAAGATGGAGCAGATTGGTTTTGTTAAATCTCAGTATGATAGTTGTGTATTTCTGAAGAAGAAAGGAGGCTGTACAATAGCTTATTTGCTATTGTATGTAGATGATATGCTTATAGCAAGCAAGGACAAGTCAGAGATTAACAAGATCAAGGCTGATTTGAGCAGAAGTTTTGAGATGAAAGACTTAGGTGAAGCCAAGAAGATTCTGGGAATGGATATTGTAAGGGATAGAGCTTCTGGGAAATTGTGGTGTGTCAAGAAGATTACGTTCTCAAGATGCTAAAGAAGTTCAATATGCAAGAATCTAAGGTTATGGCAACACCTTTGGCTGTTCATTTGAAACTTTCAGATGCAGGGAAGCATCAGAATGCTCAGGAGAGAATGAGATGAGTGCTATTCCATATTCTAGTTTGGTTGGAAGTCTTATGTACACTATGGTTTGTACAAGGCCGGATATAGCACATGCAGTTAGTGTTGTCAGTAGATATATGGTTGATCCTGGGAAATCACACTGGGAAGCTTTGAAGAAGATATTGAGGTATTTAAAGGGTACTGCAAGCAGAGGAATTTTGTTTCAAAGTGGTGGTGATTGGAAGGTTTCAGCACTTGTGGGATATACTGATTCAGACTATGCTGCGAATATGGATAATAGGAGATCTCAAAGTGGATATGTGTTCAAGTTGTATGGTTCTGCAGTCAGCTGGAAGTCATCACTTCAGCATGTTGTAGCTTTGTCTACAACAGAAGCTGAGTATATGGCAGCTACTGAGGCAGTGAAGGAAGCAATCTGGTTGAGGGGTATTGTTTCGTGTCAATCAAGATGCAGTTGTGCTGAGATCTGATAAGCCAAAGTGCATTGTGCCTGATGAAGCATCAAACCTTCCATGAGAGGTCCAAACATATTGATGTTAGACTCCATTTCATTCGTGGCCTACTGATTCTCGAGGTGCTCAAGATAAGACATTGTAGTGTTGTTAATCTGCATAGAATGCAGCATCCATGTTGCATCGATGGAGGAGGGGTCTTTTGTAATTGATATTCTCTCGTAGGGACTGGTTTGCAAGAGGCGGAAGGGCTTAGTTGCAAAGAGTTCAGAGACGGGAGGGTTAAGTTGCAAAGAGGCATTTTGAGTTAACTGTTTTAATCTAACCGTTAGTTTGGATGGTGGAGATGAAATCTGTTGTTAGAGTTAGTTATAACGAACTGGGCAGCTCGTCTTCTTCGTCGAGCTCGCGAGTTTTATAACTAACTGGGTAGCTCGTCTTCTTGGTCGAGCTCGTGTGTTTACAGAGGTGAGAGATAGAATAGAAAGAGAGGTTTTCTGATTCAGGTTTCTTCCTTGTAATCGAAGTTTGATCGGTGAATAAACAAACACTCTTCCTGACCCGTGGATGTAGCTCTTTTGAGAGTGAACCACGTTACATCGTCGTGCACTTGTTCTTAGTTTGTTTCCATTTCTGTTTTGTGTTTACTGCAATTGTTCCTTACATGTAGCTTTTTGCTGGATACGGAAGTCGAAGCAAATGAGTGGGAAGTAAGAGATGAGTGGGAAGTCGGAGAAGGAGAGGAATTTAGGTCATTGCAGTTTCTAAAACTGGAATGGTTGAAGCTAGTGCATTGGAGAGCTAATGAGACCAACTTCCCTAAACTCCACCATGTGCTTCTACAATGGTGTGATAAGCTAGAGGAAATCCCCAGTGGCATTGGAGAAATCCCAACCCTCGAATTGATCGAGATGGACAATTGCAGCGCTTCTGCTGTGGAATCAGCAAAGCAGATCGTGGAGGAGCAACATTCTGAATACGACAACTACGCCCTCCAACTTCGTATAGATGGTGTTGTCGTTGATGATGACGACGACGGCGGTGACGGTGACAGGTGACTATGACGATGCTCATCGCTCCATCTCACTGCATTGACACAAGGTAGCTAGCTCAACTTATATTTGTTCTTTTCATGTACTACATGAGTTGACATCCTTCTCAGCAACTAATAGCAACCTATGACCATGCCTATATATATAGAGGATGGATCAAATAAGAACACATTTTATATAAGAAATAAGAACATATCTATACCATTTATTTACATTAATCAATGGCTAGAAATTCCGTACGTTTTCTTTTTCATTTAATAATTAAGGTTATGGATCATGAAGGCTACTATTGTCATTTTTTATTTTTGTAACCGTAGAGTGACACAACTAAAATTCATTTCACTTAGCTTTGATTTAAGCATTAACGTTTGGTGGAGGAATAATAATAATAATAATAATAATAATAATAATAATAATAATAATAATAATAATAATAATAATAATAATAATAATAATAATAATAATCACTAATTCCAACAGGATAATAACAACTAAAAGCTACTTAATAATAATAATAATAATAATAATAATAATAATAATAATAATAATAATAATAGTAGTAATTTTGATTATACAAAATATAATTTAATATTAATTAAATATAAGTTTCATGTATATATAATTAGAGATGCACAAACATTACATTGTAAATGTACAAATATTCATATTATTTTTTAAACGCAATTTTGATTCTGCATATTGTAATCAATATCTGAGATGCAGAAACATCATTTTATAAATGCACAAATATCGTTTGTTAAATGTACTAATCATGTAAGTACATTATAATCAATTGGACAAACATCGTTTTTTAAATGCAATTCAAGATGCACAAACTTCTTTTTATAAATGCACAAGCATCCAACTCATAATGCACTAATTTTCTATTAACATAATCAATAATTATGCATCATTCAGTATAAATAGATAAATAAAAGAAAAGGAAAAAAAAATGAAAAGCATTCAACTATACAAATTATAAGTTGTATTGCATTCAACAAACAGTAAAGACCACAAATATTTGATGATATATTTCGAAGGGTAGGGGTCGGTGAGAATAAATTTTACATGAAAATGTGAGAATGACAGATATTGATGCATTTCTTTTTAACATCATTAATAAGAAATTTAACTACCGCGTGACGGTGGATTCGAACCGTGACCTTTAGCCCCGGCAAGATTTTAATGCATTTTTATCACATCGGTAATGCATATATTGCATAAATGTAATGCATACACTATCTAATGCATAAACTACAATAAGTTAATGCATCAACATTTAAATGCATAAATTACAATAACATAATGCACCATTTAATCTCGACCATAAATCAACATAAATACACAATCTTAAATTATATTTGTATTAGTAATCAAAATGTATATAATAAGGGATTTTAGTGCCAATGCAGAATCTCTGTTTTATATAATGCATAAAATACATAACTTAAATGCATTATCTACAACTATTAATCTCAAAAATAGAAACACAAAAACAAAAAGAAAAAAATCATTAAAATAAAATCACAAATTTCAGTTTCCATCGAACAATTCTTCATAGATATGGATTTAGAGACAATGATGAAGAATAATAGAGATGTTGGTAGAAGAAAACACATCCCTCAATCACGTAACTTGTGGGATACTCATTTGGCAAGTTTTTTGTTTTACTTTTGGGGAAACACTCCCATGCGACCTGCTGGATGTGGGATGCGATCGGGTCGGGTCGGGTCAACTCGGTCAACCCGGGTTTGACCCGTTGACCCGGTCAAAGTTTTTTTTTTTTTAATATTTCAGTTTTTTTTTTAATTTCAGTTTTTTTTTTCATCTCCGTCTTCGGTTCCGATTTTACGTCTCCGTCTTCGGCTCCGATTTTACGGCTCCGCCTTCGCTCTGATTACAAATATAAGGATAATCGGCGGGCAACAATTTGGACTTTTTCGGCTCGCTCCGAGGCCTTCGGCTCCCCTCGCTCGAATCTTGACCAAAAAAGAAGCGGCAAACAAAAAAACGAAACGGCAAACAAACAAACGAAGAGGCAAAAAAAAAATAGAATTAAAAAAAAATTAAAATCTGAAAAAAAAAACAAACAAACTGAAAACAGAAAAGGGAAAAAAAAAAAAAAAAAAAAAAAACTGAGCGCGTGCACCTCACGCGCCCCAGGCGTGGGTCAGGCGCGTGCGCCCCACGCGCGGTCGCATGGGGTGCGACCGCACACAAGTTTTTGTGCTACTTTTGTACCCTTATTCCACGGTTCCACCTTAGCTGTTAATTGTTGATAGTTTAGAGATAAAACCGTGTGATTTTGTAAATCACATCCATCCATTGATTTGGTAGTAATTTATGGTTATTAAATGTTCTTAGTTCTCATCTAAGGGGGTGTTCTTATGAGATCCACTCCCTATCGCACGCATATATTAATTAGTCAAAAAGCAACATAGACTATTATATTAGATATTGCGCCAGTGAAGTTAAAGATTTATAAAGTTAATACGAGTTAAATGCATATTTAATTTTCAACCATCAAATTATTGTGATATGCTCCAACTACAACACTCTAACACAAAATGCGTTTGAACAAATGGATGATCAATTCGCTAGTAATAACTGCAAATTGACTCTCTCTCTCTATATATATATATATACTTATAACCAGTACCATAGTCTATAACTAATGTTGATTGGAAGATACATAATAGATATGATAAATCCAAGACGTTTGTAGATGCAAATCATTCAATTTTCTTTATATTTTAATTATTAGTTACTGTATAATTTTTGGGGGTTACATGAGTAAAATAGTATATATATATATATATATATATATATATATATATGAGCAGATGGAGACACAAAACAGAAATGAAAAATTTGCTAGCGATACTACTATAAGAAACTATAAACTCCCAAAAATTTAATTGATTTAAGTGGGTATCATGTGTATATCCCATAATTTTAGG